>OY101441.1:6524679-7124679 GCA_956483585.1 Gymnocheta viridis
CTTGTGTCAACTGAATCTTAAATGGACACAAATGCATATAGTTGTACAAAATTGTGGCCAAAGCTGTTCTTTGAAGACCAAGCTCCTGAGCACGGCGTCAAATTCAGGTTGAAGGATTGTTTTGAACACTTTCTTGAGCAGCAGTAATGTTTTCAGCCGATCTTGCAGTACGTTATGGTCCATGCTTGGGCCTATCACCTACAGACCCTCTTTCTTCGAAATCATTCACTACACGATAAATAGTGCGTTTTGTTGGGACGTTGTCTCTCCCAAAAATTTCACTTAACTTTTTCATCGCCAGAGTAATCAATGATTGATGTTTGTAAGATGTTTTAACGATTAAAACACGTTGGTTTATCGAATATCTTTCCGTAATGAATTTGCCACAAGTCTACTTCACGACTGAAAAATATGAACTGTCAAAACTAATGTTTACCAGCAAAGTAGTATACCTCCCCGGCAGACATTCTTTATAAACATAAAAGCAACATTCTGTTTATGATAAAAATTATAGTTCTTTTTATAAAAAAAGCCTTAAGAAATCGTTTCATACTAAAAATTTATGTTCAACATTTTTGCCTGTGCCGATTTATTTCCAAATCCGAAATTCACAATTCTTCAACTGGGCAGGTCATGATCTAAATCTAGCGGTTTTTTCATACCATGAATCTGGCTATCAATGTAGAAGTTATATATTTATTATAATTTACTTGCGAACGGCCCCACTGTGCAATGCTTATTACAAGCCGTTGTCGTTTATATGCCCTCATTGTTATTATAATTGTTTTATTTGGTTTGTGTTCAGCCATCATTATCATACTTGAAGAAAATAAAGTTTTTACACCGAGAGAATAAAAATTTAAAAATTTTTGTTTTAGATTTAAATGAATTAAACTACGCCATACACACAATCAAGAAACATCCGATTTCACTTGAAAGCGCTGTTAAAAATACGTTCGAAATGACCCTGTGGGAAATTTTGTCTCAGTTCTTTTGAATGTACCCTATAACTATAAATAGCTTTGATACGAAAACTTTAGTTATTTTTTCTTAGTGTCGAACAGAATCAAAAAGATTGTCGACAAGACAAGCAATTGATCGTAATAAAAATAAATCAGCATTTATCACAAACTAATAAAATATATGTAGAATTTGACAATTGAAGATGGTCAAATTCAATCTTCTGGACAGTCAGCGTAGAAAGAAACAACTCTAATATACATAATGCTACGAACAAAGGGATGTCTATAAAACAAAAATTAAACAATTTTACACGAATCATTTAAGATTTTTTAATTTGTACTGATCTAAGTAGTCATTGATAAATATTTACTGAGCCTAAGTTTTAATTTTTCAATAGAGTAAAAAATTCTATTATTTCGATGTGTAATATCGAAAGAATATATCTATTATATTAATGAGCAAACGCGCTTTTTAGATCCCTTTTACGGACGTAATACTGAATCGATTTTGGACAGATTTATATGTTTTTAAAGAGGTTTTCATATAGATCTGAACAATTTAAATTTTTTTTAACGGTTTGATATTTAGGGAGCCATCTGCGTTTAAAGTTGCTACTAATACATGCAGACTTATAATACATGCAGACTTATCAGCTTCAACTTGAAAAATAAACAAAGTGTGTTTGTCTGTTTGTTCAATTTGCTTTTGCATGGAAATGAGACAGAGTTTTAAGTTGTTTATTTAGAATTTTTTTTTGTTTTTGTATTTTATCGTATGTATTTGTGTAAATGTTTTATATTAATCTGTAGAATGCGGGCGATTGAGTCGACCGCTGGATACACTAGTATACATATGTATGCATTTATCTAAAAATAATATAAATATAAAATTCTAAAATAAAATATTTAAATAAAATAAACAGCGAGAACATATGGGTGGGGGTTTTCTCAAAGGTTGAAAGCTCTCTGTCTGCTATTCATTTGGGGGCAGCAAGAAATGATTTCTCTTGGTCTTAGACCAAGTGCTAACTGGTAATGCCATTCAGGCTTCTGTCTGATGGCAGCTGATATGAGAAGGCGTACAGTACTGCGTATCCAGAGTGCATCCTAACACCAACGCGTCTCTGGAAACTAAGTGACAATCCGATAACAATTATTCGCCGAAGTTCAACTGTATTTAGCCGGCCTAGCGGTCCCAGCTGTATGCTCGGAAGCTTTGGCCAAATCAGTCGATCTTCTTAAATTCGAACCATCACAAAAACATCAGAATGAGTATTATAATATAATAATTGTAATGTTCACTAAACCTTCACATTAAGGTGAGATCTTGGACCTGCTGCCGAATAGCTTAAATAAGCCAGTTGAGCCTCTCCAATGAGAACGCCATGTAAAAGTGACAATTGAATTCCATGTTCCTGAAGTAGAATCGGTTGCTTCCATCTGGTCACCGCTTACATCACTTATTTGGTGACAAGTCTCTTCCCTCTAGGGGAGGGATAAACTACAGCCAAGCTGTCTCTACTACGACTTTAAAGGCGTATTGCATGGAAAAGTGCATACATTTTTCAAATTGCCATTCCATCTTGACTTTTTGATTTATTTCCAAAATACTTCATTATATACAATTCTTCTGATTTCAAATTCGCAGCATTTCTGAATCAGCTGTATTTCACAAAACATTTTATATTGCCTTAATTGGTAACATTCTCTCCAGTGTATTGTATTTAGTGATATAAATACCATTTTAAGGCAAAATTGTTTCTTTATTAAAGTTTCCAGTAATCGATTCCACATAATGAATTTAATTAAATCCTTTTGCTTTAATATATCGACTGTAAGAATTTTGATATTTAATTTTTGAAATTGTAAGAAAGACCTGTCTAAGAAAACCTCAACATTTTTAAAATTGTTATTTTCTTTTTGTACGAGTCTGTATTTTACTAGTAGAATTGTGATTTGTAATTTCTGCAACAAACTTCAGATCTATGTGAATTTTTGTAAGCCTCTCCAACATAAAATAAGTAATGAAAAACATACTTTTCAACATAAGCTACATACCGTCTGCATTACTTCGCAGTAGTTCTAGAATTACTTATTAGTATATAATCAAACAACTTCATCTCTGAGTGGCGTGGCAGCAGAGCGTGTGCTTACCATACATCAGATCAGCCTTTTTATTGTATTTCGTATTTTTCTAGCATAAAAATAACTATTTATGCACATTTAAATGATTGAAACAAAAAACAAATTTTTCTCATTTAATGTTTCAATCTGTTCAATATAATTTTCTTTAAACTCTGCTGTCATTTTAGATATTCGTAGTGGTACCCATACTTGTGTTGTCACTTTGTTGCAGAAAATAGAAAAACTTTTCTTTAATTTGTAAAAAAACAAGTGGCCACATAAAGTAGTTTTCAAAAGAGTTTTTTTTCTCCCTTTTTCGACTTGTTTGTGAAAATGGAAGACAATTTGAAAAACTTATGTTGACATTACGAAACAGTTTTCCATTTAAAAATACAACACAGACTCCTATATTTTTTTGGTACCCACAATCTAAATGAATTAAAAAACTTGTGTACTTATCAGGAGGAAGTAGCATAGGAAAACTATATTTTTCTATAAAAAGAAACTATTTAGCAAACAACTTTCAAACACTATTTCGCTCGCACTCGAATTCATTTAACTTTTTTTGTAGCAGTGAGTGACAAAAGCAAGAAATTACTTTAATACGAGTATATATTTTTATTTACATGAAAAGTATTTTTTGTGTTAAAAGTGTCTAAAAGGGTCCCAGTCAAGACACTAAGAAATTGTCGAAGTAGAAGGAGTCGCACAACTTCTACTCATTTTGTTGATGCTGTCACCACTGCAAATGTTTTGACTGTCATTTTTATTTTAGAAGTTAAAGTTTAAAAAATTAGTTTTTGACTGTGATTAAAAGGCACTGAAAGGTGTACCTCTAGAAAAGTCTAAGGGCGAAGCAAACACTTCTATATATTTTATAATTTTAGCTGCACTATAGTAACAACCAATATGACATCAACATGCTAAGTTAATTTCAAAAGGCTCTATTTTAGGTGGTTGTATTGAAAAGAAAATAGTTTTGAAAAGAAAGCATAAAAGTACTTTTTTGAAAGTGTGTTTAATGAAAAAAATGTTTTTTTTTTTTTAATAAAAACGCACTCTTATTAAGTTACCTTTTTAAATAACAACTTCTTGCAAAGGTATTTTTAAAACGTACTTTTGAAATTGATAAATTTATTATAAAGTACATTCAATTAAAGGTACTTTTTGTGAATGGTATTTTTATAAAATGTAGTTTTTTTTCAAACAGTACTTGTTGTAAGTAAATATTTTTTAAACAGTACTTTTCTGAAAAGTATTTAAGTGATAGTTTTCTAAAGTACACTTTAAAAGGCACTTTAAAGACATTTGTTTTGTAGCATATTTTACAAGGTAGTTTTCTTAAAAATTCATTAATAAATAAATGAATAAATAAAAAAATTAATAGTAATTTCTTTCAAAGTATTTAGTTATATTTGTTTTACTTATTTTGAAAGGCAGTTTCTAAGAAGGCTTTCTTAAAGTTGCTTTTAAGTAGAGTTTTTAAAGGTACTTTTTGAAAAGTTCCGCATTTAAGAATTAATTCATTTTTAAAAAGGTTCCGTTTTTAGTAAGAAATATTTTTAAAGGTAAATTTTTTAAGATTCCTTACTTCGAGCGTACTTACTTAATATAATTTTGTGCAGCCAACTTATTTCTAAAGGACATATTTGAAAGGACACACTTTCTTAAATAAAAAGACATTTTTCAAAGAAGTATATTTTAAAGTAGTTTTAAATATTTTTTGTAAAAAGTTCGGATATTAAATGTACTTTTTGCAAGTTCGTTTTGAGGAAGTACATTTAAAGGGTAGTTTTTTAAGAGTTACTTTTTCAGAATAATTTTTTAGGAGTTCGCGTTTTTTGCGTTCTTTTTATATCATTTAATCAAAAGCAATTAACTCAACAGATTCTGTTTTCAAAATCAATTTTAAAACTTCAGATTCTGGATAACTTTTAGGCAAAAATAAGCTAATGGTTTGCACTAGATCTACAAATCGAGTTAAAATAAAAATTTTTTCCGAATAGCTTTTTTGTGCTATTTTCGAGAAGAAAAAAATTTCTTATATAAAGGGTGTCCCAAAATAAACGCAAGATTTGAATTAAATAGAATACAAAGTTTTTTTTTTCAATATTTTTTAGATTTTCCAATGAAATGAAAGCACGTTATTCTGCCATGCAACGATTCATTTTTACAAGCCCTAAACTGCCAGCTGTCAAATTGTTTTTATTAAATACTAACACTTTACTGCACAAATAATGGAAAATGCAAATCTTGCGTTAATTGTTAATTGTTCTTTATCCATGGGATGTTGGATCATGTGTTTCTTTGAAATATTGCAAACTTATGATTTGTCCGGAAAATCACCGAAAAATTGTGTTAGCAGCTGTGTTGGCGATGCCAATTTGTTGCCCCAGGGCTGCGATTTGACCAAAAATGATTCACATTCTAAAAGACAATGATTAAATGCCTAAAAAATCTGTTAAATAAGATTAAGTCTTTTTGTACTGTGATTTTATGAAATGAATAAATTAAATTAAAAATATAATTTAAATTAACATTTATTAAAACATAAAAATTCATTAGCAAAGTGGCGTCTAAAGCAAATATAAATTTCAACAAACTAATGGCCAAAGCACATAGAATTCGTCGTTATAAGTTAATTTTTTCAACTGACATTAAAGTAACGACAGACAGAAGGTTGACAGACTTAGTTCTTAGTTGACGGATGTTAAATCAGCTTTTTTCATCACATGGTTTTGCAACAAAATTTTATTAAGTTACACATTTTTTATTTTAATTGCAATTTTTATTTAATTGTATTTAATTTCTGTTTGCCAACACACAACACAAAAAGCTACATAAATAAAAACAAAGCAAACAAAATTTTGATAACTGGAAAACTATTCAACGTACGTGAAAAGTTAAAAGTTGCCCAAGTTTGGTACTTTGCGTTGACGGAGACGTACGGAATGGGACAAAGATGATAAGAAAAGTAGTATTTCAACTTAGTTGTCAGTTGAAAAAAGTAACGTATAACGTACGAAGGATTCTATGTCCCTCGGCCTTAAGTATAAGAATTTAATATACAGATGTATGTCCAAGCTAATGTGATTGGTTATAATAAAAACAAGTAATAATATCATTAAGTGTCAAACAATCCTTATGGCTAATATTGTCCGACCCATTCGTCAACAAAGTTTTAAAAAGTTGTACTGACTGAAAAAGCCACTGCAAAGCCAGCCGTGGCAGTCATATGAATGAAATCGAGTTCCGTAAATAATGACAATATTTCTAATTTCTAATAAAGTCACTATAACACAAAAAAAATTAAGTTTAGTTAATTCTATTTAATTTTTAGAAAAAATACTTCTATTTAGACCACCCTGTATTCTTAAGCTTTCAATTACTTACCAATTAGCCTACTTACGCAAAAAAACTATTACTTAATATTTTTTTCTATGCGTTCATGTGTCAGAGTATCTACATGTGACAAGAAGCATAAGTGTGGAAAATGTTTTACATCCGCAACGGAAATCCTTTTTTATTTCTTTTGCTACAAAATACACACACTTTTGCATACGTTGATTTTCATATGCGACTATTTGTACACATTATATAAACACACACACACACACACTCACGTACTTATACAAAAAATTATATATATAAAGTTATATTTAAATATAAAAGAATATTTTATTATGTACAGATATGAAGAAAATTAAACATACATGTTGATTTTTTTTGCATGTGTGTTGGATTGTTTGTGAGTTGTGTGAGAGTAAGTGAAAAAGTTTTTCTTTATATTTTTAAGTGAAAATTATATTAAAATTTTCTGCTTGATGTAATATTTGTCATAAAAGGGGAAAAAGTTTATAAAGGGTCTTCCAATAAGAGATTTTATTTAGATGTGTAAACAATTTAGTAGTTTCAAGCGAAATAGTCGAACGTTTATTTGATGACAAACAGGAGCGTGTGTCATTAATAATTGGAAACAATATCAATTAAATGGCCAAATAGCTTGCAGGACCATATTCTTTTAATTATAAATATTCCATCAGCAATACAATACAATACAATACAACAATGCAATACCTCGATAACTTCATGAATGAGATTTCGAATCGATGGTGGGCCACTGGCATACACCTCATATTTTGCGTAGCTCTAAAGAAAATCATCTAATATAGTTAAATCACAAGATCTCGGTGATCAAGTGTGATCGCCTCTTTAAGAAATTATACGGTCAGGAAACTTATCGTAAGTTTTTGTGTTAACTGAACCTTCAAAGTCTTAAGACCTAAATTTTTAAGGCACATACGGTGTAATGTCGTTCGTGGTATGCCTCAACACTATGGGCTAAAATAGCAGGATTCTCAGTTGTTTTTGCAACGATGTGGACGACTTTCTTCTTCTTGTGTGAAAAATCTCCACCATTTTCGCAATTACTTCGCGACGGCTCAAAAATTATTTAGTTTTGAAAACGGTAAATTTTCAAAATTTTAATAATTTCAATCCGTTGTTGAAGCGCATATCGTTCCATTTTTATAATCGACGTAGTTTTTACTCATAATCTGTCAATTAGTTACAAATTGACTCACGACAATTGGCGGGCTAGTGAAAATTAAATGTCTTATTGGAACACTCTGTACATTTGTGTGTGATAGTATTTAGTTCGCATATTGTTATATGTGTGGGTGAGTATGTGTGTGTTTTTGCTTATAACTACATTAATATTTATGCGTGTGTTAATATTTTTAATGAATTTTCAACTTGAATTAATTTATAAAAAGGCAAAAAAAGCTTAAAAATATTTTTTACTGTGCCTTTTTTGTATGTGCTTACACTCTGCTTTTTGTTTCAAGTGAAAAATTATATGATGAAAAAAACCCCTTTATGTTGTTGTTATTGTTGCTGTCATCTCGTCGTAAGTCAGTAAACTGCTTGATACATGTATGTCAGACACATCTCATATTGAAGAAATTAAAATTATAAAAGAGCATACAAAAAACAAATCGCTACAAAATGAGTGCAAAAGCAAGAAAAATAAGCTGTTGGCATTTGTGTGTGTGGGTGTGGGTGTGTGTGTGGGTATGCAAGGACTCAAGTATGTGCGCTTTGAATGTAGTATTTTATCGTTGACCTGATTATAAATTTATATGCGAGAATAATTATAAGTATGTGTGCTATGTCGTAATCACACTAAACACACGAATTAAGTTTCCGCGTTTGGTTTTTATTAAAAAAAAACTCAATTTGTTATTTTATTTTTTTATTAATAAACTTTATTTATTTTTAATTGTAGCTTTGACACTTGTTGACCGGCGGGAGGAATCAGACTAACTTATTCTAAATTACAATCGCTTCTTATAGATTAAAATTATTGTTTTTTTGTTAATTATTCTATGGAATTTTAATATTGCATTTTCGTTTGGGAACGGAAATGCAATAAATGCAATTTGACAATATTTAATGAAAATTATTTTATAAGTGAAATGTTATTTAAATTTAAACGGTTGTGATTCTCAGAATTGCGACCGAAAAATAAATATTGTTATTTAGTGCTTTAATTTAGTTAATTCTTTAATATTAAATTTGGACGGTTGCAATTCTTGGAATTGCGACCGAAAAATAATTTTTATTTATTAATTTAATTATAATTTCTTTTAGCAAATCGGAAATGGGTTTTATATTACATTTGGCTTTATTTGTTAGTAATTATATTTTCAATAAATTTATCTATAGGGTCATTCTTAATGTAAGTGTTAGTATTTGGTTTTATGTACTTAACTTCTCCCTCCTTTAGATTAGAATTCTCCTGAATTCTTTTATTTAATATTATTTTGATATATCTTTGCTTTACAATTACAAAAATTAAGATAATAATAATTATTATTGTTAATAGGAGATAAAGTCCATACGATATATTACTATGATATTGTAGTGCTTTAATATTTTTAAAATTATTGCTATTTAATGTTTTGATTTCTTGAAATGTTATTTTATGAGAGAAGTTTTTTTCTATGTGTACATTTTCAACAATTTCTTTTTCTTGTATGTTTTCAATTACATTTGAAAAATAATAGTCTTTTATTCTAACTGAACAATTATTGAAACTTATAATATAATTTCCGTTTAGCATAATTTTTTCAAAATTACAATTTTGATTGATACTTATATTTATTGCATTCTTAATTATGATTGTATCTATGTCTAATTGTATAATTTCTAAGTCATTATTCTTTATTAGTTGACAGTTATTTGTTATTAGACAGTGATTGCTTAATTTTAAATTCTTTAGGTGTTTATTTTCTTCATATTTGTATGTTTTATTTTCAAACTCAATTGTTTGCTCTATTACAGAGTCTATCTCGTCATTGTGATCATTTGGTAGTGGAACAATATATTTAAGCTTAACAGTTATAAATGTTTTGGGTATTTTTATACCAAAAATTAAACATGAATTATTAAAAAATGTAGTTCCTGTCTGAATATATTTTAGTTTATTATAATCTATTGCATATTTTTCTATTTCACTAGCAGTCAATATACTAGGATGAGCAATTCCATATTTTGAGGATATTACATTATCCTGTAGATGTTCTATTCTATTCTTAATTAACTGTATATTTGATAGTTGTTCTAAATATACGTGTTTATCATTTTCGGTTTCTAAAAATTTATTGATAGAGTTTACTTCTCTTTCTATTATTTTTCTATCATTTTTGACTATAACTTTTAGATGGCTTATAGTTTCATTAAAATATTCATTAATTAGTATTTGTTGGTTATTATTCTCTTTGAATTCATCTATACTTAAAATATGTTTCTGAATGCTTTGTCTGTCTTCGTCGTCCATAGTCCCGAATAAAAATTTCGATATACTTCCTATTCCGTTAATGAGTCCTCTTCGTTGTCGGTTTTGTTTTGGTATTAGAGTAACTAATTTGTTTTTCGCATCTAACAGTTCTAATTGAAGTAAATGTTTATTTTTTGTTTTCAGCAAATTGATATTTTCTTTCATCTGGTTTAAAATATTTTCTATTTCATGTAAGTTCACTATATGTAGTATTATGTCCGATTCCTTAACTATATCTATGTTTTTCATGTAGATGTTTATAAATCCTGCTTGCTCCGTAAGTCGTTTGGTAGTCAGTTCTCCTTTAGTCATTGGTGTCCACATTATTATCAGGGTGAAGATGGCTATTATCTGTAAATTTTAACGCTCTTTTAATATTACTCGGGTGTATTCCTTCTAATTTAGCCTTTTTGTATTTTGGCTGTTCTTTATGTCTTAGTGCTTTGTAGTTTTTTACAAATCCTTCTTCTCTTGTTTCCCTGTACTCCTCTCTATTTAAATTAAGTCTATCAATTTTCTTTTTCTTACATTCTTCTAAATTTTGCTTGATTTTATCCAAATTTATAAGTCCTTCCTGTACTTCTTTTGGTGTGTATTTTATGCTAGAGTGAAACCTTTCGTTGTAATTTCTTATTGTTCGTTGAATTAATTGAGGTATCGGTAAATCTCTGTTTGTTTGATATAAAATTCTAAATTTTTCTGCTATAGTGTTACGAAATCTTTCTATGTCTGAGTTTCCAGTGTGGCTATTTGGTTTTGTTAAGTGTAACTCTATCCCTTGCTCTATTAGAAATTCTTTTATTCTTAATGCTTTAAATTCATTATCCGCTATTATTTTATTTGGTTTTCCGAATTTTGTAATGTGTTCTTCTAGTTTTTCTATTATGGTTAAGTGATTCCTGTCGTTTATTGAATAAGCAGCTCCAAACTTAGAAAACTTATCGATTGTTGTTAGAAAGTGATGGCCTTTTATTACATATGTATCGATATGTATAATTTGGTTTTTATTCGACGGTGTCTCGGTAAGATGAAATTTATTTTTAATCGGATGCCTATCATATTTAACTAGTTGACAAATGTCACATTGATTTATTACTAGTTGAATTAGTTCCCTAAGTTTTGGAAAATATATCTTATTTTTAATATTGTTATAGGTTTCATTGATTCCCGAATGTATGCTTTCTCTTATGTGATAAAAGGATATTTGCTTAACTGCTTCTACTTCCGTTTCAATATCTTGTGCCCTCATCGTGCACTTGATAAATTCAATTTGGTTATCATTCGAAAACATACTTATAAGTTTTTCCTGTACTATGTTATAACTATGATCTGAAAGTTCTGAATATATGCCTATCTTTCCTTTAGTGATATAATTCTTAAATATATCACCCATTACATTAAAGTCACATTCTGCTATATAAATAATTCTTTTTCCATGCAATGTTTTTGATTCCTCTGTTTTATTATTGGTTAAAATTAGCTGAGTTTTGTATTTGTTAACTATTTCTTCTTTTATGGAAAAGTGATCTAAGAGATTTTCATCCGCAGAGTGAATTGTCATCATTGACAAGTTGTCTTCTTCAATATTGTATACTACATTCAAATTGGATTCTGTATCCTTAAAATTATTTTCGCCTTTCTCATTTTCCAGTCTACTTAGAAAATCTGCTACTCTATTTTCCTTTCCTTTGATATACTCGATTTCGAAGTCGTATTCTCCTAATTTCAGTAGCCATCGCTGATGTCTTGGGGAAATATCTTTTCCTCTGTATTTCGAATGTAGAAATTTTATCGGTTGGTGATCTGTAAGGATTTTAAATTTTCTCCCATAGAGATAAGGTCGAAGATACTGCACACTCCATAATATGGCGAGAAATTCTTTATCTGTAGCAGAATAATTTCGTTCATGATTATTTAGTGTTCTTGAGGCAAAACAAATTGGGTGTCCCTCTTGGGATAAAACTGCGCCTAGAGCATAGTTTGATGCGTCTGTTGTTAACGTGAATTGTTTCTCAAAATTTGGATATCTCAAAATAGGATGCGAAATTATAAGTAATTTGAGCTTTTCAAAAGCCTCTATATAAGTTGGATCTCGAACATTTATTTTAACTCCTTTCTTCAAGTACTTTGTTATAGGTTGGGCGATTTTTGCGTAATCTTTCACGAATTTACGGTAATATCCCGTAAGTCCTAGAAAGCTTTTAATTTGTTTTTCGGTTTTTGGTAAAGTTAAGTCCTGAATTGTTTTAATTTTATTGGGATTTGGTTTGAGTCCTTCCTTTGTTAGAATATGGCCTAAAAACTCTGTCTCTCTTTTCATAAAGTTGCACTTATCTATCTGTATTTTTAAATTGGCTTGTTTCAAAACTCTGAAAATGTCTGTTATTGATTTAATATGTTCTTGAAGAGATGTACTGAATATAAGGATATCATCGAGGTAAACTACACATGTTTTGTTAATGAAGTCACGTAGTATTTCATTCATGAGTCTTTGAAAGGTTGCTGGGGCATTTTTTAAACCAAATGGCATCCTTATGAATTCATATAGCCCATGTGGTGTAACAAAAGCGGTTTTTTCCCTATCTTGTTCCCTTATTAAAATTTGATGGTACCCTTTCGCAAGGTCTAATGTTGTGAAGTACTGAGCTCTTCCTAATTTGTCTAAAATTGAGTCTATATTTGGTAGTGGAAATTTGTCGTCAATGGTCACTTCGTTGAGTTTTCTGTAGTCGACTACGATCCTGTATTTTTTTTCTCCTGAATTGTCAACTTTTTTCGGTACTACTATTAAAGGGCTTGAATATCTGGAACAACTTTTTCTTATTATTCCCTGTTCTTCCATTTCCTTTATTTGTTTCCTTACTTCCGTTTCGTGTTGTGGTGGATACCGGTATAATTTGGAATTTATTTGTTCATCTGTCACCGTTCGAATTTCGTGTTGGATTTCCATTGTGCTAGTTAATTGGTCACCTTCTTTGAAGAATAATCCTTTAAATTTACTCAAGACTTTTACTATTGCGTCGTATTCTTCTTTATTTAAGTGGTCTAATTGTATTCTATTCCAATCAAAGTTAGCTGCTTCTAATGCACAAATTTTAACGGTTTTGTACGGATTTATTATAAAACTAGTTTTTTTATTATTAAAAGATATTTGTCCTTCTACTAAATCCATTATTGTGTTGAAACAATTCATCAGATCAATCCCAATAATGAACTCATACTTTCTTCCTATTAATTTCGTCATTTTCCATTTTATTTTCGCAGTTTTCTCTACATTGAATTCTAAGGGTGCGTCTGTCAATACTTCAAATCTAATTATATCCTTTCCATTTATCGTACTAAATTCTAATGGCTCTTTTAATAGCGTTTTCTCAAATCCTTTTATATCTTCATCAATTATACTTATATTCGCACCTGTATCTATTAGTGCGTTATATTTCTTATTTTTAATTGTTATGGTTATGATGGGTAGGTAATCTGATGTCGTTCGGAAAAAAACTGATCCTGGCTTTGTCGGGATGGAGCTGTGTTACTGTGACACAGGTTCGATTCCGAGTGTCCTGCCAATTGGTCGTAGTTTATTTCTTCACTATTATGTTCAAAAATTCCGTTTCGTTCTTGCCTAGGTGTCGGCAAGCGATATTGGCTGCCTTTTGTTCTAGGGTTTCCTAACTGGGCGGTTTTTTGAATATTATTAATTACTTGATTATTTTCATTATAATTAACTTCATTTATTTGCCTATGCGTTTGAATGTTATCTATTTCCATGGGTTCAGTTTGGCTTTGCCTGGGTTGATTTAAACGGTTTTGGTAAAAATTTGGCCCAGGGTGTCCTGCCTGTGTGAACCTTTGGAAATTACCCGAATTTGAATATTTATTAAAATTGTTAATCCTTCCATTATTATTCTGTCTGTATTGCCCTGAACTATTCATATATCTATTATTATAATTATATTCGTTATTATTGGGTCTAAAATTAAAATTGCCATGCCCTTTGTTCTGATTTCTATTATAGTTTGGGTTTGAGCTATTAGTTTTATTTGTTTGTTTAAAGGTACTGGAATAATTTCCGCGAAATTTTCTAAATTCTTGCCTAATACAGCTATCTTCATATCTACGGTTTATCATAATCTCTATTATGGTACCTAGATCTCTTTCGGGGTATATCTTATCTAAAAGTATTCCCTGTGTAATTTCTTTGGCTATATTTACAAGTAAACTGTCAACGTTAGACAAATCTATACACTGATCATCTTGATAATATACACTTAATTCATCATTTTTATATTTTAGATTTTGTAATTCTATAGCTAATTCACTTACGGTGTTAACTCGAAGTTCATTTATTTTCCTGTAGATTTGATGAGGTTCCAAGTTCGGTCGGTATCTCAGCTTCAAAGTCCTTTTTATTATCTGCCAGTTGTCGGGTTGCTGTACGTTGATTACTACGTTTTTTGCGTCTCCCTGTATATTCCTGTAGAAAATGGCCTTTGTGGCTTCCTTCTTAAGTTCCTCTTCTTCTATGCTGGAAAGCATATACTCCACGCTGCTAAGGAAGGAGTTTATTGTTATGTCTCCTATACCAGTAAATGTTGGTAGGTATGCAACATTTTTATAAATTCTTTCGAGCTGACTATGCTGTTGTGGTTGGAATTGTTGTTGAAACTGTTGTTGCTGGAACTGTTGTTGTTGGAGCTGTTGTTGTTGCTGCTGTTGTTGTTGCTGCAATTCCATGTATGCAGACCTCAAGCGTTCCAGTTGGGCATCTTTCCTGGCTAGTTCGTCGGCCAAATTTAGAGTTGAAATTTGAGGCTGTTCCTCTGCCATCCTGTTTTGGTCAAATTCTCGTTGTCTTCTAGCTTTTGGATTAATTTTGAAAAAAATTTTATTTACTGCTTGTCGTGTTTCACTTTTACGTAAAGAAAATGTCACTGCACTTTTAATGGTGTTGGCTTAAAATTTTAAATAAGCTTCCACTGCTTTTGTGGTGATTCACTTTCACGTTAGAAATGTTCACAGTACTTTGATGGTTTCGGCTTGAAATTTTATCTAAGCTTTCACTGCACCAAAAATTTTTTTTCTTATTGCGAACGTGGTTCGTATCACTGGATCCTTTTATTTTTCACAAGGATCCTACCGACTGCGCCAATTAAGTTTCCGCGTTTGGTTTTTATTAAAAAAAAACTCAATTTGTTATTTTATTTTTTTATTAATAAACTTTATTTATTTTTAATTGTAGCTTTGACACTTGTTGACCGGCGGGAGGAATCAGACTAACTTATTCTAAATTACAATCGCTTCTTATAGATTAAAATTATTGTTTTTTTGTTAATTATTCTATGGAATTTTAATATTGCATTTTCGTTTGGGAACGGAAATGCAATAAATGCAATTTGACAATATTTAATGAAAATTATTTTATAAGTGAAATGTTATTTAAATTTAAACGGTTGTGATTCTCAGAATTGCGACCGAAAAATAAATATTGTTATTTAGTGCTTTAATTTAGTTAATTCTTTAATATTAAATTTGGACGGTTGCAATTCTTGGAATTGCGACCGAAAAATAATTTTTATTTATTAATTTAATTATAATTTCTTTTAGCAAATCGGAAATGGGTTTTATATTACATTTGGCTTTATTTGTTAGTAATTATATTTTCAATAAATTTATCTATAGGGTCATTCTTAATGTAAGTGTTAGTATTTGGTTTTATGTACTTAACTCACGCGCTGCTTTCGTTTCTTCCGTACAATATGTGAAGGGTAAATTAAAGATGAATTTAATAATTACTTTAGAATCCATTATGCCACTCCCATTAGTATTATTACGAAATGTGCGAGTTTCTATGAGAATTTTTTTCTTGAAAGTAATTTGTTAATACGTTTTAAGATGTAATGGCTTTTCGTGTGATTATTTTTCCTTAAATGTTAAGTTTAAATATGTAAATACAAAGAATCTTTTTGACGATATTAATGTTCAAGCACCTATTTAAAAGCTCCTTGTGGCACGTCATGCCTAAAACACTTGACTAATGGGAGCTATACACCTTTTGGGAACACTTTACTCCGACACTTTAATGCCAACACCACTATTTTTAATCGAAAAGACGTTACAGTGATCTATTTAAAAATATTTATTGTTGCTTTTTTATTCGAGCAAAATTGTTTGAAAAGTTTTTGGAATAAAAAATAGTTGAATTTATTTATTTGAATCAAATCAATTATACAAATTGTTTGAAAACAAATATTTTATTTATAAAAAACATTTTATTTATAAAAAGTACAGGGGGCAAATTACTGCATTAGATATCGATCGAAATTTCCATACAAATTCAAAATGTATGGGATTTCGTTCGATATCGAATGCCGTAATTTGCCCGCAGGATTTTTAAATTCTTGTTTTACTGAATACCAAAGCCTTTGATTTGTATTTAAAAAAAATGTTTTTTGAAAACTTCAAGGATATTGATGGATATGTTTTTGAAAGATTTACAATCAAATTGAATTGCATAAGAAAATATCAGATACAAAGACTAATAAAGCTACCGGAAGAACTCGATGAAATTGGCGATTGGTTAAATAACTGAAAAATTAAAGTTAACACAGAAAAATCTTCACATGTTACGTTTACTTTACGTCGTGGAAATTGTACAAATTTGTGTCTTAATAACAGCCATATTCCACAAAATGATTCGGTCAAATATTTGGGACTACACATTGATCGTAGACTTACATGGAAAAATCATACAAAAGCTAAATGACAACACTTAAATTTAAAAATTAAACGTATTTTTTAGTTGCTAGGCGCAAGATCGACACTTAGTCTTGAATGCAAGCAAAATAATTAATTAATATATAAAACAATTTTAAAACCCGTTTGGACTTACGGTACACGATTGTGAGGAACAGCCAGTAATTCTAATATTGAAATACTCCAAAGGTTCCAATCTAAAACATTGAGGTGCATTGTTAATGCGCCATGGTTTATATCAAACAGAGCTATTCATGATGACTTTGGCTGAAGTAGTTAGCGCGTTGACTGCAAAGCAAATAATGTCTAAGAACGTGGGTTCGAGCCCAGCTTCAGACAAGTCATAACATCCAGCATTTTTCAGATGTGCATTAGTATGCGATTGTATTTGTTGTTGTCAGACTGTTTAAGTGATGAAGGCATAGCACTGGTCACTGAACAGTTCTGGCAGCAATTGATACTGGTGTATGCTAGCGGACATCACAGCGCCCTCCTTCGTCGGTATTGTAGCAAAATCGCCGGCGAAGTAAAATAATTAATAAAATGGCTACAACAGCTTAAAACACATTTAATGCGCCTACTTGACATCAGAGGCGCTGCAACACTGATCTAAAAACTAACACAACGCGCAATATCAGAGTTGTAAAAATTAAGCTTTCTCTCTTTCACCATCTGTCCTCTCTCACTATTCCTTTCCCAAAGAAGGTAACACACCTACGGGTTGGTAGGCATACTAATTGCCTGAGTGTTACTTCTCTTTAAAAAAAAAAAAAAAAATGGTCAAGGACAAAATTAGGAAATTTAGCAAAAATTACTTGGAGAGGTAATCACAATAAAGTATTGGCAATAACTTTGCTAGATGATACCAATAAAGTTCGTAGACCCAAGGGAAACCATGTACTGGACTGGACTGGACTTACCATTTCGAAATTAAATATATATTTGAGAGAAAATTTTATATAGCATCTCATACACGTTCTCTATATAGTTCTCTATATTGAATTTATGTAAATATATTGCTGTTATCGAAGGAGTTCAGCAATGAATGTTATTATATAGTTCATAAAATTTACTTATTGTCTTTAGTTGATAGATTGTAAATAAAATTGAATGAAAAAAAAAAAAAAAGATACAAAGACCTTCATTACGATATCTAATGCTTATTTTGTGCCATATATCAGTTAATTATTCATACACAGAAAGAAAAACGCCGCTTTAAATTCAAGTATTTATTACTTACTTTGAGTACGAGTTGTACTCAAAATTTTTAGAACAAATATTAATAAAATGTGCTTTAATCAATCCTGAAGTTTCTTAAAATGATTACAACATTCTTTAATCACGTGGAAAATCTTGAATCAACTACAAAAATTCTTAAATTAAATTGAGCATCTTTCTGTATTTGATTTATGTAACTCTGGGATTATCGTACTTTTAAGACCGCTTAGGATTGATTTAAGTACGTATGGATTGATTTTTCTTTTAAGTGGAGTTTTGTATGACTCTCCTAGTGGAAGTCAGTGCACTGGTTGGAGAGGAAAGCGGTAAGCAGTCGCAGCTAGTTTCTGTTGAATTTAAGGTTCCAGGCTGGGCTGCCAGTAATATTTTCAGAAAAATCGTCGAATTTTGTAAATAAAATCGTCAAAATCGTTAGTATTTAAAAAAAAATTCGTAAAAAAATCGTCACTCACAAATCTTCTGTTTTATACGACAATCTTTCATTGAAAAATTAACAATTCAACAGATTTAATAAAAACAACAAAAACTTTAAACATTTTATACAATTCAAAGCAAAATTTGAAGAGATTTTGTGTCGAAACAGATTGTATACTTTCCAAAATAAACGTTAATTTTTTATGATTTCCTTCATATTTTAATTAAAATATAAATTCATAGAATAAAATTGCAATTCATGTGTAGAGTCGAATTATTTTTTTTATCTATTCGATTTTACACATAAAAAGGTTTTACCTATTTTTCCTTTAAATCTTATTTATATTTGTAAATACTTTCTTTTATCAAGATCTGTGATTACTAATGAAATTCGCTGTAGTATCTTTAGATAGAATCTCGAAAATGTAATTTTATATGTAAAGATAAGTTGGAAATAAAGATGAATTTATAAATGAAAATGAATGAAATTTACATATAAAGTACGAAACATATTTTCATATAAAGTAAGGACATATGATATTGACTTAAATTGCAAATTCAATATAAGCTTCTTCCTTTTTTTTAGTTTTTTACGTTTATCGAAATCAATTTGATTTGGAAACGTATTTTTTAAACTATCATCTACTAAAAAATTTATTAAAACATTTTAAAAGAGTCTCGTCATTTCATAGTGCCTGTTGTGAATTTGAATTCCTTAAATTTTTTTTATATTATTCATCAAATAAAGCACATATTTAAAAAAAATTAAAGCTCGTTAAAGTCATTCAAATTTTTAAATATTTCTTCAGCGGTATCAATATCACTGATATTGGCCGCAAAACAAAAATCCATTTTTAGAGCTTGACATTTTGTTATACGTAGAGGTTTTTTATGTTGAATAAAGAGTAGTGAAGTCAAAAAATCGTCAAAGTATAAGGGATACTAAGCAAATATCGTCAAAGTATAAGGAAAACTATACAAAAATCGACAAACGTCATTTTGTGAAATTCGCTATAAAAAATCGTCAAAATGACTTAATATCGTCACGTTTGGAACCATTGGTTTCTGCAACGCTTTGGAAAATCTGATACCAGGAGGAGGACCAACCCCGCTTTGCGGTCTTGTCATTATCTCTTACTAATAGTAAGGCAAAGGATGACCAATTGATGCCACAAAAAGGTCCTATAAAACGAGCAGCAGCACCACCTTGTTTCCCTGAAGTTCATTATGACCAGATTTCCAATAAAAAGAACTCTTGCTTCCTATCGATAGATTTTGTAATAAGTGAAATCGCTCCTAAAAAGTTTAGATGTAAATTCCCACGAAAGGAGACATACCAACTAACTTTTAAATAACTCAAGCCTGATTTATTAACTTTCAATCAATGAACCTTAAAGTTACAAAAAACATTAAAATTAAATTTAAACATCTTTAAGAACATACATACATATTTTATTTATAGTCACAATGACATCATAACATGTTACCTGTGAATATAATACAAATAAATTAAATCACTACATTTTAAATATAGTTCAAATATGCGTACAATGACAATTAAGGACACACACACAGGTATACAAAAATCTTTTAAACTTGTACAAGCAATAGGAAAATAAACATAAATTGTTTACTCTCATATTCTCTAAGCAAATTTAACAATTGTAAAGCAATTTGTTCAATTTCCTTATACGGAAATCGAGCACACACTGCCACAAAACAAGACACATGTACAGGCACACACAACAAATGTGAATACAATAATACAATACAAAATAAACAGGATGCTCAAGGAGGGAGTTTACAAAACAATAACAACAGCAAACATTTAGCTAAAAAGGCAAGTGTCAAAAAGTGCCTATGACAGTATTATTGCCGAATTTGCAAATTGTTTTGTCAATTTCACTAAACACACTCCTCCTGTCGAAGATATTTATCTATTGAAGAAGTTCAAAAACCCCAACTCCTCGTAAAAACCAAAGAAAAAAGCAACAGTCTTTAAAAGCAACAAAAGTAAATACTTGAACTTTTGCACATACACGCACACACACATATGCTTGTTGTTAAGTTATACAATTGATAATTTAACGGTTAAAATTCAATGTTGTTGACATTGTTGTTATTGCGTATACAAGAACGTAAACAAACTCTTGCAAATGCGGGCGGGGTTTTCACCACCCTTGTTGTTGCGTTTCCTTGTACTCTGCATAAAAAGGGAACAATTTAAACAATTTTTAAATTTGCACAAGGTAATAAATAATATTTAACACTTGCAACCCCACCTCACCCCACCGCTGTCAAAATATTTTAGCTTCTTAAAAAAATAACATAAATAAATAAAATACAAATCGAACATTTTTGATATAGATTTTGGTCTGCAGAACGTAACCAACTGAATAAAATGATTTAATTGGAGCTTATGTTCTTGAATTCGAAAGGGCTTAAATTTTATTAAGAATTTCGAAAACACTATTTCTTACATTTATATTTTTTTTCTTGCAAATGTTAACATTGAAGTTAGAATTTCTAATGGCATGTTTAAGCATGCCAAGCAGCGTTGCCACAAGCTGTAGAAAGAACAAGAAAAATCCCACAACAAAGATAACGAAAATAGGGCAACAGATTTTAATTTAAAACTAAAGATTTTATTAGCAACGTGGTTTAACAATTAAACCTGCCTTCGTAATATGTAACCATTGAAATTTTTAAAGAACCTGATGTTTTCACCGTCTAGACGATCAACTTGAGTAAAATATTTTTATATAAATCACTCAAGTAGGTGAAATTTACACACAGTTTTTGATCTTAAACTTTTTATATAAAGAAGCCTTGTGCTTATAAATTCAATATGTGTTCAACATGTTGAGGAATCAGTTGATCAATGCAAGTTAAATGGGATAAACTTCAAGCAAATAAAACTTGACAATGTGGCTAAAAATTTAGAAGGTTATTCTTATACATTCAATGATTTGGTTTTGTGAAAATAATTCTTTATATTTTATGATTTTAAAAAGCACTCCGAAAAAGTTGGCCAAATTTGAAATAAAACAAGCCATAAGGCTAAAATATAAATTTCAAGGCTTAGCGACGAAAAAATAAGCTCGAATCCGCTAAATTGGCAACGCTGATGCCCTTCAGCAAATACCGCTAATGCTATTGACTGTCAATTATTTGACTTAGAAGTCTTTTTGGAATGCAATGAAAGCTAATGAAACTCAAAATAATGAGGAAGTGTGTAAAATATACTTGTGTCGAGCACGTTCTTTCGCTCATTTTAGTCATAAACTTTTCATCCAAACCATTTGATTTGTGTATATGTATGTGTTTGATCAAAGGCTTTTGTTTAAAAAAAAGGGTTCAAATAATTTTGTTTTCCATGAATAGTCCAAGAACTCTGCAAGAATGATAATTATTAATTGCAACCTGCTTACGGTCTTTTAAACTGGATCGTGGCTGTCAATGTTTGTCATGCTGCAACTACAACTTCAACCACAGAGGGCAAATTATGGCGTTTGATATCGATCGAAATTTCTATTTAAGTTCGGTTGAAATTTTTTTCAATATCGAATGTCGTAATTTTGCCCCAGTTTTCTGCATTTATTTGTACAAAATTCTTTCTAAATGTCGAAAAAATTCACAAAATAAAATACCGTCCTAGTCCGCAAAAACTGGTGTTTTGCAGTGAGCAGGTTTGTAAGCGAGAGTTGTTGGTTGTTGTTGTACCTCCTGCTACGAAATACGCCTCCAGAAAGAATGATTTTTGTTTGCAATCTTTTACTTGGGATCTCTTTTTTTATTTAACATAAAACTAGGCTTCATCCAAAGCATCAAAAATGCTATAAAAACGGGTGTCATAGTATTATTTTGTCATTCAATTTTATCATCGTAAAAACTCCGATGTTAACAACAAAAACTCATACCGTGTGTTTTAATTTGAGGCCCTCGTTCACATTCAATGAGTGATAGATTAAGCTTTTGTGTGTTTAAAAATAAATTGAGAGCTCTACTCGTTCTTTTTGAGTGCTTCCTAAGAGCACATTGGGAAAGCGTGCACACTTTTTACTGCTTCCTGAAACCTAATATTTTTTTGCAGGTTATTTTGTGTCAAAACCGTATGTGTAGGGATTTTTCACCGCTTTTCACAACAGTGATTGCAAATTCCCCAGCACTAAAAATCATTGTTGGAATTATATCATCAACAGTGCGAGCCTAATTAGGAAAGTAAAAAATAACTAACTTCTTATCTCCTGATGAGTTTAGTTGGTCACTTTGTAAAATAAAAAATAAAACAAAATATATTTATCATAGATTGCTGCTGCTGCTGCTGCGTAAATATGACAGTTTAAATTTTGCAAAAAATTACACACCCCCGAACATATCTATTAGTATCGTATTGACAACTAAATTAACATGAAATTGAATCAATGCTGTAAAATGTCCTTGGGGAGAATGTTTTCCTTTTTTTTTGCACATGTTAGACGTTGTCCTTAAAGTGAGTTGCAGAACAATGACTTGAAAATTGTGTTTGATTTTTGACAAAATTGCTATTAAATTGCGATGAGTGACTGACGTAAGTCCTTTTTTTCTTTGTAAATATGTTTGTTTGCCTTTTAAAACCCTCAAAGTCTTGGAGTAGGGGGATGAATGACTGCCTATTTCAAGGCTGAGACTGTGTTTATTTTTTACACAGTTGTGATATACTTCTATCTCGTTTACTGGGAATTATTATTATTTTTTAAATATATTTTTTATGCCGTAGAGATTTGTTTTCTTGACAAAAACATATTTTTAAAAATTGCATACTACCAAATAGACAAGTTTATTAATTCTGCTCATAAATATCTAAATAAAATTTGTTTGTAGTTGTTGTTACCATAATATTGAAGATCTTTTGATTTTGGTATCTCGGTGTGTTACTGCGATAATAAACTTGTCGATAAAAGGAGAGAATATTATTGTTTGGGTGGGTGTCTTAATGCTTCTGGTATTTCCATCTTGTGACTGCGACATTTTTAGTTTCGTTATGATTTGTGATTAGAAGTTGTGTGTTTTGACATTTTTGTCACACTTTAAAATTTGTAATATTTTAAATGAATCTCAGGAATTGATAATGATGCATAAAAAATTAGAAAGCATCATGCTGCGATGATTAATGTTGAGATACCAAGAATTTATAGCGGAGAATGAGTAACTAAATGGATGATAAATAGTTCGGAATTTATTAACGTCTGAGAGGCAAGTAACTTAGATATTTATTTCAAAAATTTTTGTGGATAAAAAGTAATTATATAACGCTTTAAGCTAGAAGAACTCTAAATACTTTAAAAAAGTAGGAGTGCATTCACCGAAGGGTCAGAGATTTGTTGTATTTTCTTTACAGATAAATTCCTCATAGTTACTTCGTTCATATTTGACGACTGGAAGAGTGCGCTCACCTAAAAGGCAATATAAATACTCCCAATAAACTTTCGTTGGACTTTCAAGTTTTGTGTGTTAGACCAATCTCAATACTTCATGTTATCGTTAGAATGACAAATTGTTGCATGTCGCAACCATTCCCCAACTATTTTCCGACCAAATGTTTTCTCTGCGTGTATATTGAAGATTTGTATGCTTATGCGTGAATTATATATAGAAGCATATATAGAGAATCAAAACATGTGTGGATCATACACGTAATAAAGTATAATTTTAGCAACGGTATTTTTTGAAAATTAAAATAAAATTGATATGAATACTATAGATATACAGCGTGCTCTCTACCAACGGACACCTCCCTTAAGCGGATATTTCCCATAAGCTGGCAATTTTTTAGTCCCAACAAAATCCTTGGGGACTTAAAAAATCTTTCTCTTTTGAGCGGACAACCCTCCCATAAACGAACGCGGGCACTCTTTTTCCCTCCCTTTGGACATTTTTGTCCCCATAAGCGGACAGTGACCCTGTTTTTCCTTATATTCTTTTTCCTTATTCGTACAGCTTTTTCTTATACAATAATGCGCGTATGTATAAAGGGGAATCCCGTAAGGGGCACGTAATGAATACTTGAATCGCTATGCCTAAACCAGTATTGACTATTAAAGACAAAGTAAATGTTATTGAAATTCATAAAAATTAAAAACTCGCGAGTTAGCAAAGAAATTTAAGATCAGCAAAACTCAGGCTACTTTAGATAATGAAATTGTTATTTACTCTTTTTGTACTTCTCTCATAAGCGGACACCACAGAAAATTTAACTGTTTTAATTTTTTCTTTTAAAAATGTTACAACAATTTTTATGCCAAATATTGGCTAAGAAAAATATGAAAATTTCTATAAAAATTTTAATCATTTAAAATTGCTATTCATAGAATTTATTAAGCTATGTGACCTTCTAATTAAGAATAATATAATTTTAAAATTAAAAGGGAAAGGTACATCTCTTAAAGACTCTTTAATAAATGGCCAACAATTTAATGTTTTTCCACAAGATATACAGAATTTTATTTTATACAGTCGCAAGTACATAACTAAATATTTGCGTAGATGTGCGCTGGAAGTGAAATGAAATATATACGTATGTATGTATTTATAATATAGAAGAATTTATTTTATATTAAAAATAAATTTATTTGAAAATAAAAATAAAACAACATCTACAAACCAAATAATGTGACCAAAAAAGCCAAAAAGGAGATTTAGAAGAACAAGACACTAAACAGAAAAAAAGTAAATACTCCACAAAAGCAGCAACAAAACAAACACATACACTTACAAGGATGCTTAGAGAAAAGGAAATGTTTATACATATATATATACATACACACACACACACACAAAAACAGAAACACAACAATGGTGGACTTGACTAATAGATAAGTGTAGGTGGTAGTAGGGATTCATGGTGGAATAAGAACCTCTAATGGGAGTGAAAAAAATTAAGTAAATGCGCAGAGAGATTTGAGAGTTGAGTGCATTACAGAATTCACCTCAACTGAGAGTGTTACATGAGATATGAGTTGGTTTTTTTTGTTCAGATTTTGCAGAGTCCTTTCGATAATTGTAGTAGAAATGATGTCGAAAATGTACAGCAGATGTATAACAATGTCACTCTAAGATGTGGTGGATTTTTGAAAGATGTTTTGTGGCAAATCTTGTTTAGGAATGAGTGCAAATTGATAGCAAAAAAAAAAACAAATTACATGCCTTAAACTGAAGAAAAGTTCTGAAATACCGTCGGTAAAGTGTTCAATTTTTGCATCTGCCGACGGAAAATATATTTTGAAAAATGGAATTTTCCTTGGGTTGAGAACTTCATCATTTCTTTTTTAAATATGCTCTTTAACACATATTTTCGTATTCTTGAAAATAAATACATACTAAAATAATTGTTTGTGTGTTTGATGAACTTGTATGTATCGGTTAAAAGCAAACCCATGTGTGGGTCTAACGCAAATGTACACACATACTTTAACCATCAAAATTGCAATAAGACGACATAATGTAATGACTGTTGTTGTTGTTGTTGCTTTTTGTGCTGCTGTATGCTGGATGTACACATATGTATGCTTGTGTATGTAAAAGTTTGGGAGTGTATAAACTTTATTGAATATTATAATGACACACTCATACATGTGTGTGTGTGTATGTATATGCGTATGTATTGAAGCAAAAGCAAGAAAGCTTTTTGCGGCGCACCAATGGGACCACGTTATGCCCCTCCAGCTACCATACCTAAGACACACATTTATGCAGACACTACAGCCAGACTTAGACATCCAACCAGTCATCCAGCCAGCCAGCCATCTAGCCACGCAAATACATGCATTTGCGTTTGAGTTAAAAATAATGTGAACCTAACAGCTCACAGATGAAATTTAAAAAGATAAAAGATGCCCATAATTTCGTACTATTTGCAAAAAAAGTACAAAGATTATTCAAATATATAAAAGAGTCAAGAAGAAAAAAATCTAGTTGAAAGTTGCCATTTTTTCTCGAGTTCAATATTTGAATTTACAAATTATAAGCCCAAATATTAATTATCAAGTTAAACATATAAAGTTCAAAGAAATGGTGCATAATTATTGTTAAATACTTTTTAGTTAGCAAACTAGCTAAAAACGCTTAAAAAACTATCACGCACTTAAAACTATAATATTATAAAATTTACTTTTAGTCCTCACAATATCTCAACTTCATTGTAGAACAAACGAAAACATATAGTTTGTTCCAACAATACGTGAATGATAATATATATTCTAGATAGTTATTGGTTAACTGGTCAATTCTTTCAGATCTAATTAATTAACAAAATAGTGAGAATCGCTTTGCTCAAATGAAGATAAAGTAAACGCAAATTATAATATACATATATTATTATTAATATTATTATGTGATCTATTTACACGAAAGTAAAACACACCATTGCGACGTCAATATTTTCTTTCACGCAATTAGTGGGCTTGTGTCATTTCTTTCAAATCTAATTATTTATCCAAAAAGTGGAGATCGTTTTGTTCAAATAAAGTAAAATTAGATGGAAATTAAATACATATTATTATTATTATGTTGTGAACTAGGCGCACTCATAGAAAACTCATTTTTGGCGAATTTCTCTATAAGAAAACGCTTCACTTGTGTGTGTTTTGATTTGAAAATAAAAATGTATAATAAGTTTTTATAATAAAAAAAATAAAGAGAAACCAAAAGTTTGTAATAAAAACATGAACATAAGGTTAATAGATATATAAGAAAAATATAGGCTTGATATAAAAAACTATTGGAGAGTTCAATAATTTAGCACAGCCCAGAAATTAAATACGAATATTTGTATGATTAAAACACATAATACTGTTAATACTACATAAAAATGGCAAACAATTATCTTTCGATTAAAGCCAAATTATTCGCAACCAATTATCTTCATATGTTTCATTTTAATTTAAAGTTCTTTAACACTAACGAAACCATGAGTATATGATTATCTTGGATCATATATTTATTATGAAGAAACCAAATCTTATGAGTTTTAATTATGTAATATTTACAATAAATTTTGTTTTTGTTTAATAAATGTATATAATTATCTGCAACAATGTTATTGCTATGTATAATAAAATATTGTTTATATTTATTTATGATTTGATTAAACATGACTAAAGTGTGACACAATCAAAAAATATAATAGTTATATGGCATATTATTGTTATTCAATTAGAAAATATCATATTTTGAAAATCTTTTTCATAATTATATGATTTGAGTACAACCATATGCGTAATTTATTCATAATATGTTGCACTTAGATTATGGTTGCCTCAACCATGATTTGGTCTACTTTATGGTAATAAAATTATACACAAAAAGTTTAAAGATTCAACTGAAATTAATATCTTTTTGTATGAAGCAGACACCGTACACTTTTTTATCACAATATTAAGAAATTAAAAGGGAATATTTATATAGGTATAACGGTGGCACGAAATAAGCCCCAATGAAATAAGCCTCAAATCAAAAAATGAAATAGGCCCCAAAAAATTTTCAAATTTTTTGTTTGGGGTTTATTTCATTTCTTTTGGGGCTTATTTCATTTTTTAAAAATTTGGGGCTTATTTCATAAAATTTTTTGAGGCTTATTTCATTTTATTTGGGGCTTATTTCATATCCGTAAAATAGATCTAAACACAAAATGTTTTTATATGATTTTTTTGCAAATAATTTGAATTGATTACTTAAATAAACTTGAATTACATAAAAATTAAATCAACATCAGTTTCTTAATTCTTTAATGTTCGACATACCATAGAAGACGGCAACGTAGAGAGTTTTTTATACACGAAGGCCGGTTATGCAGAGAGTACTTTGAATGCGAAGCCGGTGGTCGATATACCATAGAGGATAAATTCCCTGCGCCCGGCCGTAGGCCGGTTATGCAGAGAATGCTTGGAATGCGAAGCCGGTGTTCGATATACAATAGAGGATAAATTCCTTGCGCCCGGCCGTAGGCCGGTTATGCAGAGAATGCTTGGAATGCGAAGCCGGTGTTCGATATACAATAGAGGATAAATTCCTTGCGCCCGGCCATAGGCCGGTTATACAGAGACTGCTTGGAACGCGAAGCTGGTGTTCGATATAATTTAGAGAATAAAATTCTTGCATTTTATGATTTCTTCTTAAGCTTACTCCATCAAGTTAACAAATTTGGGGCTTATTTCATTTTTTTGGGATTTATTTCATTTTTTAAAAATTTGGGGCTTATTTTATAAAATTTTTTGGGGCTTATTTCATTTTTCGATTTGGGGCTTATTTCATTGGGGCTTATTTCGTGGTGCCAGGTATGACGAATGAGAAACTGCCCATAATTATAGAGCTGTATTGTGGAAGTTTTAAGTTGGTCATATATCTTTAAATTTGAAAAATAACATAGGAAGATTTTATTACAATGTTAGTTTTGTTCTTTATTGCAATTTAGTTGTTCTTCAGAAAACATTTTCAGATATTTTTAAAATTCACACATCAAAACTAAAAAACTATTCTCACCTCAGGAGCTGAGTAAACAAGTTATACATGTAAATTTATTTCACAAGATATAGAAGAATATGACGAAAAATTTTGCAAATAAAGTTCCAAATTAATATTTTTCGAGATATGACAGTGTTGCAGTAAAGGAGCGATATATTTATGAGACTTATGAGAAAATTACATTATTCAGAATTACTACAAATAACACATTTAAAATACTACAAAATGCACAGAGTGACAGAGCTCAGAATAGTAACAGAAGTCTTCCACCGTTTCATACTATAAGATTTCCTTCCATCTAAAACTGCCGACAATAATAAGTCTTATATTAACACTTTCGTTTATATTGGGTTTGCTGGGAAAATTTGTATGCCATTTAAAGAATACATGACTTTTCCATACGTAATCTACCCAGCTATTTGGTCCTTTAAGCGGTGAATTATTTATGAAAATCTAACCAGTGAAATGTCTTAAAAGAGTAACTCTAAAGTGAATATTTAGTACCAACTAGAGATGCCCAACTCTAAAAAACAAAAGCTATAAACAAGGAATTCTTTAGCTTTGTTTATGCAGTAGTGGTAGTAACTGGTACCGACCCACATATACAGATGCATAAATATTGTGATGACTGTGTGATTGTATGTGGCTTTGATAAGTATGTGAATTTTGAAAAGCATGTATGTTTATTACAATTGTGAGAAAGTTTATGTATGTATGTATGTAGAATTAGTCGATGTGTTCATGAGAGCGGGTACACACATATTTTTTTTTTGTAAATGCGTATGTATAAGTTGGCGGCTTCTAGTATTTTTTACTTGCAATAGAAAATGTCTACAGACTTCTCTTCGAATGTCAACTTCGTTGTTGGTGTATTTTAGCTGTTCTCTTGCTGTTGTTGCTTTGACTGACTGTTTTAACCGTTTTGTGTATTTGTGTATACTCCTATAAACGAAGAAAACCCGACCCCAAAACTGACACCATCGTGGCTAACCCTTTATAGCACTAAGGTTTCCTTACAGAACCACATATTTAGGTTTTAGTGGGAGTGAAGCAAAGCCACTGCCATTGCAAACTTGGTCTCATATACACACACACACACACGTACATGTACTCGAGTATTCGTGGGCACACAAATACAGACATTAAGCTCCTGAAATGCATATAAGAATGGATTTATATTGTTTTTTTTTCTCTCGATATTTCGTTTACATGTACAAGATTGTGTGTGTGATTGTGTATTCGCATATTTGAAGAAAGTGTTATTGTGTTGTACTCATATCGTATACCTTCAAAATCAATTTTGTAGTTGTAGCTTAAGCTGTATAAATTAGGATTATATGTGTGTGTGTGTTTGTTTGTGTGTCTAACGTATCGACCCATATTGGCCAAAATAATGGAATAGCAGCAAGAACACATATTTTGAACGATGAAAAATAAAACCAAAACTTAGAAAAATTGCTTCACAAATGACGACGTTGATTTAATTTTGGTTATAAGTTTGAGGTTTTTTAGTTTAAGAAACCGAAATGAAGATGGTTTCAAAAACTTTAACTAATCACCAAAATATATAAGTGGGTATATAAAAAGTGTCTAAAATATTGCTTACGTTTCTTGGGAAAATAATGAGTTTAGTTTGTAAAGCCATTTTTTGGTGCTCAAAACAAATGTTTTAGTCTGACACATTTTTTATTAACAATTGTTTTTTCGACGCGGAGGATGTATGTATCTTTGGGGATAAACATGGTTGATATATCTAAAAACAGCTAAAAATGTATTTTAATTGCAGTAACTTCTGCTAAATTCCCAAGTTTTTATCGATTTTTTTCTAATAAAATTTGGAAAGACGCGATTATTGAAAGTGAAGTACATGTACAGTACCTTAACCGTACCCAAGTTAAGGTTTTAGGAGGGAACAAACATACATCTTTTAAGAATCTCTTTTGACAGCTCAATGTTAAAAAGTGATATTTTATTCATTTTGGAAGACGAAAAAATCCTTCTTCTCCTTCGCTGGGTCCGCGCCTGCCTTTGCAAAGTTTTATTTGTATTACAATGCAGAAGAAATGGAGTCAAGTGTATATATATTGCTTTTAAGCATAGTTAGTAAGCAATATTGACTTATTAATGATTAGATTTTATGGTATCCAATTCTAAGCAATTCCACATCCTGTTTCCTTTTGGAGCGAAGAGAAGTTTCTTGCCATTACAATGGCTTACATTGTGTGCAGTTGCTAATCTTTGAATCATTGGAAAAGTTATTCAAATAAAAAAATTCGCATAAAACTACCCGATGGTAAATTATTCAAAATCGATTATTGGAATAAAACTATTCGAATTAATATTGAACGAATAAAAATATTATAAAAATATTATATAAGCTTGTTCAAAAGGATTATTAATATATTATTATTCAAATAGTTTTAATTCAAAAAATTAAATTGAATTTGTTATATAAATGAAATTATTCGAATATTTTTCATTTGATTAAAAAAGTTAATATAAAATTTATTGGAATGAAATAATTTTCTTAAAAAAAATTTAATTAAAGTTGTTTTAAATGAAAGCTTTTAAGATATTTTTTAGCAAATGTATTCAGATTATTTAATGATAATTTATCGAATTAAACTGTTTGTTAATATTTGTCATCCAAAGTGATTATTATTACGGCTAAAGTTCTTAACATTTTTGTAGAGAGAATTGGATATAAGACAATATTTCGAAGAAACAAGGGATAAATATTATAAATAATCAGTTTAATTATAGAAAAAATAATTATTCCAACAATTTTATTTTCCACATTAAGTTATTCGAATAAAATTTATTCGAGTAAGATAAAGCGAATAATAAAAATTGTATTTGAGTAAATGCTATTATTCAGATATGGCTATTGGTTTAAAATTTTTGGAGTAAAAGTTCTTTGAAAAGAATTTAAAATAAGAATTGTTCGGATAAAACTATGAAAATATACAGAATGAGTTTATTCGATTAAAAGCTATTCGAAAAAATTATACCAATTGAATTATTTAAATAAAAATTTTTATGAACAAATTATTTCGTCGCAACAATTCAAATGGAATAAATATTACACAAATTATTGGAATCACAAAGTTATCATCAGGGCAAGTTTTTCTTGTTTTTTTGCATGAAAAATGTGCATTTGCCTATTTTTTATCAATTAAATGCATTCTATGATCAATCCCCCAAAACCCTGTTTGCCTTTATAGAAATAAGCAGCGTTTTAAATCAGTTTTCTGGTGATGAGGCTGAGTCGATATGTAATGCAGAGGCTTTATTTAAGAATTCATCGGTAAAAACACATTCAGCATACATTAAAGATAATATTTAATGTATTTTCCACAGTATAATCAAATGTTAAACTAAAGAACTTCCTTTGCATGAAAGTTTATCCGTCATAGAAATTGTAAAAGAAAACCTTTAAAATATTAAGATTAAAATATTTATTGAAAAATTTAACAAAGTTTGTAATCGAAATGTTGGCCTTCAAACGTTCACCAAGCTTAAAAACAACATATACAGTAATATCGTCTGATGTTGAACGTATATTTTCAATATATTCGGTCGTTTTGTGCGACAATCGAAGAATCTTTCAATTTGAAAATTTGACAAAACATATGATTATCTTTATAATAAACATTTTTTTGTTTTAAATAAAATTGATTAAAAATTATTAGTCTGTGTTTTTTTTTCGGATGCATATTTTGGTGCACATTTCAAGGTTTTTTTTAAAGAAATATTTTAAATATTGTTTTTTTTTACAGAAATTTTTGTGTATATTTAAACTTGCCCTGGTTATCATATATGTTTCAAAATTTGAATGGAAATTCGTATAGAAAGAATTCAATTCAGTGCTGTATACTTTGAAACGTGATAGATAGACACTTAAAATTTTTTAGATATCATAACTATTAACTTTTATATAGAGTGTACTGAAATAAATAGAAGTATTAAATTCATCCACCTATCTTTTTTTTGGTATTAAAAAATATAGGATCCCCAAAAAATAACCGTGCTTTTCCGAGTTCGTTGCTCGCGCAGTATATACAAACGTCTTACTTGCTATTAAACCATTTAAAATAATATGTTTACGCAAAATAGCTCATATGAAGTCCCATTCGCACTTTTTCAGTTTAATAATTTCCCTGATCTGTTGGTAATTTATTTTGTTGTGTTTGCTACTTAATATATAATTCAAAAGAAAATGAACTTCGTTCCCACCGGCTTTCCCACTACACATTACGTTTGCTAAGGTCTTGAAATGATTAAATACTCAAATATATTTTCCAACCGCTCATGCTGCTGCTTTGAAGAAAAAAAACTAATAATTGAAAAACCTAATGATACAAAATTTGAAGTTATAAATTTGTTGGCCTTCTTCTTCTTCTTTTTCTTAGTGCTAACCAACAAAGTCACTTGCAATAGCAAAGCAATTGCTGTGCTGCTGCAACAGAAGCACAAGACGCAAAAACTACAACAATTTTTCCACCAAAAAAAAACTATATATGTATAAAAAATCAGAATTGCATGAGTGTGGTGGTCTATATACAACCAAATAATGGCGTCTTTTGGTGTAAACCAAGAATTGTTGGTTGGCTGACTGGTGGCTAAAAAGAAAAAGAAGAAGAAGAAGAAAAAAAAACTCGAAAAAGACATCCGCTTTTAAACAGTCTACAAACCAATATATACAAACATATGTCATATCCAACACATAATATATCTTGCGGAGAGTGGAACAAGTTTTATTTACTTGTACGAGTGTAGTATGAGTGAGAGAAATATGTATGTTCACATGTATATAAACATTTTCAAAAACATATACATATACATAAATGTTTCATAAGTATATGCTTGTGTGTGTTGCAATAAGTGTTGTATGCATTTGTATATACCACATTTAGGTGAAGTTATACTAAATGGTTTTTTTTAATTTTATATTTTTGGTTGGTTGGAAAAATTTTGTGTTACCACATATGAGGCCATATTAGAAATAAGTTGTAGGTTAGAAAGTGGGAATACCCAGCCTAAATAAAAAAAAGAAAAAGTTTAAAAAAATAAGAAATAAAGTTGAATATTAGATATTTTGCAAATGCTTGCAGCTTACGGTTGTTTGCTATTATTTTATCATTAACCCTCAGCATTACAGCATTCCATAGTGGGGGCAACTTTAATAAATTTAATATTTGTTGAGCGGTTTTTATTAATCTGAAAACAGAATATTATGTAGATTTGTCAGTTCAAAATGAAACACATTTTTTTCTATCAAAGTCAATTCAAATTAAGTCTGAATAGCAAGCAGAATGTCTCGTTTATATATATTTCGAGTTAGGTGGTTTTTAAGAAAATATCAGTTTTAGTTAACTCGATTCAAATGGTTTGAGCAACTAAAGTTTAAGGATAATTTACTATAAGCTTTCTTTCTTCTAACATTTTTGTGCTATTTTTATACAAACTAGTGCATACAGCGACCGACTCAATCGACCGCATTCTAGAAATTAATAATACACATTTACATAAACACATACGAATAATAATAACAATTATAACAATAATACGATATATACAAAAAGATTTTAATAAACAACTTAAGACTCTGTCTCATTTCTGTGCAAAACCAAATTGGACAAACTCACATGCACACTTTGTTTATTTTTCATGTTGAAGCTGATACATGCACGTGTAATAAGTGCTCATGTGTTAGTAGCAACTTTAAACGCTTATAGCTTCCAAAATACTGAACCGATTTAAATAAAATTTAATTTGTGCATATCTGTTAAAAAAATATAAATCTTTTCAAAATCGGTTCTGTATTATGGGCGTAAAAGGGATCTAAAAAACGAGTTTGTGTTTTAATAATATAGATACAAAAGTGTGTGGGATGTGTGGTTTATGAATGTTTCTAATAACTGCAATCAAAAATTAGCGGATAAATTTATGTCTCTATGTGGCTTATATTTTTTAGCAAATATTATTTAGAAAATGTTAATATAAAATAATCATAATCTTTATATATTTTTTGAAATTTATTTACAGGTTTTGCTCACCATTTAGTGGGTATGCATACACACTTACATGCACCTGACTGGCGATCGTTGGGTGGCGGACATGCTGCCGCCTTGGGAAGACCAGGATTTACACATGGTTCGCCTTTCTTTCATCATCAACCAACTGCCTTTTCTGCACACATGGGTTCATTAGAACGACCCGGCCTAGGGAGATTAGCGGGTAAGCTTAAATAGTCTACTGTGAATATACTGATGCACTAATATTTAATTTATTTTAAATAGATACACATCACTTAAGTCAATTGACCCAGTTGACGATGCATGGTACACCGCACAGCACCACTAGTCCTGAAGGTTCGCCAACCACTACATCAGCCGGCTTAGCGCAAGCATGTCTTACCACTTCCCCGCCTTTGACCACAACAACCAGCGAAAATGATAACAATATAGATGCTGGTTTTGAAAGTGATAGTATTTCAGTGACAGGTTCACCCCGAAAAACCTCTTCGTTACATGAGGATGATGATCAGCGTAGCACCTCACCGCTACCAGCTAATAGTGGCAGCGGTGGAGGAGGAGCATTTACTTCGTTGATACAACGCAGTCCTGCCTTGACAAAAAATGAATTATTTTCTGGTTTTGCTTCGAATTTTGCGCACACACACAATTTCAATCCGGCTTTGGCGGCACAGTTATTCTTACAAAACCCTCTGCTGCCTCAACCCAGCCAGTGGTTGTACACACAGTTGTATGGTAATTATCAAGAATTACCTTGGTTTAGAAATACTACACCTACACAAGCGAGCCAGCCAAGTATTGCAGCACCTACTTTGGACTCCAGCGCAACATCAGCGTCTTTGTTACCTGCTGCCTTGGCTACAGAGGCGAATCAGGGTGTGAATTTAATAAAAAGATGTGTCACCTTAATATCACATTCCACTCCCGAGGCTGATAATAATTCGAAATTAACATGCTCCAGCACACCTCCTCCCGTTACATCGACTCGAAGGACACCCTCACCGGTGGAAACTATAGACTTGGATGATGTCAGCACCACCTCCAGATCGGCGTGTAGTACTTATGGACCCATTCGTAGCCGCACTCCAAAACCATCAGATGTTTGGCGACCGTACTAGCAACTACGCAAAGCCATTGGCCATGCATTAGGTTTGAGTTTAGGCGAAACGAACACAGAATTAAAGGATTCGGATGAGGAGAATTTTAATGTTGTTTAATTTTAAGCAGCAAGGAAAATTCTGCTCATAAAGTGATATTTTATAATTTTTAGTTTCCAAAAGTAAAAGATCAAACAAACTCAATAGATTTAAAGCTTGTGCAATAGTTTTTATCTAGGTGGTCATAAAATATGTATTTTATTAGCTGTTACACATTTAATTGAGCTGCTTGTTTTGAGAATAACGCGAGTCATTAAATTAAATATGAAAATGAAATCGGTATCGAGACCAGGTCTCATGGTGGGCCTGCTCAGCGTTAAGAACTCTTGTTTATTCGGTTTAAATGTTTTTATTCCATTGAAAGTGATTTTTATTAGGCTAAATTTTGTAAAATTTTATGCACAGAAATAGAAACATGAGGCAATATTTTATGCAACCAGGAAAAAAATAATTAATTTTAACCTTGTTATTTTGGAAGGACACAACAGTTACTGAGCAGTGTTCATTCATTTTATTTCATGTATCTTATCACTATTTTGGTAGCGCTTATTTGTGCAATTCATGTATGAGAAAAGGAAATTAGAATTGTTATTACTCGAATAGTAAATGGCTTGAAAAGTTAAAATTTACCGTCAGTAATTTACTCGGTCGAGTTAAACAAACTGTATGAAAACTAAAAACCAATTATCAAGGAGACGGATAATAACGGAGTCCGTTAATGTCATGAAATGAATATAAAGCAGTTTCCAGAAGATTAGTTTCCTTCATCATCGTATGATTCAGTTAAATAGTTGATGTTCCTTGGTCTGCGTTTACACACGTCATGTCTTATTGACATGATTGCTACTTTATAGGCAAGACAGACGAGGGAAAAAGAAACGAGTACTCAAATACCTGTACTAGCATTGCGTTTTGTTTTCTCATTCATAATTTTCAGCCTGAAGTTAAGTGCTGCTGAATCTTATACGATTTTCAGCTGTTTTTTTTTTAACAAATTTTTTTTTAATTAATAACTTGAATTAACGAACTTTACTCAATCCTGATTTGCTATGTATTTTCATAAAATAAAAATGTTGTGTAGCGAATTGATATTGAAAATAGCCATCGAAAACGAAAAAAATTTTATGTCTGCAGAAGAAATTCTCACACGATGTCTAGTTTTTATTTTATAAAAACAGGCTGCTACTAACTTTCGACTTATTTTATTGAAATTTTTTTTGAAAGCCTGTTTATATAAAATGAAAGCGAAATTTCAATAAAATACGTTTGTTTTTTGTTTGGCAAAATAAATTCTCACAAGGAATTTCTTTTTTATTTTATAAAAATAGGCAGGAAATCTTCTTTTAGAATTATATATATTAAAGTTCTTTTTTTACGTTACATTCCAAAATTAAGAAAAATAAATATAAATTGTTGTGAATAGATTTTCCATATCTTTTATGAAATTAATTTAAGTATTTGTAAGACTTAAGATGCATCTGTACATATTTTAGCGCATAAGAATAACATAGACAACACCCCCACATATAAAAATATAAAGAAAAAATATTAACAAGAAAACTTAAAACAACATATCGAATTTAAACCAAAAATTTTAAATAGATTTTCTCAAAAAAAAAAATTTTTAAAAAAAAAAAAAGAAACGAAATTTTACTATGTGAAATTTAGATCATAATTATCTGTGAATTTTTTGACTAGTTGTATAGTTTAGGTCTATAAAAAAATAAAATAAATAATCAAAACTTAATAAATATTAAAAATAAAAAATAGAATAACAAAAAATTCTTGTGTTTGAAAACAGAGAAACTGTTAGTCATATTTACTGAAGTGATATTTACTGAAATTTTTATATTCCGCATCATGCGATAAGTATTCTTGTGTTTGTCGAGCGATTTAGAATCGCTTGTTAAATGAATGATTTATTTGTGAAAATGTTTTACTCAGATTTACTTACGAAAAATGGGCCATATTTTTTTTCCTGGTCTGAAAGCGCATAAAAGAGGAAACAGAACAAAGTCTGCCGCTTCGGGAACTGTCGCTGATGGCCCACAATAAATTCGACGGTAGTAACTTCAAATACTCTCTTGTTATTTTTTGATTTTCTTTTGTTTGCATTTTTCGTATGAAAAACACAGTAACATTGTTAACAGAATAATTGTCTTACAAATTGAGAGCATAAGAAAAACTGCTGTAAAAATAAAATATTTACTATATTCTATTTCACAACCGCATTCTTTAAAAAAACAAACACAAACCGCAAAGCCATTTTGACTTGTTTGCGAAAATACACTGGGTCTGGGGAGGAATCGAACCTGCGACAACCAGACTAATAGTTTAATATGCTATCTATTAGTCTCCGGGGCTGCCCCAAGTTTTTTGGCAAAATTTTATGTCAAACTTTCGTCCTGTTTCATCATTAACGTAAGCAAACCCTTGTCAAACCATTCATATAAGCGGTGGCACGTAATTGAAAATGGTGCATCATGACGCATGCAGTCAAGAACATACCTAATGAATTTGTCAGTATACGTGTCACTGAATTCATCAGAGCTAGACAAGAAAGTTCATAGTTCTTGCACCAAAACGCAATCAATTTTTCCACCATACACACACAAGTGATGCCTAGACCCCATCTGGTGTGAACCCTTTTGAAGTTCCAACAGTTGCATGATTCTTGCACCGTTTTCTTTTGCGTTGCAACTTTTCCACGTCTAGCAAGATCTAGACTGAAGTTGACTCAGATATTGAGGGTTTTTCTTACTTATTTGGCGGAAGTTTGAGTCTCTTGCAGTCTAATCTTTCAATCGTTTCATCTTCTTGCGGTGTACGAGAATACACTCAAATGATGCGGTTCATCGCCTTTTCTTCTTCCCCATATATATTGTGTTGCGTTATTAACCTCTAAGCCCCTTTGAAGAACGTGCTCTAAGCACTCTTTGTCATCTGTTGCTCTACAGTGGATTAGTATAATTTTTTCTTCTCTCCACATGACTTGTGCATCATTCCTGTGTCATAATAAGTAAATTTACTATCAGCCTGATTCTAGTTGCAACCCTGCAGAACTGCAAGCAATAAAACGATTCAGAGAATACGCAGTCAGTTACGGATAGTTCTATATTTTTCATGAATAACAGCGTAAGTCGATTTACTTTGTTTTTGGGTATTCATGAAAAATTTCATTATTCGAAAACCGAATGCGACAATTTTTTGATAATCATTACTCGTAAAAATTATAGATTTTTTTAAGCCAATATAGTATTACTTCCAATAATTTTTAGCAACAATGACTTATGTCCCTTGAGGTTTACACTCACGGATCCAAATCAGGCTTAGAGGTGGGAGGTGGCATTTACATTCCTCAATTTCAGCAGAGGATACGTTTTAAGCTATTAGATCATTGTAGCATAATTCAAGCCGAAATATCGGTCATAAAAAGGGCAGTTAACTGGTTAAGGTACAGTAGGGTATATGGACAGGATATTCGAATTCGTACCGATAATAAGGCTATCGGGTGTTTACACAACATCTGAACTAGTAAAGGAATACCGGACATCCTTAAACGAGATGGCGTCACATTCCAACCTGGAGCTAATCTGTTGCCTGGCAACATAATCGCGTACAAGCTTGCCAAGGAAGGCTCGCGTTTGCAAGAACGGGGCACAACCCGGCTAGTAGGAGTCTCACTAAAAAGCTGCGAAATCCTCATTCAGCAGAAATTTACAGGAACAGCACAATTTAGAAGGTTCAACGAATCCACATGTGGAGTCTCCAGATCAACGTGGTGTCAGTATGATCAAGCAAAATCTGCCATCATACTGGCGATCCCTCGACATCAGCTCGACTTGTGGCAGTCCTAACAGGGCATTGTTTCATAGGTGCTCAAGCAAATAGATTAAATCTACTTTTCAAAAACTTCTGTAGAAGCTGTCAAAATGAGGAGGAGGACGAAACTGTCAAGCACCTTCTCTGACAATGTCCAGTTCTGTCGTATCACTCAGCGATATATCTATGTAACTCGACTTTACCCGAACTCGCAGACCTTACGGAAGGCAATCTGAAAAGAATAAACCAGTTTCTTTTTAATTTGTTCCTTTTATTGTATGCTCTGGAATAACTAATTACCCAGGCATAAGCGAGCTTCTAATCTTTGTAATCTTTCATACAAAATTCTCTTTTTCATACATTTATTTACGAAAATGTTGAAAGAAAAGTTCGTAAAACTTTATGTCGGGGATAAAATGTTAAATAGAATTTCTTTCGATTTTAAAACTTACATACGTCGTTATTCACTAGTATGTGAATCGGTGCACGTTTGATGTCTCACTAGCAGCCAAAAACATTTTATAACATTAAAATTTACCACCTCCGTAGAAAGTTACATGCGGCTTTTTTAAAACTTTTGTGTAAAAAAAATTGGTTTTAAAATACATATGCTCCACATTTTTTCGATCTTACTATTTCACACATCATTTTTCTCTTCCGCTTGAGACTTGTTCAAAAGGTTGCTTCGTTAGCTAAAGAAAAAAACTATAACCCCACAGTGTATCTTCGATATCATGGAAAAATAAATCGCCAATTGCTGCCGTACTTTGAATAACATACAAATTCAATTGTTCAACTCACAAGCTCAGTCGTATGGTTTATCGTTTAAAAAATACGATATTTGTTTATGCGCTTGTATACAGACAAATTTGTTTTATCGTCATTTTGCCGTATTTTAAATGTCAGTTCAATGTAGTTAGTCAATTCATTGTGAGTAAATAATTTATGTAGAACAACAAAATTAAACCTGATATGGGAATTCTAATTTTACGCGAAATTTTAATAACTTTTTCGCGACAAACAATTTTGATTAAAATGGTTCGCAAATTAAATTGAAATTAATCAATTATATATTTATTATTAAGAAGAATATATTTTCTGGGTTTACTTATCACATATTTAAAAGATTTTTACAAATTACTCTAACAAATAGAATTTTCCCATACCTGGCCTCAATACAACCATTTCTAAAACGTATAAAATTCAAACGTATAATTTAATACACTTTTGTATGAAAATTACCAAAAACAAAAATACAATACTGTACAATTAGACGATTACACAACACATACATCGTCAAGACGAGCTTGTTACAGGATTTGTAGATGATTTTTAATATTGTAATTTTTGGAACAAGAAAAAACTATTCAACAAAAATAGATCTGTTAAAAATCTATGAATAAATCAACCGAAAAATGTCAAACAATTCCAGGATATTGTTTAAGTACTTCTTGTATATTTCCTTGTCTTTCCTAGCAAAAAATAAAAACAAAACCGAAAAAGAAAAAGAAAAAAAGTTCGTGCATGATTTTTATTTATTTTAAATTTAGCAATAAGAAATTTTAAATGTAATTTTATGTAAATATTCAAGTAATTAGTTATTAAATAATAAAATTAATATAATTAATATTATTAGCTAATAATCTTTTGTTAATATGCAACAAAAACTAAATAAAAAAATAAAAATAAATATAAAAAGTTAAATAAATTGAATAAAATTAAACGGAAGCATAAAAATTTTTATTGTATTTTTTATAATCTAAATAGTGCATCTGTGGACTTAATTCGTTTGGAGGAAAAATGTCTATGGCATAATCACTAAATGCTGACAATACTATTTTACATAGTTTCAAAAAGAATTGTCATTAAAATCTTTTGCAAAGAAGAATAACTGCAGGAAAATTCTCCCAAAAACCTTTCCTTCCAAAAGGGTTGTTTAAACGCTCAACCAGGAAATGTTAGAAATACTTCTCTTAAATCAAATTTAAACAAATTGAATGTACTCATATGCACAATGTTATCCCTGTTAATAAAATATACTTTATATATATTTCGTTTACTATTCTGTTTTATGCTACTTTTCACATTCAAGTTGGTTCCATTCAAATACAACTTTTGGAGGACATAAAAATTTATCTAGCGTTGAAAATGCGCAAACAAATGATTTCAAATTAACTTGACTTATGAGTTGTAACAGAAACAGACAGCTGGGTCCGAAATTGTAGATGAAAACGAATAAAAAGGTAAACACGTGTGTGTGTGTGTGAGTGCACACTCATACACCAATCTACTATCGAACACATGTGTAGTTTGGGTTTATGTAATTTAAAATAAATTAAGAAATTTTTACATCTTTTGTACCAAAAAAAAAAAGATTAAATAGAAAAGCATAGAATAATGTTTGTCATTCTTCTTTTAATTTTTTATGTAAAATGGAAATAATGAGCTGAAATTTGTACGAATGAAGTTTACCCCAACTCCTTGAAGTTGGGGCAAAAGCCTTAAACTTCAAATAGATGAAACAAAGAACTGACGCTGGTGACAACGCCTTGCACAGGTTTGGTCTGTACGTCTGTCTCTCTGTCTGTCTATCACCAAGTTAACCAGGTTATTGTTGTTTTGTGTAAAATATTTTTGTCTGTTGCTAATGTTATTGTATTTTTTATATCTCTTACATGACTTGTGAATCCTGTATCCCCAAACAGGATATTAAAGATTTTTGGTACAATAACTAACCAAGCATGAGAGAAGGAAGAGTATTTCATTATGGCGTCAAAGACACCTTAAATAACTTTTCACATGTACATACTTTCTAGAAAATATGTGCATTGGTATGTGTATATTTACAGCATAAAATTGTTTAGTTGTAGTTGTAAAGAAGTAAGGTGATTATTTAATTGGCTCTTACTTATCTGCCTGGCTGACTGACAGAGGTTGTTTGTCTGGTTTATAAGCAGTTTGTATTGTTCGTCCCGGCTGTTGGCAAAAAAGAATCTACATGGGTGGTTGGTGTGGTAAAGTTTTTTTTAATGTCCTTTTGGTCTGTTGATAATAATAAGTCAATCAACATCTGGTTGCCATGATCATATTGCTTAAAATGTTGTGTAGTTACAAATTAAATTTAAAAACCCAAGTGAAGCTTCAAATATTTCCTTAAAATTTACTTTATATTGATACAGTGAATAGAAAAACAATATATCCTTTTAAAAAGAAATTTATTAAAAATTACCGACTTTGATTGAATATTAAGGATTTGTTTACAGGGGGCGGTTTCAGCTGAAGATGTGCTCCCAAAATCTTTTTACATAAAACAAATCATTTCTAAAGATTTCTTCGCCAACGCAGCAATGGAAATAAAGGATATTTCATTCGTTTTGGAATGGGAACTTTTGCCTTTCTTCTCCCCTGTATTCACGACTATTTATTGTTAAATATAAATTTTTTCCACAATTTTTAAATTTTATTTCAATGGATTGGCTTTTGTTTGTTAAATTTGTGATATATTTTGTTTTGACTGCCTGTTTTTAAAAAATTAAAGCAAAATCGTGAGTGATAATCAATATTAAAAACAACTATGAAATAAGAAAATTGGTTTTTGTTTTTAATATTAGTTCTCAATGCCAATTGTGCTTCAATGTCCAAAAAACAGTCAGCAACTTTTATTTTCCCGAAACCCTGGAGCCCCAAAATTATTGTAATTTGAAATTTTAAAATCCGGAATCACAGGATTTACGAAAACCAGTTCGATTTCTTATCCCTTGTGCACAAGAAAGTTGTATGACATATTGACACAATGAGAAGAGCGATAAACGAGGATTTCGGCTTATGACTTTATCGCTGTAAAGGCTCGATATGTGTTTATTGATGAAAACCACAGATTTACTCTTCACTGTTTTACCCTTAAACAATTTCTAGTTGTCAAGGACACCTTACAACTTTTTATAGAAATATTTAACACAATTGTGAAGCATTTGATGTCAAGTGTAAAATAGATTTCTTCTTGTTTTAATATCCTTTAAGAAATTTTCATTTGTTGTAGTTAAAAGAATGCTGGTCTTAAGGGTTTCCTTTCAATCACTGACTGTCATACACTAAAAGTTTTTTTTAAATTTTTACTTAAATTTACTCTCTTTTTATTAAGCAATACTTTTTTTTAATGAAATCTTTATTTTATGTAATTTTTAAATCAAAATTGTTTTATTGGGTACACAACAATTGTTAACTAGAGAAATTTTTGATTGTGATGATGATGATGATATTGTTTGAAATTTTTACCATTATTTGGGTTTGCAATGAATTTTGATTCACGATCTTGCGGTGAATTCAGCAGGTCTGACGTTAATTATAAAAAAATTGAACTAATATATGAAATGGTAAGGAAAAATAAATTATGAAAAAAAATAGTATGAAATAATAACTTTAAGTCAAATCTGCTCCAGTATCCAGGTTCTGTTGCTCAGCGTTTTAGCAGTTTGACATTATAAAAACTATCTGTCTCATGCATTTATTTTAAATAACTACTGGGGAGAGGTGAGTAAAGGTGTTCCTGTAATAGTATTACGCAAAAATTTTTTCACTGAAGTAGCCAAAAATGTCTCACATTTGTAAACTACACGGACAACTTAAAATGTTGTTTCGAAAATCAAAAAATAGTATATTAAAAAAAATTTCTTGAATAAAACATGAATAATACAAAAAAGTTGTGGCTTTAGTTTTATATTTTTAAATGAATTTTTCATAAGCGTTTAAAAAATTAAAGGTTATGTTCAGGTAGATGGCGAGGCTCTTACTTTTGTTTAATTCTTACTAAAAACTAACTAAACGTGTTTTTAGAAATCATATTTGTACGTAATTAATTGAACTGTTTCAGGTTAAAGTTGAAAGCTTTTATTTGGCTCAAGTTCAAATCTGACTTTGAAAAAAATCACTTTTAACTTACGAAATTTGTGTTATTACTTTTTTAATATAAATAATTTGAAGTTATCAAAAATGTGTTAATTCAATAAAAAAAAAATTGAGCCAAACAATATCTTTCAACTAAAACTCATTGTCTTTTTCAATGAAAAGATGACTTCAAAGGTTTAAAAAAAATTATTCGTTAGAACGCTTCTCTGTTGGACACATGATTAGTCGAAACGTTTCAATAAAAAGCCAACTTTTTACATTGAAATGCATATTTCTCACAAATCAAAAATTGATGGAATTTTTTTTCCACACTTCCCGATGTGAAAATTTCAGACTAAAGTTACAGAACTAAACAAATAAAAATAAGGACTAAATATACAAATAAGTTTTGGTCGTTTTTGATATAATCCATACAAATTTTACTGAAAGAACTAAAGGCTTGATTTAAGGCACTAATTGAATAAATGATGGTGATGAAAGAATTATTTATTCATAAAAAATCTAAATTTTAAAAATTTGGGAGCCTCGGAAATAATTTTTTTCATATAGCGTAGATGAAACTTTTTTGCTCATGCCAAAAGCTGTAGAAAGATCGATGGTTTTTTTTTGGACAAGAGTTTTTGAAAATCTTTGAAAAAAAATATCGAGGCTATCTCGATTAATAAAATTAATTGTCTTTTTCAATGAAAAGATGACTTCAAAGGTTTAAAAAAAATTATTCGTTAGAACGCTTCTCTGTTGGACACATGATTAGTCGAAACGTTTCAATAAAAAGCCAACTTTTTACATTGAAATGCATATTTCTCACAAATCAAAAATTGATGGAATTTTTTTTCCACACTTCCCGATGTGAAAATTTCAGACTAAAGTTACAGAACTAAACAAATAAAAATAAGGACTAAATATACAAATAAGTTTTGGTCGTTTTTGATATAATCCATACAAATTTTACTGAAAGAACTAAAGGCTTGATTTAAGGCACTAATTGAATAAATGATGGTGATGAAAGAATTATTTATTCATAAAAAATCTAAATTTTAAAAATTTGGGAGCCTCGGAAATAATTTTTTTCATATAGCGTAGATGAAACTTTTTTGCTCATGCCAAAAGCTGTAGAAAGATCGATGGTTTTTTTTTGGACAAGAGTTTTTGAAAATCTTTGAAAAAAAATATCGAGGCTATCTCGATTAATAAAATTAATTGTCTTTTTCAATGAAAAGATGACTTCAAAGGTTTAAAAAAAATTATTCGTTAGAACGCTTCTCTGTTGGACACATGATTAGTCGAAACGTTTCAATAAAAAGCCAACTTTTTACATTGAAATGCATATTTCTCACAAATCAAAAATTGATGGAATTTTTTTTCCACACTTCCCGATGTGAAAATTTCAGACTAAAGTTACAGAACTAAACAAATAAAAATAAGGACTAAATATACAAATAAGTTTTGGTCGTTTTTGATATAATCCATACAAATTTTACTGAAAGAACTAAAGGCTTGATTTAAGGCACTAATTGAATAAATGATGGTGATGAAAGAATTATTTATTCATAAAAAATCTAAATTTTAAAAATTTGGGAGCCTCGGAAATAATTTTTTTCATATAGCGTAGATGAAACTTTTTTGCTCATGCCAAAAGCTGTAGAAAGATCGATGGTTTTTTTTTGGACAAGAGTTTTTGAAAATCTTTGAAAAAAAATATCGAGGCTATCTCGATTAATAAAATTAATTGTCTTTTTCAATGAAAAGATGACTTCAAAGGTTTAAAAAAAATTATTCGTTAGAACGCTTCTCTGTTGGACACATGATTAGTCGAAACGTTTCAATAAAAAGCCAACTTTTTACATTGAAATGCATATTTCTCACAAATCAAAAATTGATGGAATTTTTTTTCCACACTTCCCGATGTGAAAATTTCAGACTAAAGTTACAGAACTAAACAAATAAAAATAAGGACTAAATATACAAATAAGTTTTGGTCGTTTTTGATATAATCCATACAAATTTTACTGAAAGAACTAAAGGCTTGATTTAAGGCACTAATTGAATAAATGATGGTGATGAAAGAATTATTTATTCATAAAAAATCTAAATTTTAAAAATTTGGGAGCCTCGGAAATAATTTTTTTCATATAGCGTAGATGAAACTTTTTTGCTCATGCCAAAAGCTGTAGAAAGATCGATGGTTTTTTTTTGGACAAGAGTTTTTGAAAATCTTTGAAAAAAAATATCGAGGCTATCTCGATTAATAAAATTAATTGTCTTTTTCAATGAAAAGATGACTTCAAAGGTTTAAAAAAAATTATTCGTTAGAACGCTTCTCTGTTGGACACATGATTAGTCGAAACGTTTCAATAAAAAGCCAACTTTTTACATTGAAATGCATATTTCTCACAAATCAAAAATTGATGGAATTTTTTTTCCACACTTCCCGATGTGAAAATTTCAGACTAAAGTTACAGAACTAAACAAATAAAAATAAGGACTAAATATACAAATAAGTTTTGGTCGTTTTTGATATAATCCATACAAATTTTACTGAAAGAACTAAAGGCTTGATTTAAGGCACTAATTGAATAAATGATGGTGATGAAAGAATTATTTATTCATAAAAAATCTAAATTTTAAAAATTTGGGAGCCTCGGAAATAATTTTTTTCATATAGCGTAGAGGAAACTTTTTTGCTCATGCCAAAAGCTGTAGAAAGATCGATGGTTTTTTTTTGGACAAGAGTTTTTGAAAATCTTTGAAAAAAAATATCGAGGCTATCTCGATTAATAAAATTAATAACTATAAAATTCAAAATTAAAAATATTTTAATAAAAGAATAAATAGTGAACTATTAGTATTCATTTTGAATTTTTACTGCTAATCGTTGATTTTCTTTTTTTAATTTTAGTATAGAATTTAAGAAATAAGAAATCATTATCTATTATTGTTGTTTTATACTTTTTTAACTCTTAACTGTAAAAGACTGGTGTATTGTTATATTCTTAATACAAAAATATTATAATTTTTGTGCAAAATTAATTCAATAAACATTTTAAATAAAAGTGAATTTCTGAAATTGATGCGTTTTTTTTAATGACGCGATTTTTCCTCCATTTTGCTGCGTTTTGAAATTTTAAAGTTGACAACGCTGAATACAACCTCAAAGAAAAGAATTGTTTTTGAAAATTAAGAGAAATATGAGTAGCAGCAAATTTCGAAAGGCATGTTTAAAACTTAAAAAAAAACTAAATTAAAAATAACAAAACTTTATAAAGTTGAAGAAACGAAAATATTCATACATATTTCAGCCTACCGTTTTTATTCTCAAGACCAGTTAAATTTTACAGCAATACACAGTAAGTATAAATCACAGTGATTTTATGTGATTTGAAGGTCATCAACATTTCGCAAGGGATTTTCAAAATTCTTTTGTTTTATTTGTAACTGGGATTCGCGCTCACCTCTGACTCAATTCTAATGTAATTCGTGGAGACCAAGAGGAAGTGTGGAGGAAGAAATGTAACAACATAGACTGAAAAATGCACTATTAATTGACAATACTCAAGACATCTTTCAGCCAACGCTCCACATAAAATTGAGAATTGTTAAAAAGTTTTCGGGAAATTTTTCACTTTCATTCCTAGGAAGTTAATAAGTTCTAAAAGTTGTTTACTGAGGTCTTATTTTTTATTGGTGATTGTTTTCTTGAATTTTTAACGGATTTGAACAGTGGAAAAAAGTTAAAAAAATCGATTTTTTAAAAAAATTTTGCGATTTTCATCTTGAAGATGAAGATTTTTTGATTTTATATGTTCACAATTTTTGTTCTTTATCACAAGATCTACAACTTTGCTTCAAAGATTAAATCGAAATTCCTAACGATTTGCAAGATATGGTCTTCTTTTTTTTGGTCTTTTATCACGTAGAGGTGTCCGTATATGGTAATTTTTTTCGTGTTGCACTGTGTAATTTATTTAAGGAATAAAGCTGTTGTGATATGCAAAATTTTATGCATTAAAAATTTTGAATGAAAGTTAATTTTTGCCTCAATATTTAAATATGGAATTATACACACAAACCTAAAGAACTCCAACATGAATTCCACTTCAGTAATTAACATTTCAATTATTGTCTTTTAGGCCTCATAATTAAACTATAAAATACACAAGTGACAACAATATCATAAAATGCTAACACGTACATGCACACACACACACACGTTCATGCATTAGGCGAATACAAATCTTGCAATAAAGTTCTAAATAAGGTATTTCAAATGTCATGTTATAGATTTTGTGCTAATTATGTCATCATTATCACATACTCACCATGAAACATGCCATGAACATGCATACATTCATACATATGTACATGCACGCTTATAAAGGAAAATGCGAGTAATAAATATCCTTGAAAGATCTAAAGGAATTTTGTACACTCACGCAATTACTTAAACATACGCACAATCACACACAGACAAATAACTATTAAACGTTAAGGACTCATTATAAGATGCAATGCAGCATGTACAAATACAACAAAAATTGTTAATGCCGCTACAAGGGTGCTTTATACGTTCACACACACATACACATACTTTTGCCTACACATCCCATAGATATTACATACCAATAATATTTGTATGTATGGTGGGAATTTCCAAGTAAGCAGTTGTTTGCAGCATAAGCAGAGATACTTTAACAGTAGGCCGTGACAATATTTCAATCAAAATTATTTTATGGTTGGAGTGTTCGAGGTGGAACAGGAAACGAAATTAATTTTACACATGCATTTCGTACGTGTAGGCGTGAGTAGAAGAATCTGTGCTTGAAGTACGAGCAAGCGAATGTGAGTTTGAGTGTGTAAGTACATGTTTTAATGGAGAAGAAATTAATAAATGGCTTTTAATTGTATTGTAAAGACAAGGTGTTTGTTTCAAATTTCACATTAAGCGAACTTATATTATAATTGTCGTTTTAAAACACATACGAACTTGCAATTATTGACACTTAGCTCGTAAGTTTTTTTCTCTCTTTTTATTCTTAAACATTTAAATTTATTTCATTTGAGAATTTAAGGTAAAGAGAATGGTGTAGTGTTCCTAAGAGTGATGCTGGCAGAAATGTGTATAAAAAGTGAGTTAAACAGATCTTTATTTTTATAGAAGAAAGCAAATTTTGTTAAGGAAAACCGGAAATGTATGATTAGAAATTGTTCACTTAGGGCCGTTAACAATAAAAAATTTAACTTAAAGTTAATACGAGTACTAAACGGATAACTTTAACTTTTTATAGTGAAAACTCATTAACACGAAGTTCTGCTAAGTTTTATTTTTTAATTAAAATTAAGTGAAAAATTAGCTGAGTTTAAATTTTTAACTTGAAAAAATTACATATATTTTTTTAAAATATTTTTCATATATAAGTTCTTAAAAACAAATTGTTGGCTCAAGATTTTTCAACTAAAAAAGGCACATCTTTGTGAAGAAATCGTGGTTATGCCTTTTTTTCTAAAGAACTTAGTTTGTGTCCAGATGGATAAATGACATGAAACAGTTTGCAATAAAATCCCTTAGTTACGGTTTCCCGACCGTGCCAGGATATTTAATATTCATTTGACTATTAGTAGCGAAGATTTCAGCACTTGAGTAATCGAAGTGGTTTTATATTGACTGAACATTTTTTGAGCAAAATAAAAGAAAGGCAAGGACAATAAGATCGGTATTTTCATATACATCTACATTTCATAATATTGATGTTTTTAGCCCATGATTAGTAATAAAATTAAGATTCAAAGAAGTCAATTAATTTTAATATAAAAATAGATGTTAGCCTGCGACCTTTGAAATTTAATAAAACTGATGTGATTGAGTAATCAATTAATATCCTTTCCGTATCCCGCAATTGTACTCGAAAATAATTTTTTTTAATTTTCAAATTTTTCAAGTTGAAGAAAATTATACTTTTTTTATTTAATAGAAATATTTTCCCCTTTTTATGCAGCAACTTGACTTTCTTAGTCCTTAGCTAAATATCCGAATACTTCAATCTAAAATCCTTGCCGCGAATTCTATTGTTATGCAACAGTATCTTAATTCAAGATACTTTTAAATATTCTCAATGAATTCCCATAAAATATAGTAAATAAATTTAATTTAAGCTCATCCCTAAAGTAGGCAGATGTTTTTAAACGATGCAAATCGCGTAACTAAGAATCCGTATTATAAATTTACATTTACTTGGCCAACAAAATTAAATTCTGCAATATTGTGTACTGCAGTTTTCAGAAAATGACCACATTATATCTTTTACTGGTTGTAGCATAATATTTTTAAAGAGGTATTTTGAACATGTTTTTAAGATAACCAGAAAACAAAAACAGCAACAACAATAATTGGAAAATAAGTGGTAGTGGATCAGCAATACTAGCACAACCTCAGGACTAAAATCATTATGCAGTTGCAAGTTAGGGGGGACTAAAGTTACAAAAAAAGAACAAAAAAAGAACAAAAAGCTAAAAAAAATGAGAACAAAATAAATGTAATGCCATGTACGAGTACATTGTAGATTTTTGGGGGAAACAGGAAACTTATGCAATGCTAGTAATTGTAGATATTGTCGCTAAAGTATGTATACATGTATGTGTTCAAGAGTGTGTCTGTGAGCAACATAATACAAGTTGTAAGTTACAAAATCAGCGACATTGGCACGCCTACAAAACAGACAATGTTGTGGTTACATAAGCATGACAACGTCAGCACCATAACTAACCATGGACCAGAAAAAAATAGTTAGCGAAAAAATAAAATCCTAAAGCAAGAGTAACAGCTACAAAATTGCGAGTCATAGAAAAATAGAAAATAAAAAATAACAAAATTTTATATAAAATACACACACACACACAAATTAACAAGCAGTTCTGAATGCCTTTTAAATTTGAGAAGCCATAACCCGACTGCTAGCAACCAATATGCTGAGCCTAGGATACACCTACAAATGTTCAGCTCTATATTTTTTGCAGCATTTTTTGCTTACGCGCCTAAATGAAGGCAATGTCAGATGAACTAAAATGACACCCGAAATTATGCAACGACAAGCCAACAAACATTTATACACATTAAAAATAACGCGAAATGAATGGTCGCTTCAGTTTCAACTTCTACTTCAATTTCAATGTAATGAAATGTATTAAGTTGAAATTTCCAGTGCCAGGCAATGAGTTTGGTTCGCAACGCGACATTTAATGAGATGTCGTTGCATGGTATTTGCCCTGGTTTGTGTGAGTGTGAATACCAATGTGTATTAGTGTTTAAATGCATGTAGTGGGACCATGTCATGTTGTTATGTTTGGTCAGTTTGATGTGGGTCCTTTTTCTAGTGCTGGTTGCTTGTTAATTTCAGCATTATATTTATTTTTCAGATTCATTTCTTTTTTTTTGCCCCTTTTTTCTTTTTGCTGCTGTAGCTGATATTTTTCTCTTTTTTTTTTTGTCCGTTGCACTTGCCAAAGTACAATTTTCATTTGTTATTTTTCGTTTTGTTGCGAATATTTTTGAAATGAAACGTTTGCAATTGACATAATGAGACTGTAATTGGAATTGTATGAAAGCGCCTTAGCATATGCTCTGTCTATGTAAGTATAACAATAGTTTAATTTAAAAGCCTGCACAAAAGAAGGGAATGTGTGTATGTGTGTGGGTGTATATGCATGTGTATAATGTTGGGCTTAGGCAGCAAATCCATCAACGTCAAACCTCAAACTAACACTACACTTAGTGCTAGTGTTAGATTTCATTTAAACTCCAAACTGCTTTACAAGTCTGAATATTTTTAATACAACATTTATTTATTCTATTAAAAAGTGAAGAGACGGAGCGTTTGTGGCTTTTTAAATTAAAAATCATTGCATGAGTGTGCAAAATCTTAAAGAAATTTTTACTTTACTTGTTGTTATCATGATTTTGAGAGGCTGAGCTGAAAGAAAATGGACCATATTTCTTTTCCGAAAGCAAAAAAAGCCAACACAGTGCCCAATCATATAAATAAATGATTGAACAAGTTGTTATCCTTCCGCTTAAATCACTATGACTTTCGGAGATATTATGCAAATGTGTTAAATGGAAATAAGCCAACGGCTTTTTAAAAAGCTGTAATTTTCCTGTGTACTAAAGTTTTCCGAAAATTTTGTTGATTTCAGTCTTCAGCTGCCTGAGCCTGAGCTGCTTCTCCAGCATCCCAAACGCAAGCACAAGGAATTAGTTGTGAAAATAACCACCACACAAAAATTGAATTTAGATACAGCGAGAGTGATACTTTGTGATTTTGTTTGCATATTTAACAGCCACGTCTGGTTTACTTTGTGCAATTCACTGTGCAAACATGACGCTGCATTTTTTGCTAAAACTCATTTTCTAGTTTAAATTTTTAAGCGCTTCTCGTTTTACTGTTTGTGTTGTGCGAAATTTGACAAAAGTATGAGGTTGATTTGGTTGGTGTGTTATTTTTATATATTTATTTTTTTTTCTTCGCAGCTGCTGTAAATCAATTGAGATGTTAAATAAACCGACATGTCACCATTTGACATCAAAGTTTATTTGATTTTTCAATTATTTTGTAGAAAATTAGAGATGATTAAGTTGATAAAGAGGTGTTGAAAAAATGAAGTCTTTTTTAAGGAGGTTTTCAAAGGCTGTGTCAGGTTAATATCGACAACGAGCGGGACTTAAATATTTTAAAAAGATGCTTTGAGAGTTATGGCGTTTGAAGATTTTGTAGCCTTCATTCATTAGGACAGTAAAGTGTTTGAGAGTTTGAATATGTTTATAAAGGAGGAGTTGTATCTGTTGGTTTCTTCCATGGCAAGGACATAACCTTCTTAATGGAGAAATCGCATCCAGTAATAATAAGATTGAGCAATAACAGCTCTATTATACCTTAGATGCCCTAGAAAGCTCCTGCGCTGCAATGTATCAACACTACTTTTTCTGAATTTCATATTCCTATATAAGAAAATTTCCGTTCGAAAAAAATTTAACAGAATTTTTGAGACTTATTGTTTATAGCAGGAAGACTTTTTCTGATCAACTGAAGTAAAAATTAATGTTCACAAAATTGTTTGGTCCTGGAGTTTCTCATATTTCACTCTTATACTTTTTGAATAATTCTTAAGTTTTTTGCGCGATGAATTTGAAGAAAATAAGTTAATATGTGGAAATTCATCATTTCAATCCTAATAGTTTTTCGTGTAGAAACAAATTTAAAGTTTCAAACCTGAATTTCAGTACCCCTCTTAAATACTTACAGTAAAATTATTAAATTTATTAATCGAGATTGCCTCGATTTCTTTTTTCAAAGATTTTCAAAACTTTTGTTTTGTTGGGGGGTTTTTAGCTAATCTATATTTTGAAATGTTTCAAACCTCTTATCTTATACAAAAACTTTTAAAAACTCAATGAGAATTACAAAAATTGCAATAGTATAAGCATAGTAAGCTTTGAAACTTATTCAAAAATCCCAACAAACAAATTATATTCGATATGAATCTATCTAAAGGTTGTAAAGAAAATAAAGTAGATTCATATCGAATATAAAGCCAATGGTTTTGGAAAAAGCGAGAGAGTAAGGAATATTTGGAATAATTACTCATCAGAGATGGAATTTCGTACAAACCGAAATTGATTTAACTTGTAAGAAATGAATAAGTTGCACTTTTCATATTATAATTCGTTATAAAATACGGTTAAAAGTTCATATTCCTAGTCACTAGTATCCACCGTCAAAAGTGGTAAAATCGAACAAAAAGAACGCCGACGAGATGGTGTAGCGACCTCGAAATCAGCACTGATCCGTTCTGCTAGTCTGATGAATAAAATGTTTCAAATAAAAAGTACCCTCTTTATAAAATAATGAAGTTATTCAAAAATAATTTCTTATATTAAGAAGATATGGGTAAACTCAGATTTGAACTGAAGCCATAAAAATTTCATTTCAATATACACAACAAAAACTTTAAACTTTTTATACAAGTCAAAGCAATAGTTTTTTATATGATTTGCTTTATATTTTAATTTAAAAAGAAATTCATGGAATATATTATTGTACAGTTTTTCATAAACTTGCAATGCATGCGTAGAGTCGAATTAATGAGGTAAAATCGTCACTTTTGGCACAACTGGTCCAAGGCAAGGACAGCGCTTGTTTGGAAACAAATTGCGTTAAATTGTATGCACTTCTTTTGTGCTGCTGCTGACTAATAACTGCAGCCACCAATAAAATAAAATTTTAAATACCCTTAAAGATCCAGTCTACCAGGGATGACATTGCAATTGTATTTCAAAGCCCATGAGGACCAAATAAGTAATTAGAAACTTTTAACTAGCCGAGTCCTGCAATAAGCAAAAGTTTAATCGATAAATCGATCTTTGACTATCCATCAATGTTATGGCTGTCATAGTGCATGAATGTTCAATCGTATGACAAAATACAGTCACCGACAGATTACGACGCATTTTAAGTAATTTTAAATTAAAAGCAGTTAAATTTGATCAATTACAAGCAAAATTAAAGTTCAAAAAATTAAAGAAATTATATTACAGAAATGTTTCGTTTATTACACAATATTTATCAAAAGATAACTGAGCATTCGTACGTTAGTGTACCACAACAATTCATTTGGCAAAATGGAAATAAAAACAGTATCTGGTCATTTATTATACTGACCCACACCATTAAATATTTATACAATATTAAAATATTTATAGAATAGTAAACCCCAGAAATACAAAAATCAACCAAGAAAATACCATCTTAAAATATACCTTCTTCAAAATTAATGATGTGCCATATTGACAAGACTTGAAATGCGATGAGATGAACTGAATAAAAACGTGGCATAGAAGAACACAAAGAAATAAACAATTTGATTAAAAACTTCTTAAGTGTCTGGCATTATGAGAGGAACCTCAAAATGAATTTGTTGAAGAAAATTTGATTTCTTTATTGTCAGTTACAAAAAAAATAACGATGCGAATGAATACAACAGCATGTTGGTTTGAAGGCTCTTGTGCATTTTTAAATTAAAATAAATAAAAATGACTGGATGAACGAAGGAGAAGACAAATGAATCAAAGATTTGTAATCGCAATTTTTTATGTTGTCACAAACAAACAAACACACAAACACACAGATGTATCTGCGAGTGTGTGTTACAACAAAATGAACATAATGAATTTTACATTCGAAAATCATCATCAAGCGTTTGGCTTTGTTTGTTTTTTTTTCTATTTGGTAATTTTATTTTTTGCATTCAAAAAGACAAATATTCACTTTTTGTTTGAGAAATATAAGAGGAAAAGCCGAAATTGAAGAAAAAAAAAATAACAAAAGAACACTGTTTGTTGTAAAAACATGTCCTTTTAAAAACTTAAACAAATCTCGCACTTAAATCCGGAAAATATCTGCCATATCGATCTTTGTATTTAATGTATCACAAGGAGCTAGAAATTTCGTACCAAGCCTGACGCAGATCTTGGCTTCATAAATATCCTACAAGAAAAAGTCTAACATTGTAAACTCGAATGATCTTGATGTCCAGTTCACATGGCGCGTGCATAATGATCATGTTTGCAATATAGAATATATCGGTTTTGTGTAATAATTGACTGCGCATACTTTTACGAAGCAACCGGTTCAAATTTTGTTAAATATTGAAAATTTTTCGTTGAAAATTAAAACAATAGTAGATGTTACTGTAACATTAAAGCTTCAAAACTTGCATTATTGGAAACAGTGTACAAAGGTCACAAAAATAATCATAGATCTGCTGTCAACATGAGTGTTGCCTGGTTGTGGAGGAAAAGTTAAGCTCGATTTGGACTGTAAAAAATTTCAGAAAAAGCTAAATGGCTCAGGAGTAGAAATGGAAAAGAACTAATAAATTTTAATTTCAACAACATCCCTTTACAATTTTATAGTTTTTGCAAGCCCGTCTCCGCCTAAGAGAATCTTTCTACAAAATCTGACAGCAAAACCTCTCATTAATAAATATTTAATTTTATTGTTGTTGAAATTCGTTCGATTTGCTTATTATTTTTATATTTTATTTTTTAAATTTGAAAAAATTATTTAAAAGGGTATTTAGAAAACTTTATTTAATTTCCAGATTTTTGCGAGAATTTGCTATCAACTAAATTTATAATAATATCAATAATAATATTTAATTTTTTTGTTGTAAATAGTGTAATATTTATTCAAATAAAATTGGATAAATCGCTGAGTTACTGGCATTTGGTCCTTAAATTTACAACGAAAAGATCTTGCGAATATATGTGTTCTTTATTTTTCGCTTTCAGTTACACTTCGGAAAAATTATAAGAAAAATAAAAGATATTTATGTGAAAATAGAAAAAAGAAATAGACTTCTTAATACGGTGTTCAGACATGCACCTCAATTGAGATTAACGCAATAAATACCATTATTGGGGTTATAAATATTGAATAAAACTTGAAATGCAACACTGTTCAGTGAGAGATTTTAGTGAGCAAAACTATCTACAGCGAGTGGCAAATGTGAAGAAAAATAAGCGTTAAAAAAACACGAGTCAAGTTAGAGGTAAAGTTTTTAATATTAAATTTATGATTTATAATAAAAAACTAATAAACTATTAGTATAAAAAATAATCAAATTCTTTTTAAATAAATAGGTGTAAAAATAAAGAAAAAGAGAATGGGCTAAAGTAACGCCAGTGACACAACCCCTCTTGCGGCCAAGCAAAATGGATGGGCCTCGTGAACACTGAAACAACGACCACATCTACGCAGAGATGGCCAATGAGCTCAGCCAGCAGGAGACATTTAAGTAAACATCTCAGAAGCCACTCTGTACTTCCCAGATGAACTGAGTGTTAATAAAGCGATGGCTACGCGCTTTTGTAGTGTTCTTGCTTTTTGCCACTTTGTGTCGACTTTATTTAATTTCCCTAACAAACCGCAGAGGATGTCAAAACTGGTACTGGTCATACGAGAACGGTTTTGAAAATACTGGTCATCATTGCAATGACAATTGAATTCCCAGAATGTAGATGGCCGATTCTGTAAATTGGATATGTAATAATTGATTTAAATAATGTTGTTGATATTTCACTTACCAATTCCCATAAAGACTTTTGATTTTCAAGAAGCAAAAGCTGTTGTTTCTTTAAAATTTGCAGAATTTTCAAATTTTTCTTTTTTCTCTCACATTGGAATCAAAACTAGATCGTACTAACCGGAACAGCTAGCGCGATTCTATTAAAAAAAATTAACTTCTTTCTAAAATAGGAATATATTTCCATTTTTGAAAACTTCGAAACAAATTTTCACTTTCAAAATGAAAATAAAAACAATATTATTTTCCAACTGTCACATGCTTATTGAGTTAAGGCCTCTTTAGTTTTTACCTTTCGTTGCCGTTCTGTCCCGTTCTGTTCTGTAGCAAATATTTTTTAATTACTTGTTCTGTAAAAGGAATCAGCTGTTTTGAAAAACAAAAAAAACATTGGAATTGTTAACAAAAATTTTTCGTAAAGATTTTTTAATAAACAAAAAGAAACACTCGACTCTGAACTTTCGGATGTGAGCGATGAAGTTGCTTTACGGAATTCTTTAAAAGTTTGTACTGCTTCCACAAACAATTTGTCAGTATCATAAATTGCTTTTTGTTTTTCCGTCGTTTTGTTGCTGGTAACTGGATCATCAAATGCCAACGATGTCTAAACGTTGTGCCACTACCGGCTATTCGACTAAAATAATTAGTTTTTCATTTTCCATGGTTTTTAATTTTAAAAAATTTATAAATCTTTACAAAATATTGAATTGAAACAAATTTTTCTGACTTTTAACGAAAAATTTTTAATATTTTACACCACAACAAATTGTCACTTAACGAAAAAGTAACAACAAACCACTCATGCAGATTTTCAATTGAACAGAAATAAAACAGCTGATTCGTAACAGAACAGGCCATACAAACTAATTCTGCCTTTTGTTGAATTGTGTATGTCTGAACACTAAAATAATTTTGTCAATAATCTGAATATTGACTCAATTAAGAATGCATGTCTGAACAGAGTATAAGGGTAAACCAAAAATGAAAAAACAATAAAGTTTAAGTATAACTTTCGAGGCTAAAGGACGAAAAAATATGCATGAAAATAGACGAAATCGGCAACGCTGTTCAACACCAATGTAACTTTGAAAGCGACACCATTCTTCCTCTACCCAGTGGGAAGTATTTTTCTGACACCTCACACCTACCCAGTGATTATATTTGTATGTTACACCCTGTTTAATATTATTATGTATTTATGTAAGTGCCTGTGTGTGCATGATTGTGTATGACTGTGCATGATTGTGTGTGTGTTTGTGTGTATGTGCTACTTTGTTACATTTCTAACAATAGAAAAATTAATGATTGATTTCCGTTTTTCATTTAGTTTACTTATACTCCCAGCCAAAGTCTTGCAAAAGATTTAGAAATATTGAAATTTTTTGGGGTTTGCCAAAAAAATTAAATGACCCATACCCAGGCAGAGAAACGGAAAAGATTGCCATGGCATTTGTGTGATTCGTGGGTTGTCCTGACTCTGGAAAAGTTATGGAGCAAAGCTGTGCATGTCTTATTACATTTTATTTCATTTATTAAAATGTATTTTCTATTCATTTATCAGCACATCCGTTTTTCTGATTTTAATGAGGCTGAGTATAGTTTTGAATTCTGGAATATTTGTAAAGGAAATAGGCTGGATGTGTTTATTGCAAGAGATAGAGTGGCTGGCTGTTCATGTCTAATCTGTTGATAAGATTTTTACGCATAATCAAAATGAATTCAGAATCTCTAAAATACAAGAAACTATAAAAGAGCACACCAGGCTCTGATTCTCCTTCCAGAATGAATAAATTATTCCTCATTTCTATTTAAGAAATTTGTGCTGGATTTGTGCTATTCTCACTTACAATTTGATTAATGCTTTCTTGTACATATATGAAATAAATTTTAATTTTGAAGACAATCAATGGTGGCAAAATATTTATATTAATTTGAAGCCTGTGTAAGAAATAAATTTAATTTAATGAAATTATTTTAACGACTTTAAATTAAAATATTTGAAAATTTTATAACAAAAAAAGCACTAGAAAACGAATTAATATTTCGAGAAATTATGCTATTTATTTAACGGTGGAAAATCATTCAAGACGTTTAGTAGGAATTCTTAGAAGTGCTTCTCTATTAAATTCTTGCTACCGTCAATAACACAGAACTTTTGAACAGAGCCTTTCAAATAGGAAATTAAAGTTGGGATCGATAGAAATAACGATATATTTAATTTTTTGTTGTCTAACGATTTGTTATAAGTAACATTGAAATTTCACAATAAGATGAAGATGTACGATTTTAGTGCATTTTTCATACTTTGAAAGAAAAAACGTAAGCTCCCAAGGAACGTAGTGAACAATTATCATGTCATCTGGCAGAAACAACCAAACATTCCTGCTTACAAACCAGCTTTGGGGAAAGTAGTAGCTTTTGCTGCTTACTGATGGTTCCAAGATCGATTCTTATACGGGGCTGAAAATTATGATTTGTATCGAGTTCTTAGGCAAAATAATTTCTGCAAGACTATGAGTTAAAGATTATCTTACGGTTTACGATTATTTCACCACATTCTTCAATCATAAACTTTTGCTCTTAGATTGAGATCACCACGGACAAGTCTTTTCTTAACCTGTATGTTTTTCATTTGTCGAACTATTGAATTATACATTATCTCATTGAATAATACATTAAATCCGCGCTTGGAAAGAGAATTTGCTATCATCAATCGTTGGGTGAGGAACATTTATTTTATAAAAAAATTAACTCTCTGGTGAACTTGTAGCGATAAATCAATCAGTCCACTGTCGATAATTTTTCATTCGTGAACCAAAATATCATGATAGTTTAAAGCTCAATTCCTCAGTTCTTTGAAAAGTGATAAACATATATGAAACATCATAAGTATTGTGTAACCACGGCATTTTTTTTAAGAACAAGAACAAACCGTGAAGCCATTTTGGCTTGTCGGTATGCATGTAAAATATTTATTATGGGAAATAGTGCGATTAAAAATTTAAAATATTAATATTTTTTGTTTCATTTTTTCTACGCGAGAAATTCTTTCCAAAGTTACAGAACATGGGTACAAGACGTTTTGAAAATATGTATGTATTTGTATGAAAAATTACGTTACAGTCGAATTCTGTCTCATCATATTTTCAAATAATTTTCAAAACTACAGGCATGTGTCCCAATTATTTGCTCTATTATTTGTTTTTTATTATTGTTGACCTTTCTTTGTTTTTATTTTGTAATTTTCTATATTTTTACAAATGTTTGAATTTTTCCGTTCTGATTTTAAGTATTTCTATATTTTACATTTTCGAAGAATTCAATTGTTTTTTCTTGCTTCCTTGACGTAAGTTTTTAATTTTCCTAAGGTTTAATGTTAGAAAATTTATATTAAAGAAAAAAATTAATTTTCGCTGGTGTTATCTCATATACAATATGGCTATAAATTTTCTTTCAGTTAATGATTAATCAGTAAAGCCAAACATACGTATAAATATTAAATAATTAAATTCTTAAAAGCCATACAATGCTAAGAGTTTATTCAATTAAGAAATTAATAATTTTTTTTCATAGAAAAATCAAAAAGGATTGATTTATTTCTCAACAATAATACACAACATATGAAATACAAATAAAGCAGACTTTAGCTAAATGTTTTTGCATAGAAACCTCTAAGAATCTACCAATAAGACAGAGCAAACATAAATCAAATTTTAAGAAAAGAAAGAAAAAAAGCAAAAAGAAACACTTTTTTCCTTTTCAGTAAAAGATGATGGCTAAGCCCAAACACAAACCACATATTGGACTTAAGGGAAATTGTTATTTTTCTGTCTACAACTTCCGCAATTTCTTTTTTCGAGTTAGTTTTTGTTTAATTTTTTTTTTGCAAATCTAAACACGTTTTCTTAAGCCAAAATAAACATACGTTTAACACTTTCATCAGTAGCACACGCAATCACATACACAGAGACACATCCGTATAAATGTAACAAATTGTTTTTTGAACACTCCAACACATTTGCAAACACACTCTGGTATTCTTATATCCTTCCCTACATACAAAATATTGCGGGCTAGAGAATCGTATTGCATGTGGCTGTTCGGCATAACAAAAGAATCCTTTTTCTTTACAAGTCCAACCAAATATTTAAGCCATAAATCATGTAGTCGTGTATTGGGGAAAAAATAACTTAAAGATGATTTTGGGTAGAAAAGAAAAAAAAAAGATGTAGAAAATAAACCCAAATCCAAATCAAAATTAACAGCAGGAACAAAAAAGAAAAACAATTTAGAAGGCCACATTTTTAAACGTATGAGTTGCTTAACATGCGTGAAATTTGTTTTGGTAAGCAAAAGTGTTTGAAACAAGTAAATTTGTAACATTTCAGCACGTTTTTGTCGAGCTTTTGTTCATCTCTCCAAAAAGAAATTTTGGACTCGAATTCCTTATAAATGTTATTTTTTCGCTTAACTACGTGTATTAAAGATTGATATCATTGATAAGGACTTGCGTTGTTTCAGCCACATAAGTAAAAATTGCTTTGTTTTAAAGACTTTCCTGTTCTCTTTTTCAATTTGCTATTTATTTAGGAAAATTAAAATTAATTTTCTAAAACATCTTTGCATAACTTGTCTATAAAATCTTTAATTTTTTCACGATATTAAAAATTTTGATTATTGTAAAGTTGTGCAATTTATTAAAGCTTGAATTTTTTATGAGTTTGTACAGTTAAAGAAACTAAAAACGTTAATTTAAGAATTTATTAGTAAAATATTGTGAGAAAGGAAATAGACAAATAATATTTATTTTGTATGGTAGCGCAAAATTAATTTTATATTGCAAATGATTTATAAAGTTTATTCTGTTTACGATTAAAGAAGTCTTAGGATATTTACAATGCAAAAGTAAGATAGAACAGTGTACAATTTGTATCGAGCGTGTCCTGCTGGATGTTTCTACATTTTTTTAGTCTCGATTACACCTTGAATGTTTAAGGAGGTGTGCACCGCATGTCGGTTTTTGGTCCCAGGGGGACTCCTTATCAAATCGTGTTGACGAAAAGTGGCAACCAGCCGATTTATTGTTAACACCAAAGATCCACTCCGCACGTTCAAATGTCAGTAAAATTTAATATAATATAATGTAAAATATAAATAAAATTTCAAAAGTCTGCTGTACATAAATCTTAAACAAAAGAAACAAACAAATTTTAAATAAATAACTTACTTATGGATGAATTTTTTTTATGTGACATCATGTGGGGTCTACAAAATCAACTTGAAATCTGGACTACAATGACGATATCTGTCTGATATCTCACAAAGATTCCGATACACTGGAAAAAGTAAATGAAATATATAAATATGTAAATATGTCTTGAAATGAACTCAAAAAATCTTTGATATGCGCTTAAATAACAACAGTGAAAGTCATTAAATTACACAGTTGAGAACAAGTCCATTAAAATATTTTAAACTTGCTGTCACTTTCCTGCGGGGAAATTTATATCAATTGTCATGTACAAACCTGTTTTTTAGCCAGTGAAAACCGATGTGTTACGAAAGTCTTAGCAGTTTTTCTTAATGTTAAAAATAATCAAAAGAATTTCTTTTAGTGCTGCATCTGTTTTGGCTTTTTTCAAATGACAATAGATAGGATCAGCACAACGACATTCATTTGAACGTAAAAAAATAAGTACTATTAAGTACATTTATTACCATTCTAGCTTTCAATAAAGCGAAGTCACGTTGCATGATTGAAATACACACCAACACATTGATCATGATTTTTCATGGCAAACCCGGTCTTGAAAAAAACCTCGAGTCTAGGTTCACATTATGAAAGTTTTCTTTCTGAAATTTTCTCTAGTTCTATTTTAAACCTTCATTCACATTTTCTTATACACAAATTTTTGCTGTCACTACCATGAAAAAAATAAGAGTAAAAGATAATCTTATTATTAATTATTAATAGGCAAACACGTTTAGTTAGATTGCTTTTACGGCCAATAAACTGAACAGATTTTGGTTTTTTTTTTAAAGGGGTTTTACACAGATGTGCACAGTTTTAATGTTATTTAAATTAGTTCGATATTTAAGGAGCTATAAGCGTTTAAATTTGCTACTAACACATGCTCACTTATTACACATGCATGTAACAGCTTCAACTTAAAAAATAAACAAAATATGCATGTGTGTTTGTAGAATTTGCGTTTGCTACAGTTTTAAGTTGTTTACTTTGAATTTTTTTTGTTTTTGTATTTTATCGTATGTATTTGTGTAAATGTTTGTTATTGATTTCCAAAATGCGGTCGATTGAGTCGGCCGCTGGATACACTAGTATAAAACAAAGCCAAGTTCAGGATGATAACTACGAATTACAAAACACAAGAGAATTTCAAAGAATATGAAAGAGTGTAACCCTTCCCAATATTGTCTTTCCTCTCACCCACAAACTAATACTTTCTGAAATATAAACTTTCATAGTGTGAACCGAGCCATTCATATTAAGATTGGATCTTGAACCTGTCACCGAGTACCTTAATTATGCCAACTGAAACCTTCCAATGACAACGCCATCTAAAACTTCTATGACTTCGAACTCTTCGCAACTTCTTGGTTTCCGATCAAGTGATTTATTTTGTGACAGGCTCTCTTCATCTAAAGCTATGTTACTCTTTTAATTTTCAATTTGACATATTTAACACATTTTTCGTTTACTTAAGTTAACTTCGCGAAGTCAAGCTCAAAATATATCAAAAATATCAAATATTTTAATATCGCAAAGGACCAACTGCAAAAGTCATTAAAAATAAAAACCGCTGACGACTCTAATCTGCCACTTTAAAAACTTTAATTGGTTTTATAAAGGGTCCGCCATCTACCGTTTTTTTCAACTAGTGCTTGTTTCGTGAATGGTAACACTTAGCTCATGTCTGATTTGACAGATAATTAGTTTTATCCTTCAGCTGAACGAATATCGTTGTGCATACGGTTGAACAACGCTGGAAAATATTGCCTGCGATCGACTTACAGAAGACGCCGATTTTGCCAAAAAAATTATCTTTTCAGATGAAGCTCATTTTGATCTTGGCGGGTATGTAAACAAGCAAAATTGTCGCATTTGGTGCACAGAAAACCCGCACGCATACATTAAAAATCCGACGTACCCAAAACGAGTCACTGTTTGGTGCGGATTTTGGTCCAGAAGCATAATTTGGCCATTTTTTTTCGAAAATGAGCAAGGAGTGGCCGTTACAGTTATCGGGTCATGTTGAACGAATTTCTGTTCACAAAAATTGAAGAAGAGGATATTGGCAACATTTGGTTTCAACAGGACGGCGCTACGTGCCACACAGCCGAAGCTATACTCGATGTTTTGCGCCCTGTTTTCAAAAAAAAAGTTATCTGGCGGACCCTATATATTAAATTAAATTAGAGCTTATATAAATATTGAAATTAATAAATAAACCGTTGGAAAATAATTTTTTTTATAATGAAATCGTATCGATTTCGTAACTACTTTTTATTGCGACTTCGTACCTACATATCGTTGCCAAGTTATGTCAACCCGTTCATATAAAAATCATTACGATGTCGGTAATGTTTCGGTTCCGAAATCGGAAGATTTTGTCGACCAGTCGTTACGGATTCTGTACAAAATCGGAACATTTGGTTTGGTGGAATGGTTCAAAGAATTTCCCTAGGTTGATCATAATATGATTTGACAACAATCATATAATTCAATCATAATACGCCATGCTTAGCTGATGAACACCTTGAACTTGCTATTTCTTTGCAATTGGCCGATTAAATAATTTGTAATCAGATCGAGTCGATTTAAATTACTTTTCAATTAAAATCAAATTAAACAAACTTATTTTAGTGCAAAAATCATTTTATTGTCAATAACTTGAATAGTTTTAGTGCACAATTTTCTGCACAACATTAATTTCTTACCAACGTAATGCATTAATATTTCATGACCACTAAAGCAAGTAATGCACTCACTAGTTCTGAATTATCACTAACATTAACAAAATTAATTACTTTTTGTAAATTTGATTGCAGTATTCATATATTACTTTGTAAAAATTCTAAGGTAGTGTCAAAAATAGTGCACTAAAAGTATTCAGAGATTTCGTTTTAATGCGGAAAAATGCTAATGCATTAGATTATTGAATGCATTTGTCTGGTCAAACAGCTTTTCTCATAATTTTTATAAACTGATTAAATAAATTCATAACTTCTTTTTTTAAAGTGTAAATTTTTATGCATAAAAATATTGTCATATTTTTTTTTACTTTGTGCATTTTAGAAAATATAAAAATATAAATAATATGTGTCGTCACCATTGTTACGAGTATGTGCTCTTCTTTCAGTTTTTGTATGCCATTAAAGTCGTTCCAAATACGTTCACAGTAGCGCCAACGATACACATACACATACACTTGAACACTTTATTTTCATTTGTATACGATGGCAGTAAAACGTTTTTCATAAAATTTTTACCGCCAACACAAGATTTAATTAAACCAAAGACTTGATTTATGAACGAAAGGATACAATAATGTTCCATAAACGTTTTATAGTAAATGTATTCGTATTTGCAAGAGTGTGTGTGTGCGAATATGTATGTATGTGTTGGCTGCATTCTCAGAAAATTTTCACCACTCCACAACAAATAATATTGTATTGTTGTACGTGTGTATTTTGTGTGTTAAAGCTAAAGGGCAAGAAAAAAAAAATAATGAAATAAAATGAAAGAAAAAAGGAAAGAAAGAATTGACAGGAAAACAAACGGCAGTATCGAGTCAAGTGAACGGAAAGAAAACACAAGTAGAAGGGTTAAGAGACAAAAACAAATGCAATAAGTTCAATGTAAAATAATAATAATAATAGCAATATTTACCACGACTAGTGAAACGGTTACTACAGTAAAGTATTCGACAGAATCTTAAAAGATTTAATTTGTTAAAAAAAATGTTGGTACATAAATTTTTTGCTGTTAAAATTTTTGAATTTAAAATTTGTTAATCCTTTTTAATAAATTTAAACTTTATTTGTCTCCAAGAATATGCGATTATTTTTTTTTAATTTTAAGACCTTAACATTTTTTTGGGATAACTTTTATCTTGAAACTTTTGTTATGTTCACAAAATGCATTTTTTTTGTTGTTGTGAAAATTGCTTTTTGAAAAATCGGTGAGAATTCAGAAGGATATTATTCCGATAAGAAAATCAAACTAAATCAAAAGAGTTAAAAAGATGATTAATGTGCTTAAAGCTGAATGTAACGATTAAAAAAAAAAATGATTGATTTAACTAATATTACTCAACATCAGATGAATTTATAGCGAATTCTTATGCTGCCTCAATAAAAAAACTGCTGTTTTATATGATTCTTTTTATTTCGTTTTTCAGTATTTTAAAAGTTTTTTCCCTTTTGCTTTTATCCTTTTTTTTGGCTGCGGATTTTCTAGAAATTGTGTATTTTTTAACTTCTTTTTGGCCAGAGTTTATAAAAAACAATACAATATTGTTCAATGTGGGTTATTAAAAGTGGAAAAATAATGTGACGGTGGAAACACAATGCAAATCCTTAAGATTTAAAATGTTTTAGTTTTGTAATCGATTTTAAGGTTTCTAAATGCAAATAATCCTTTTTATATTTTTTTCTTCTCCATCTAGGGGTTGATTTTGGAAAGAAATTGAAGAAAATAAAATTTTTATGTCGCAAGTAATTTATTTAAAAGGGTTAAGCTTTTTACTATTTTTCTTTTTCTTTGTTGAGAATAATTTAAAACAAAGACAGCTAATGATGTGTAAATTTGTTACTTAAGGAATTAACATGATTTTACCATTCAATTCCCTTTTATATTAAAAGTATTTTTTAATGACAGACAAGTGAGTCTGTCTTAAAAGGTGAAATATAAAATAAAAATTAAACAAATTTTTTAACAAATTAGTTGCAAGGCTTAAATTTAAGTTGAAGGTAGTTGTTTTGGCTTGTATTCAGTACTAGAATTTTAAAATTACTATTTTATTAAGTTATTTTATGCTCATATTTACTAATCGTAGAAAGACCCACTAGAATTTCATGAAAATCGGTTTAGTTGAAGTAATTAAAAAATATATATATTTTGCAAGGACGTGGCACTGTTCACTTTCTTAATTTTGTGTATGGAGAGTTTAATAGAAGTCGGTCAAGTAGAAGTTATTGTATGGGCGTGACACTGTTCACTTTATATCGGGACTAATCGGTAAGTACATCCTATAAAATATATATGAAGGACAATCCCAAATTGGTTTATGAATGGAGGGAATACGCACAAAAAAGAGCAAACGAATTATAAACTCTCCGTGTTTTTGAAGTCGCACGGAGGAGTATTTATGCCAAAAAGCTGGCAAAAAGCTAAACTGAAATAAAAGATATCTTAAAAACTACAGGCACTCGATGTCGAAAGAAATATTTCTTTCGTGTTTTTGCATTTGAAACAAAAACAATTTTTAAAATTTTGTTTTTGTTTTAAATGTACTTATACGAAAGAAAATTTACTTCGATGAACAAGCAGTAAGTACGCAGATCGACACACAACAAAATTTTACATCATATTGTAAATTTTTAAGACTTTATGCTACGATTTGTAGCTCTAAGACACTGCTGAAGTCAGAAAAGTGAAGAAAAGTACATGGATTTTTAATGTTTTTTCGATTTCAAGATGTTTATATCATATTTTTTTGTGGCTAAACGAATAAAGGTACTACATTGATATTTTTTCCACTAAAAAATTTGTTAAAAAAATATATTTGATATTTAAAAAAAAATTATCTTATATATTAATGTTGAAACAATTTATATATATAAATAAATTTATACGCTTTTTTGCAAAAAAAAAAAAGAAAAAGGTTTTTAAAAATGAAAGTAGCAAAAGTAATGCTATGTTTTTTAACATGATAAAATTTAGAATCTCTAATTTTAGAACAAAAAAAGTTTGCGCAAATTTGCGCCATTAATTTTAACGATTTTTTTAAAATTTAAATTTTTATTGCTCATAAAGTACTTCTTAAAGTGCTTTTTTGGCATCATAATCTTTTGTGTCTGTTGAATCATTGAATATCGGGAGGGGTGGGGAGTGAAGTTGTTGTTGTAACAACAGCAAAAAAATTCCACTAGAATTTTTTATATCAAATTACACCTAAAGCTATCAAAAAACAACCTAAAATCACGTTTAATAATTTTGCCCACCTTTTTGGCTCTCTGTGGGTCGGCTAAAAAATTTTTATATATATAGTATGTATTGAACTCAAGCCAAAAACATGACTTCGAAAGTAAGCAAATAGTTTATTTTGTAAGTAGAGATGGGCAACGCTCACCCCACTTGTCTTAATTACGTCTCATTATACCTTATCGTGGGTGATCGTGAGTAACTTTTTTTTACTCATGCACCTGAACTAGCAGGAACGTGAGAGTACAATATTTCTGGTCGGCTTAGAAGCGAGGGCTAGAATTTTTGCATTTTTTTATTAAAATATTTTTGAAAATAGTTTGTAATTTCTGCAACACAATTCGAAAATCCTGATATGCAAATAGAAATCGGGAAAGTACTTTATTTATTTATAAATTTGTATGATATTTTTTAAAGTAGAAATATATTCGTTAATTTGACTTATTTTTATTCGATAGTATTCGGAGCGTGTAAGGTTTCGTGATCTATTTTTTTATTAGAGTCACCTGCATAGAAATGAGCGTTGGCCAAGAAACTAAGTACGGGCTTAAGTAATACTTCTCATTTATTAGCGAAAATTACCATGAGTGTTAAATTACTTTGATTCAAAAAGGATTGTTAATGTGATAATATACTAATTTGTTCACAATTACGTTAATCGATCATCATCGGGATCATCACAAAATAGTTTTTTTTTGGCACGATTACAGTTTTAAAATTTTCCATTTTTCTGTTACAACCACTAAAAATTTTACCAGCCTAATTTAAGAAATATGTATTCAATACAATGTGTTTTTTTTAATGAAAATACAGCACTTGCGAAATTTTTCGTAGAAGACAGAACAAGGCAAAAGTAACAACATCTAATGATGAGTATTTTTTTTAACCATTCTCTATTTTTTCTACATCTTGAACATTACAGCCTGTCGTAAATCTTTTCATTAGCAAGAGGAACTTTTTCCAAAAGTTTTGTATAACATTTTATGCCACAACCATCTTTATGGTGTGTTTTCGTTATTAGTCTGATTAATTTGGCTCTTTTCATAAATTGCTATTATGAATTGAGCAATGAAATACACAGCAGCCTTTAAATGGCGGCTCTAGCACTTCTTAATTTTTTTTTTCTGAATAAGAAAGAAGTGTTTTATTATGAATGTTTGCCCCTTTTTAATTTTCTCTATTTTATGGCAACGACAACGTTGCCGTCACCATCTTCATCATTGCCATCATCACTATCACCCTCATCTTGGTCATTTGCAAAACAGAAGGCAGTGGAAAAAAATAAATAAAGTTTTTAAGTTTTAAAAACGGAAGCGTTTTATAAGAACCACATCATACATTATCCTAATCAAGGATAATTCATTAGTGTTTGAAATTTTTGGCATTTACTTAAGGTTTAAGCATACAAACAGGGCAGCGAGAAACAAACAAAACAATAAGTTAAAGTAAAAAAGGAAATTAGTTCAAAAAGAGCATAAAATAAAATAAATGAAGAGTGAATTGTGTTCTTTTTTATTTTTTGTTTTCGCACACTAAGTTGTGCAAGCAACCATTTAATAAACAAACATTACTAGAGAGAGCAAAATCTAAATAAGCAGCAGCTTCAAAAAGGTAAAGAAAGGGATAAAGTTTGGTAAATAAATTAGTATTTATATTGAAAAGAACATTTACAACAACATCATCACTTGCTGAATAGCGTTTGTTAATCAGTTTAATTAATTAATTTAATTTAAAAGTTTCCAAGTTGAAAACCCAAAACAAATTGATAGACAGACACCAACAGCAAAAGTAGTACAAACAAGAATTGAAGTGGAAGAGCATTTCAATATAAAATATGAAATCAAACAAACCAAATTAAATGAATTTTAATCAATTTATGTATTAAAGAAATGAGGAGTTTTTTATGTACAATATACGCTTTTCAAGTGTATTACTTTTCCTTTAAACTTGCTTGATCTCTAGTCCTTGTGATTTGTCTATACAACACAGACAAATATGCCCTGAATGTTTATTAAAATACAAAAAATATAGAAACTTTCTATATTGCCCATAAAAAAATCATAAAAACAACAGAAATCAATATTGCCAAGAGTAATTTTAATAAAGTTTTACAAGGCAGCAGTAATATTTGACATGCTTTATATTTTGTAATAAGGGTAATCACTTTAAGTAATAAAAGGGGAAAAAACTTATAACGTTTTCGTTTTTACAAAAAAAGTGCAACATTTTTTGCTCTTTTAATTGAAAATTTGCAATATAAAGATTTTTTGAAATAGTGAGTTCATTAGAAATTATTGTATCTTCACTTACATTGCAAAATGTTTGTCTTAAGAAATTTTTGAAAGCTATTTTTTTGATAAAAAGTAAAAGAAATGTTACATCTTTTTTAGAAAAGAAAACGGCATAAGAAATGTAAAATAGTGGTGGAAACATTTACTACACATCCACAGTCTGAAATCTCATACAGTACACTCGCGATAATATGAACTAATTAAAACCATGCCAGTTCACTTTTGCGAGATTGTGAATGGCATCTAATTCACATCTAAAAACGTTTTTCCCATAAAAATAAAATTTTCTTATGTTAAATTTTTTATTTGTTGTTTTTGAATTTAAAAAATAACAATTTATTTTGAGAAAAAAAAAAAAACTTAAAGTTATTATGCGAAAAAATCAGTGATTTTCTTTTGCTGTTTCTTTTGTTAAATCAATCACCTTTTAAACAGCTCGCTCGTAACGCCACGAAGTTTTTCTAATTCCAGGTCCAATAAACGTATTATTAACACATCTAATAATAGAATTTTTATTTTTTTGTTCCACATAATGTAGATTTTTTCACCTTAAATTTATTCCCTAAATTAGTAACAATTCCACATTTTCCTAATTATTCTAAAATTTTTGATTTTTCAGTTAAAGTTAGAAACTTATGTTTTTCGTATTTATTTTAAGAACTTTTCACGTTGAATTTATATTAAAAAAATTAATATTGAATTACAACTGAATGTATGCACTATCTAAAACGTTTATGTTAGAAATTTTAGTTGACAACTGAAGACAATTTAAAAGCAAACTGCTAGAGAAATCCCCAAATTATTATGCAGTTGAATTAGAATTTAGCCACTCCCCTGCTGATTTAGATTTTAACTCTGTTTAGATAGATAAAACAAATATAACTTGTTCATATTTTAAAGCTTTTGCTATAAGTTCATATTTTAGAGTAGTCAGTCAATGGAAGTGAAAAAGTGTTCACATTTTGGGGTGCTTATATATTAGAGTGTTCATATTATCGCGAGTGCACTGTATTTTGATTTGGAGTCACTGTTTTGTTTTTAACAAACAAGGACAAGAAGAGTATTTGACTTGTAAGCCCAGTGTATAATAAAGAATTGACACTCCAGATTTATAGCTTAGCCCACTATCCTTTAGTCTATGGGGACACCATCACTCCTCGTTAATTATTTAAGTCGAGCAAAGTATTTTTGGTTTCTATTGTTTCTAATTTAAAATTTGATGTTACTTTTAAAATTTTAACCATTAATTCGAAGAGCTTATGCTTAATCCACGTCTTAAATATGCATAACGATATCTTTATAATTGGCCTCACTACACAGAAAACAATATTTCTTCAAACACTGGTTTGTCTGAAACTATTTCTGTCGCTTCTAATTATTTTATTTGCTTCCATTAAGTTACATTTATATTTATTATAGTATTTGATTTTACAACTCCTGTTTAGAGGTCCTACTTCAATAAAATGGTTTTTTGAATTGATTAACTCTTAAACAAACACCAAAATTTATTTTTTTGTGCGTTTTTTACGTTACTGGTTTTATATATACATATTTCCTTTTTAATGTAAGTATTTAGAGCTCAAAGTATAAGTTACTCGTAATTCTAATAATATTACGCAAATGGATTTAATTAAGTAAATAAATATATGTATGCATGCATGTGTTTCCTTTGACATAATATTATTTTATTTTTAAGGATATGTAGGATGAGATTATTATAATTATTTCGACCTTTTGATTAACCTCCAATTTATAAATTAACAAATAACAAAAAGCTTTATGATATTCAATATTTTGCAAATTTTGTGAAGAAAAAAAGTTTTATATTGTTTCAAGAATTTTTACAAATAAATGTTAAAAATTCCAGACGAATCTATCTGTTGTGTCTGGGAAATATTGACATAGAAAATTTGACATAGCTTTCTGTTATTTGTTATTCTAAAAGCTTGGAAATTCTAATTACAGAGCTGTGGGGTTTTTGGGAATAAGAAATTAGATATTTTGGGGAATTTCGGGAATAAAAATTGCAAATTGGGGATAAGGTATAAAATAAAACTGGGGAAAACTAACTTAACGCGCAACATTAGACTTTTAAAATAATTAAGCTTTCTCGCTTTCACCACTTGTCCACTTTCACTGTCCCTCTCCTAAAGAAGGAAACACACCTACTAGTTTGTAAGCATATTAATCACCTCGTTGAGAATTTATGAAATTTTTTTCGGTATGGTTTATTAAAATTTTTTTTCTGATATTAAACTAAAAACCATTTGTAAGCCTAAAAATGAGCACTCTAGGAAAATGTATTCCTTTCCAGTTGTTTGGAAATATTTCAATATCACTTAAGAAAAAAATAATTATTTACTCACTTAACCTGAATACCCCTGATATATTCAATAGAATCAAGCATATAGTCCTGCTCCAAAATAAACGTTAATTTTGAGCAGATAAAAAAGTGAAAAATAAGTATTAAACATTTTAATTTTAATAATACCAAAAATGTTTTTAGCATTACTTTCAATTTATTGAGTTTTATAATAATAATTTTTGTAAATATAAATTGCAAATATTTTCTATTCTAACAAACTCATGCAAGTCTTGTGAAGCAAACAAAAAATAAAAAAACAATGTTTGTAAAAACATTCCATATCGCTCTTAGTTGCCAGTACATTGTAGATACAAGTGGTGTTTTATTTCATTTTTATTAGAAAGAAACATTTTTAACATTTAAGTTTAGTCGTGTTTGGTTTTTGCTTGCCAGTCTAGGATAATTTTTAATTATAAACTCTCTATAAATTACTTTAATCTATAGCTGTTGCATACACATACCACGAGATTTTATAACCTACACACATTAAACAATTAAGAGGCGGGGAGGACATTAATGTATCAAAAAATAATTTTAAAAATTAACGTACGAGTAGCAAAAACTTAGTATTGACTTCTACTTAGAACAACATGCCGTTCAAGACAAACTACATATTTACCGCATTGTTTAACAGTAGTTCCACAATTGCTTATACAGAACAAAAATTATCAAATTTTCTGTAATGACGATTTTTGTCTACTGTTCCATGTAATAACTGCATCTGCTTGACGCCAAATGCGCTGCAACACTGTAATAAGCAATTCATAAAACGCGCAATAGTAGAGTTGTAAAATAATTAATGAAATATTTCTCAGTTTCACAATGTGTATTTCCTGTACTTTCTCCCAAAGAAGGCATTACCTCAAGTAGTTGGGAGGCATTAATTAATAATTAAAAAAAAAATCATATATGAATAAGAAAAGTATTGATTCAACAATTGAAAATCAAGGCGACTTCATAACAGGTGGACTTGATAGCGCAGCTGATAACTTTTTTTTAGTTTTATTCAAGGCGAACAATATTTAGTTGGATGTCAAAATTTATTTATTTCTTTTGTTTACATTCAAGTTGAAAATTTTTGTAATTAAAAAACTTTAATTGTGAAATGAAACTGTTTAATGGCGATTTTTTTTATCAAGTTCTAAAAGTGATTTTATTTTAATTAGAAACTACTTTCTTATATCAGTATAGATTAAGGGTCAAGAAATAAAGGTTCCATAAAAAATACTTATTTCTGAAATAATCTGAAGAGATTGAATTCATATGTATCTACATTTAATAAATGTGTAGTGATTAGATTTATTAACAAAAGGTTTCAATCATAGGATATTTCTTGAATTAAATTACAGTGCAAAATAAAACAAATTTTCGATTCAGCACCCACAGCACAGGCCATCAAAGCATTAACAATTTGTTCCTCAATGGAATTTCAATGTGTAATTACATCCGTGGAAATTCTTTGGGTGGGTGGTGGTGCAATCACCGACTGACAACGACGTTGAACGGCATTACAGATGGCAGGAGCCAATAATGATCAGCGGATCCTTAAAACACTTCCACACAACAGATTTCTTCAACAAAATTATATTTGTTAAATATTTCAAGGGATTTAAAAAAAACAACCATTAAAAAATAAAACTTTTTGAAACAATAATAATTTTCAATATTTTATTTTTTCGCCTCAGTCAAATATTTTTGAAAACGTACTTTGATTTTGCTAAAACAAAATGCTTGTTGTTTTTGTAGTGTTGTGGTTGTTGTAATTTTAAGTTCACCTGTTATAAATTCGCCTTGACGAAAATATACAAATTTTCTGTAATGACAAGTTTTGTATATTTGATAAATAAAATTGTATGTGTGTTTATTGAATAATTTTTGTATTTTGCCAATGAAATTTAAAAACTTATATTATTGACAAACAGATTTGAATATTTGAACTTATTTTTATTTAAAAAAAAATACTGTTGGTAAACATTTACATATTTCTGTGTACTAATAAGTAATTTAATCTCTAAGTAGCTCAGTGACATGCCAGTTAGCATTTTCGATCACAGAATAATCTTCCGCGATCGGAACGGGCGACTAAGTTAATTAAGTCCGCGATGTTGTATTCCGATCGCGCAAGTTCAGTACAACGGAAGAAACTGTGTCAAGACGGCGACTTTTCCATGTGAGTCGCCTGCGATGCGCCTAATAAAATTGTGTAACACTCTTTTGTTCTTGCTTCAAATGATCTTCGAGTAAATTGAATTAATAAACGGTTAAATTCTCATAACTTCCGCCAGAATGCTTAAACGGGGATATGTTAAATTTACCTAAATAACAAAAAGACGCGCAAAAACATCAAACAAAAAAGATACCAATCAATGGTGATCAGAATACTTAAACGATGACTGCGGAATAAAGTAAAACAAAAACGCTCGTAAACAGTCATCAAAACAAGTCGTAAAAGCATCATTTGAAGAGCTAAATACGGTCGTTGCTCGCCAAGCTGCGTAGAGGTCAATTAACTCGTCCAATAAGCGTTAGCATAACTCGCACAAACATCATCTGGCAGAGTAAAAAGTAATTTTACTCCAACCATTCCCTGAACGATTAAGAAAAGAGTTGCGAAATGATCACGCTCGTCAAATAATCTTCTAAATGCTAGCTGGGATATCATACGTGTTACATACATTTGATCCGCAGTTTTTAATTTGCGGTTGGTTTGTGATAAAAAATTCTTAGCGCTTAATATACAATAGACCAGTGAGTAAAACAACTGCCATTAAACAGCTTGAGGTCAATACTGACCTCAACACATGATTTTGGCACTTAATTTTTAGAATTGAAAATAAAAACTTTAGCATTATTTGTTTTGTCAAGTTGGCTACATTAAGAATTTCTTTCTTCAAGGTGGAATTTTATAACTTTTTCTATATTTTAACACGATAATATCTCGGTATATCGTACGTATACTCGTTGTTTTCCATATTGAAATATGGTTCTACTGGTTTTAAAATGTATTTATTAATTATTAATGCAGCCTTGACAAAACGAATACAGAAGTTCTTATTTTAGGGACTACTTTCACGTGCAATTCTCAGAATTGAATTCCAAATCAATGAGCTGAAAAATGTTGTACTGTTTTATTATTGTGTTTTTTGTGTTCAACGACTTTTAAATATCGACATTTTGGAGATGTTATTTATAATTGGAGGTGGTTAGTAATTGGCTCCAAAGAAATCGCCAAGTTCAATTAATGCCTAAAGATGCCATGCCAGAAGAGTAAGTTCTTCATAGGTTTATTAACATTTTAGATGATTACTTTGATATCATAGTGTTTGCTAGGAAGGCGTAGAAAACTTGTTGTTTTGAAATTTTATCACGAAAATCCATGACAGAGATTTCAAGTGGCAAAATTATATTAAACAATATATAAATGTTTTTTTTAACAATTTTATTATTTCAAAGAATCCCAAAATGCCAAATCATCTGTGAACCTTAAACCATATTTTTAAAAGTTTTAATAAGATATCTTAAAAGATAAGAGGTTTGAAACTTTTCAGCAAACAAAACCTTTTGAAATTCTTTGAAATAATAAAATTGTTAACAAAACATTTATTCCAATTATCTGTTTGAACACCATTCTATTCATACGTCCGACCAAATAGTGCTACTCCAACAAAACTATAAAAGTTCTAATATATTTATTGATTAATATGTAAATTATGTAAATTTTTTCGTAATGGGTTAATTGTATTAAATTGAACATTTCTTTGCATTTATATTCCCCTCAAACATCGTATGCTGCAAGAAGTGCAGCATTATAATATGGAATTTTTTCTTGTTTTTCTTGTTGCCATAAAACGGAAAAATATCTTTCGTGGTTAGTGACTTGAAAGGCGATATTTTTTAACTTGTACAAACTATTAATACTCTTTCTTTTGCGTTCTTTTGGCTGCTAAAGAACTCCTTCACACAACATTCACATGTAACGTTGTTTGCTTTTTCTTATTTTATTAATTACAACATGCATTTGATATGTTGCATGGATTTTTATCTAGATGGCATGATTATGAAATAGAAAAAAGTGCTCTTAATAAAGAAATTCACTTAAATTTTATTTTTTCATACATACTGAAATACTTATTTGGATTAAAGTTAAAAAGTTTTAATTAAAAATATTTAAAAGCAATATACTGAATGCTTTACTTTACTGTAGTTACATAACTACTTACTGGAAAATATGCAAGTAAATAAATAAGCAAGCGAACATTCAATTCCTGGTGAAGCCATGTGTTTTTTTAAATGACATGAGTGTTCGTAAAATCCATTTTTAAGCGCTTGATTAAACAGTTGTGCAATGGAATCGTGAGTAAAAACTTTACGTTTCAGTTCCTTCAAAAGCACGATTGCAATAATCACAGCACTCATTTAGTTTTTATTGCGTTTTGCACAAATAACTTCAAATTATTGATATACAGGTGTCCGCCGGGAAGGTATACTACTTTGTTTGTTTATAATTTTTTATTAAATGAAAGACAATGGATCTTATATTGATAAATGTTTTACTTAATGTCGGCAATTATGTATGGAATATAATATTAGATAAATGTCCGCCTCTGTTAGCCTTACAAATGCGAGCCCTTTTGAGCACATTTTTTATTACATTCTCACACAATTCACGCGGTATTTCATATTTTGTTTGAGTTGCTCAAGCGTTTCTGGTTTGTTTGCCAAAACTTTGCTTTTCACATATCCCAACAAAAAGAAATCCAGAGCAGTCAAGTCAGGGGACCGTGGAGGCAAATCAACATCACCATTTCTTGAAATAATTTGTTCTGGAAAGATGTCTCGCAGTAATTTCATTGGAATCCTGGCTGCATGCGATGTGGCACCGTATTGCTGATACCACATGTTAATCAAGCCCAAAGCATGCAGTTGTGGCGTTAAAAAGATTTTAATCATATCACGATATCGGTTCCCATTCACAGTTACCGTTACCCCGTTTTCATTTTCAAAGGAGTAATAATGAAGTCCAATGATTCCTCCTGAGCAAATTGCACACCAGACAGTTACTTTTAATGGATGCAAAGGTGATTGATGACTAATTTGAGGGGTTTCAATTGCCCAGAACCGACTATTCTGTTTATTCACACATCCATTCAAATGAAAATGTGCCTCGTCACTCATTTTGATTTATTCATGAAAATCGGGGTTGTCATGGCCGAGCTGTAACATCCTATTCGCATATGTACGGCGGCGTAAATGGTCTTGTGGAAGAAGCTCTTGTGTCAACTGAATCTTAAATGGAAACAAATGCAAATCATTGTGCAAAATTGTGACCAAAGTTGTTCTTTGAAGACCAGGCTTCTGAGCAAGGCCCTCGAACTGAGGTTGATGGATTGTTTTGAACACTTTCTTGAGCAGCAGTAATGTTTTCAGCCGATCTTGCAGTACGTTGTGGTCCATGCTTGGGCCTATTAGCTACAGACGCTCATTCACTACACGATAAAAAGGGCTTTTGTTGGCACGTTGTTTCTTGCAAAAATTTCACGTAACTTTCTCATCGTAACAGTATTCGATGATTGATTTTGATATAATGTTTTAACAAACAAAAACAACATTGTTTTTCGGGAGCCGTTACACTCCCATCATCAGTGTTCTTGTGTGTTTCCATGTATCCGCCAATGTTTTGGTGGCTCGGTTGAATGTGATTTCAAATTTGTATTTATACAAATAATGTCTAGAAAAAGCATTCGAGAGTTATTTGTATTATTAGTTGTTTTTACAGTAAACACTGCTTTACCACTATCAATATTAAAATTTTACCACCACTAATTAATTTAAAAAAAACAACGCTGTTTCTGTTCTGCCGTGAAAGTTGAAATTAATTAATGTTAAAATTGTCCCTTGTTCTTTTGGAATATTGTCTCATGTCCAATTATTTCTGACCAAAAATGTTACGAACATTATAATCATTTTGTACTAAAAACTACTAACAACCAATTTATTCGAAAAATAATCACTTTAAATAAAAATAATTTTATTTATTTTTTCGGTGCGTCTCCAGAAACTTTTAACGTACGTTGAGTAGTTTGACAGCTGACAATTTTTTTATTTGTTTTTATTAACTTTTTGTGTTGAGTGATGGCAAAATTAAATTAAGTAAAATTAAATGAAAATTACAATTAAAAGAATATGTGTACTTTAATTAAATTTGGTTTCAAAACTATGCGATGATGCTGACTTAAAATCCGTTAACAAAGTACCCAGTGTGTCAAACTCCTATACCGTTAATTTAATGTCAGTTGAGAAAAGCAACGTATAATGTACGACGGATTCTATATGCCTTGCCCTTACTCTGCCATTAAAAATTTTGCTGGGTAGTTTCAACTTTGAAAGCAATATTTTTTAAATATTGAACCTTTTTTTTAATATACATAGTAAAATATGTTAATTGTTGTAGGTAGAAATAGAAACATTTTTCCATTAAAGGGTCTTCTAATAAAGACAAGTTGGTATTTCCGCAATTTTGTTCTGACGTTATTTTTCATATCAATTGCTTATTATTTAGTGAGTGATTGCCAGTTACAAGATTTGATAAAAGTTTATTTTTGGGCACCAGCCAACAAACGGCAATCGTTGGTGGTCAAATTTAAGACGGCTGGTTCAGTAAATAACAAATCACTGTACGTCCAAGGAAAACCATTAGATCGATAATGAAAAGAAAAAAATATTTATATTTTTCGTGTAACGCTCTCCACTACAATTAGTAATCAGTATGCAACTTTAATATTTGGAAAAGTTTCCTCTATTTTATGGGAATTTATTAGTTTATATGAGGATGAGATACCTAAATCTGCTGATTCCTTTGCTATGGGATACGATACTGCAAATTCTTCACATTTTTTTGTCAACTGGTCGGAATTAATTGTTGTTAGCTGAGAAAGAAAAATAATTTTTTTTTAACAATTTCCTAGTATGCATCTGCACGGTCTTTTAAATGAGCATATAATGTATCGACTATTTATAGGAATAAATCAACCGTACATTTTCTGGTGGTTCTTCACAAAAAGTGATACGTGTGCTGCGATCTCTTGTTCTTTCAGACTTATCCTTATATTCAGCATTTGAATTTTTTTCTTTAGCTGCCTTTTCATACTTATCGAAATTATTGCACGCGTTACTAACATAATCGATCAGAGAGGGGTAAAGTTTTGTTGCAACGTCCACGGTAATAGTATTATTCTGTAAACTTATGCTTTTTATTCCATTGTACCCAAAAGATTATTCCATATTTCTGTTAGAAGAATGTTATCCAATTTGTTAATTTTTTGGCTAGACTTTGAGTCTGATTTCTTCTTTCTCCTGGTTGATTGATGTCACTTGCAATTGATTCAGAAATATCATTATAGCCATTTTTGAAAGCATTAATAGCGTATACGCGAGAGATTTTAAAACTTTATTTGCGCCCATATGCGCTGTCATAATTTTCCATCTTTTGGTGGAAGCCGAGATTTCAAAAATGCAGAAATCAGGTTGAAAAATGCTGAAAAACCTTCAAATCTTTTTCAAATATTAAAGTAATAAATTATAAAAAATTTTTGGATATTAAAATTTTATTATAAGATGAACTTATTTCATATTAGGGGGCCCCATGACGTCGCACTGTGGCTGAAAATCGTTTTTCATTGGCCAAAAGTCAAATTTTTTTTTGTCACCGATTTTTAAAATTTTTACGCCCTTTTGCAGCTAATATATCCACATTAAGGTAGCCAAAAAATTAGGTTAAACTATTGATAATTGTGAGCGTGGCATGCTGTCAAACTCAACGGTTTTTTGTAATTTCAGAAAAAGGTGTTTTTCTGTTGTTTTTTATCAAAAATAAATGATTACTACTCGCAAGCTATCATCGATAATGGCCTGCGGTCTTTTTTATAATGTTGGTAGGATTATAGTCTTTAGTTTTTGTAAGTGGTCAGAGCTCTAGCGTTTAATATTAAGGGCGTTACGGAATATTTATGAAACTACTATATTTTTCTCAAATTTAAACTTTAGTAGAATAGAACTTCTAGGGAACAAAAGGGAACAAGAAATGTATACCACCCGGAGAAAGGTGAAAGTGTCCTCTTTACCGCTATATATACTTTTGCACCCGTGACGAGCCGTGTGTAGAACACTTTTTTCATTTTAATGAAATTACTCCAAAGTACTCGTATACAATGGTGTATATAATTTTCACTTTTTTGCCTAAAAGTTTATGTTTTTTTACTTTAGACTACGTAAAACTAAAAAAATTAAATATAATACCTGAGAAAGGGTTTAATGGCTTTGTTTTGATCAGCAAAAAATAAGTCATAAAATTATCACAAATTATCACAAAATTCTACAGTAAACATATGATCTGTTTCTAAATTTACCTGTTATCAAATGTTAGGGTCAACCAAAGTCATAAGCAATTTTATAACAATAATCGGGACATTAAACCACTAAAAATAAAAAAACAACCCAACAACAGCAACAAATATTGGCGAGATACTAATTAGTTTTACCAGATATTAAGGTCTGGACAACATGTGCAGTTTTGTGCAATTTAAGCACTACCTGCTATGAAATTAAAGATCAATGTGTGAATAACATGTATCTAAAAATGTATAAAACTACGGATTCGATAAGGGATTACTCAGTTAATCCTCTAAGTGTACGGATAAAACATAACAGACGCAAATAAAAATATTCAGAAAAATATGGAGAGCTTCAGTTATAAAGAACTGGCCGAAGAGTATTTTAGAAACAAAAACCAGGAAGATGTTCTTAGCTACGTTAAAATAAAATTAAACTTAAATTCGTGTAGCACCGAAATGCAAGAGCAATTATTTAATTTCGTAAAAGCACTAAAAAACGCTACAAAGAAGTTAGCTACAGTAAACAAAACTTTCAAAAAAGAAACTCATGATGCCGTTAACAAAGAAGTTAGTGATATTAAGGCCCAAATTGCAACACTACAGCCATTACAATTACAGTTAGATAGGCAGCAAATTGAAGTAAGCTACCAATTAGTGCTGACAATGATAGATGGAAAAGTAGGTCAGGCTTTGACTAACACGAAGGCTGCATCCAGCTGCATTATATGCCAAGCAACATCAACCCAATTAAACCAAATACCTACAAAATCATTAGATAATACCGATGCATATGAATTTGGATTATCACCACTACATGCAAGAATACGACTTATGGAAGACATACTAAAAATTATTTATGATTTGGATTTCGGGTCTTCAGGATTTTAAAAAACAACGAAACCAACAAAGATTTAAGAAGTTCAAAAAAGAAACATGTTCAAGATGAATATCGCAAATTTGGATTGATTATAGATCAGCCAAAACAAGGGTCAGGCAATACAAATGATGGCAATACCGCAAGAAGATTCTTTTCAGATCCAGAAACAGCATCTGAAATAACAGGAGTGGATTTAAACCTCATTTTCATATTTAAAATAATCCTAGAAGTACTTGCGTGCAATGAAGAAATTGACTCTAGAAAATTTGGAGATTATGCAAAGGAAACTGCAAAAATATATACAACCAACTACCCATGGAGAAATATGTCTGCAACAGTTCACAAAATCCTTTATCATGGAGAAGATGTCATTAAATATCATTTGGTGCAACTTGGATATCTATCAGAGGAGGCTCAGGAAAAAAGGAACAAGGATTACAGATTTTATAGAGACCACAATACTAGAAAAATTTCACGAAATTCAACAAATGAAGATCTATTTAATATGTTATTGGCAACGTCAGATCCGTTCATCTCCAGTATTCGAAATCAATGGAAAGTGGAACATCGGGATTTAGATGAAGAAGCCAAAAAACTACTAAAGAACAGAAATAGCACAGAACAAAATATGGAATATTTGCAATCAATATTTGAGTCAAATGAATAATAATTATAATTGCCTTTCATTGTTATTTAAGTACGAAAAACATAATATTAGTAAAAATAATAATAAACAGAACCTACCATTGTTGCAAATGCTATTAAAATTTATTGCAGTTTTTATTTTTAAAATGTTTTTAAAATTATCAAATTTGACAGCAAAAAATAATAAATATTTCTGTAGTAATAGTAATATTTTTAGATAATATTATTAACGTGTTTTTTTAAGTGTAACTATTCTTTGAGTGTAAACAAATTTGCAAATTTGTCAGCAAAAAATTTTCAATTTTTCTGTAATAGCAAAATCTCCAGTTGATTTTACTATTTTTTTCAGTGTAAAATTTTTTTTAAGTGTAACATTAAAAAAATTCCATTATTACAAAAAATATTTATAATTATTATTAATTTCCAAATATTCAATTTTTTAATAAATAAAAAAATAATAAACCCATATTTCACTCTAAAAGTAAAAAAAATTCAAAAGTTCAACTTTGACCTAGAATTCCTTAAAAAGTCCTCAATCAATTTTAATGTAATTTAAACTGAGTCAAGCTGAACTAAATATCTATCCAATAAAATAAACATTACTTCAATATTTTGATCGGTTCAAAAGTTACAGAATTTTGGCCAATGAAAAACGATTTTCAGCCACTGTGCGTCGGGGTCCTGTGCACAGGCTCCATGTGCCCTTATGGTGAAGACGGTACTGACGTAGATGTATAATTGACCCGCTCTTATTCGAGAATCTTCCATAAATACAACCAACCAACTACCATACACACTTTTATTTTTAATTTATCTTTAGGGATGCATAAAAGTATGCAACTGCAATATAGAACACTTGAAAAAATATTTTTCTCACATGCATTTAAAAGAAATATTGAGCATAAGACACAGTTAAAAAGCAAAAAAAAAATTGAAGATGGAGTATGTTTTTATTGTCTTTGTGGTAAACCACAAGTCAGTTTATTTTTGCGTAGAAAATTTTGTTTAAAAACTACATAAAATATAAAAATAACCCTCTTCAAGAAAATTCACCTTTTTTTATTAAAATGTTTGCTTAAAGTTAAGAACATATTTAGAATATCAAACTGAGCTGAACAGAAAGTGTATCGATAACGGAATGGACCACAAAAACAATAAATAAGGGTTGCACATAACGGAGAAAAAATATTAGAATAATACAACAACAATATTATACTCGTATACAAAAATGTGTAATTTTCCTATTAGATAATCCACTCATATCTGACAGGATATTTTAGCAAACATAAATTTAGGGTACACAAAACCATACAACAGCTACACATTTTCAACAAAGTTTCCAACAAGAAATCTTACTAATGGTAAAGAAAGAGAAGGTACTAATGCGGCCTACACTTTCCCCCATACAAACACACACACATTAACTCACACAGATGCAGAATAAAATCTTTAAAATAAATTTTGTGGTTAACCGCAAAATATAATTGGTTGATGAACGAACAGTCTTTATGAGAAAGAGAAGACGAGAGACAGAGAGCGAAGATGAAATTAAACACATACTAATATAAATTATAACTGTAATATATAGAAAGAAAATGGAGTCTTGTTAGAAAAGGAATACCTACTTACATTCTTTAAGTTAATTTTTATTTGATTGAAATATAACATAAATTAATTAATACATATTTTAAATCATAAATTTTTCCATTTGCCTGTTACAAAAAAAGCTTTCCTTGAAAATAAAACGCCATCTCTTGCCATTTAACTACATTAAGGTATTTTTTCTCTAAGATTTTTTCCTTCCCAAGGAAACGTTTTATTAAGTAGGTTAAGAAAGTTTTCACAAGCACAAGAAAAAATAACTCAAACAAAGTAAAACGTCCACCGTTTCTTTTCATCACATTTTTTCTAAGGCTTTTTTCCTCCCTCTAGAAAAAGTTCCTCATCCCTTAATTGCTAAAAATAAAAACAAAACACCCCTCATAATGCTGCATAGCAAACGAAAATAAATTTCCCTGCTTTTTTCTGCTTTTTAGCAGGAGGGGGAAACTGGAAGAAAACGACTTTCTGACTTAACTCACAGTTTTTTTTTGTTGAGTCTTAAGACAATTTTCTTGGATAGTAAAATGAAGCTTTATTTTAGATTTAATATTTCGTCTGAGAAAAAAAATCTCTTTGCGAATTTTTTTTATTACTCTTAAATTTTTAAAATTTGAATGTAATAAATAAAGTTGTGTATAGAGGGCGCTGTGTGTATTAATTTGATTTTACTATCAACTGTTAGAAAATGTAAGGATTGTATTTTGACGTCCAGTTTTTTACTTCCCTAATTCGGAAGGTTCTATGTAGTTTCAGAAGCGTTAAAAAATTTTAGAACTTCTCGACGGTATTGCATTCTCTATAAAATTGGTTATTAGATATATATATATATATAGCCTTGTTCCCAACCGATTAATAAAGTTATAGTAGGTTTAATGTTGGATTCTTACATGGGAAACCCGGTTTTAATGCACGGTTTTTAATCGTTTGATAATAATTCCAATGGTACGAGAGCCCCATTTGCACTAGTGCGACCACAACGAAAGTCAGTCCTTACAGTATTTATTGGCTTTGGTTTGATTGACGGTTTTTTTTTCGCAAAAAATAATATTTAATGAGCACTCGAAATTCACTTTTTTACATTTTTAGAAAAATACATGAGGTTGTATGCTTTGAACAGCTGTTAAACGCAAAGTAAATGACGACACCTGCTCAAAATTGGACAGTAGTCTATTAACAGGTGCTACTTGAAAGGAAAAGTGTTGCATTTCATATAACTACGTGGGAAGTTACGGACTAATTGATCCGCCCTCGTGTATAACACATATACATACATATGTATGTATATACTTGAATATACACATACTTCTTTTGAAAACTTGTTGCAAAAACAAATTTTGGAGTTTTAATAGAATTTATTTAACACACAGAACAAGTAGCACTTATCTGCGATAAATTTTTACTTACATAGTAGGAATCGAGTATGAACTTTCTTACCAAAAATTGTTTATTGAGTCTACAAATATTGTGAGCTAATCATTCTGTTTGTGTTAACCAAAATGTATAAAAACATAGTTAAAAGAGTATTGAATTCGGCATATATACCGTCCTTGTCGCTACTCTTTACTGTCTAGTAGTAAGATTGTAATACATATAAAGAATGTCTGAGAAAGGTTGCACTTTTTAAATTTATTGTTAATTTTTAAACTCTGAAATTTGGCAGCTGTAACATGTGAGCAAGTCCCAGAAACAGTTCACCAACCAACATTTTTTTAAATTTATCCAACTTATTTTTTATATTTATTTTAAGGATTATTAAACTAGATAAATAATTTAATAAATAAATAAATAAATATTGGATGATCATTAATGCAGAAATTATTACCAATTCCTACCCTTCCTCAAATCTTCTAATTTCATACCAGAAATTAACACTTTATAGGTATTCATATCATTAGTTTAGCGTTAATGAAGAGGACCCGATCGAAAGCCACACTTTTATACATTGAATTCACTTCGATTTTAGTAAAAATTTTTGTGTTTACTATTTTCGAAACATTGAAATCAGGTAAGAAATTTCAGAATAGAAAATAGAATAGAAAAATGTAACGTACGTCATGTAGAATGCGTTACAAAGGCTTTATTTTATTTTAGTTATTTTAGAATTCTCTTATATTCATCTTCCTTTTCGAAACTAGATTTTATGTGCTTTATTATGCAAAATTCGTTAAAAATTACGAAAACACACTTTAACTTTCAAAGTTGCTTCCGCTTCCGCTTTTTGTAGCGTGCGTGACAATTATTTCGCAACAAATACTTGCTCAAAAATTGTTTTTGATGCATAAGTTGAAGGTGCCTCTTTTGAAAGACCAAAAAACGAGTATGAATGTAGCGCTCGGATTTGCCCATATGTCTCTTTCAATTATAAGAAATCGAGCGCTTTACGACAGAATAATTTTTGGAAAAAAAGCCACTTTCAAATGAAGGGCATTTCCATCTTAAAAGTCTCATACAATCCATGAGAAAGAAATGCATCCATAACGAGCAACTATCTGATGATTGAACAATCCTGGGCAGTGCCGCAAATTTTTAAATAAATATTTTTTTAGCAAAATCTTTTAATTTGTGGTATAATTAACATTGCGAAGACTTGTTCTTAACTTTGCTATGATTGCTTTAGAGACCAGTAATAACAAATGGCGCTCTTGCAGCAAAATATGTTTTTACACCCCGAAAGTTATTCATTTGATTTTTCAGAACTCCACAATTTATAAGCCGATTTGGATTTATTTTGATTAGAAGGGATGTACTTCAAGATTGTTTTCATTTGCTATTTTTGTTAGTTTCATAGTTCTATTTTGTCCTCTAAGAACAAATAATAAATAAATATTACACACCTAGGAAGTGCTCATTTGGGACGAGGTAATAGGCAATATTTATAACAAAAAAAATTAAATTTCGGGTTGTATGGTTTCGCGCTTCCTTACTATTAATTAATTATATTATATACGATATTGGTTTTTATATATTTATTTCAATGAGTTAGCTTTTATTTATTAAGTTTTTAAGTGTGTTTATTGTAAATGTGAGAATTTAGATTTTACTTCATAAATTATCTGTGTTTTATTTTCGCCAAAAAAAATGCCGGAATTTACGAAAAACTGTCCCGCTTGGCATTCCACTGAGTACCTATAGAAATAATATGGCTTTACAAATTACATATATATACAGAAACACGCTTCTACACATATTCATACTTCATTTTATTTATAAAAATAATATTTAAATGTATATGCAGACATGAAGCAGAATATCAATTGGCAGCCAAATTGCATAATGAATGAACAGACTAAATAATAAAATGAATGAGTGAATGGCTGACTTCATATTAACAAACAATATCCCTAGAAGCGGGCTACAGAAAAATATCAACAACAAAAAAAATAGTAGAATAAAACAGGAACAGGAAATAACTTTAGCAACATTTTAGATTTCTATGCGTTGATTTTCAACATTTTATTTTAAGCAAAAAGATTTAAATAAAAATATATTTACAAATCTATTTTATTTTTCAACACACATTTATGCCGGCTAGAATATCGAGGAAACAATGAATGAAATTAAATGTATGGTGGTCAGGGACAACTCAAAACCATGCATATTCAATACACGGACTTTGTATGAATACTGAACGTTTATAATTTTGTACACTTTTTACCCTTTTATATATTAGAGCACTAATATGTGCGTCTAAGCGCATATATCTATGTGTAGTGTATGTGATATCATTGTGTGAATATATTTTATAAAACTATGTGTATTCGTGCATTAAAATTAATTAGATTCAAGGGAGTTATTTTGCAACTCAAACCGCAAGAATTAATTGATTCAAATCAATATTCAACATAAAATTTAAATTCTTCTACACCCCTTTAAAGTGAACACATGCACAAAAATAAACACTTCTCTAAGCATAAGCATACATGCATGCATATAATCGCATATCTCTCCGTTATTGCAACATAGTCATATCTCAAAAAATTTAATTTTTGAGTTAAGAATGCAGAAATATTCGTCGTATCGCTCTTTATTTTGTGTACAAAATGGATACAACTATTTTGTTTACTCACCTCTTGAGGGAAGAATAGTTTTCTATTTTCGCTTTGATGTGTGTATAAATTAAGAACTTTAAACGCGTTTTCTGACGAACCAGCTTTTTTGAGATATGACTACGTTGCAATAAAGAAGCGATATGTACAAACATACATATATATAAGCGTCTAAATCACTCTAATCATTTAGAATATCGGTAATGACAAATATCTCGACATCGCATCTTGTAGAAGATAATCGCTTGAAGTTTGCAATTCGGCAAATCGAAATTCATTATATTTTGACTATAAGCGTCTTATTTACTTCTGGCTGATAGAAACATGAAAACAAAAGACATTGGAATCTTGCTGATACATAATCGAGAGAGACAATACACTTTTTTGACAGATTAAAGGGTTTTCGAAATACTAAGAAGTTTAATCAGCTTAAAATAAAAAAGAAAAATAAAACGAATAAGCGCGGCTTACCAATTTAGTATTATTAAAACGAAAAGACCAGAGCATATCTTAATTTATATTAGTGTTTTATATTACAAATTATAAGAGGGTAGGTATCAACAACCGATAACGATTTCCAAATGGTCACACAGACCTTTTAATGCAAAAATCAATACGAAGTAGCGACGGTAATGACATCGCTATTTTTTATATTTTATATATCGGTGATGGCATTCGAATTATATCGGAATTGTTAAAAACCGTTAGCGAAACTCGAATACCAGTACATACCGGTATCATGATTTTTTTGGCGAAACCAAACAAAATTTTATGTAATAAATAACACTACATTGCAACTATAGAAATACCCTTTTAAAATTCATGTTTTCTAATAGATTTACTGCCTGGCCCGCGATGTCGAATGACAGAATATTAAGTTATAAAAAAGTAAGAAATCAAATATTGGCTTTAGGAAAAAACAGTGTGGTCAATTTAAATTTTCTCGCGCTTTATTTATTAATAACCAAATGTAAAGATTTGCAAATATTAACTGCCTGGCCCACGATCTCGAACGATATCGTTCTTTTGTGGAATTAAATTTAAAACAAAAACAATTTTTAACATTTTGTTTTTATTTTAAATGTAATTTCACAAAAGAACGATATCGTTCGGCATCGTGGGACAGGCAGCTAACTTCGAGTATTTTTATGTTTTTTTTTAACAAGCATTTATGATTTTTGTCCTTGGCTTGGAAAAATGAATCAAAATATGCAAATTACAAACAAAAACCGAAATATTTTAAAAACTGGAAATAGGATCTAGTCTCACTCCAAAAAAATAGCATGGGACGAGAATTTGAATTTATAGAATTCTATTAGTTTGAAAATCTTACTTAGATCTACGTTTACTATATCGATTTAAAATTTTATTAAAGTAGATTTTTTTGATTGTACACTCTTTTGGCATACAAAATAACGTGTGTGGGCGGGACTCCTGCTGTTTGTTTTAGCGCCAATAGTAAAGTATATATGTAGGTACAACAAAAAATAAATTGAAGACTAGAATAGCTGATCCTAAATCAGATCAGAGATATAGGAGTATTAATTCACAAAAGATAGCGTTGTCTTCTCACTGCTTCAATTCAGATCATTATCCAAACTTTAATAATATTTCAATTTTAAATACAGAAACTAATTATAAACGTAGATATATGATAGAGATGTGACAGATTATAAATATTCCGACAGATCAGAGGGTGAATTTTAGAGCCGATACGGTAAATTTTGCACATAGTTATAGATATTTATTATATAAAAACGGAAACACGAACTAGAAAATACTATATCCGTTTCTTGTTTTAGACGTATTTTCATTTCTCATTTTGACAATATTTGATTTTTTTGCAAATGTACAAATTTTTAAACCATGTAAATCAAAATGAAAAAATATTTTATTTCCTGAAGAAGACAAACAATGATATTGGCGAAATGTCGATAAAAAATTAAATTAATATACGTTTTTTTATATAACAAACTAAAACTGACCTAAGGCTTGAATAATAATTTATACTTGTTTTTAATTCTTTGATAAAAAGATTTTTTCACACCCAAGTCCTGATACCGGTATGATACCGGTATTTAAATAAATAAATAAATAAATAAATAAATAAATAGAGTTACGATATTGCTATAGATACCGGTATTCAATTTTATACAGCATTTAATCGGTATTAAAGTAATTTTTTAAGAGACCAACAATATGTTACGAATTATTGAGATTTTGAAATTAATGGCGTTTTCTTTTCTAAAAAAATGCAAAATTTTTTGCCCTTTTTATTGAAAATTTGCAATATAATGATTTTTTGAAATAGTGATTTTATTATAAATTATTTTATCATCACTTACGAGGCAAAGTCTTTGTCTTAAGAAAACATTGAACAGCAATTCTTCGATAACAAGTCAAGGAAATCTTAGATTTTTTTTTAGAAAAGAAAACAGCATAAAAGTTTACGAATGAGAGCGTTCCATTCTGTAACCGAGATCTCAGTATCACAGAAAATTTCTCTTCTCTACGAAAGATGATTTTTTTTTATAAAAAGCAAAAACTTCTTAATGAGTTCGGAAATCGAAAATGCCTGCTGGGTTATGCTAAACATATTTTAATTCTATTATTTGTTTAAATGTTTGCATGTTTTTGTACGTTATTGTTATCTTCGTGTATGTGTGTATTTCTGTGTGTGGCAGGCTATTTAAAACTAATACTCAACAGCTTTTTTATTGGTTGGATTTGGTAGATTTTATTCCCTTCATTTGTTTTATTTATTTAATGTAAATATTGAAAATTTATTCATTTGTCTATTTATTGTTCTCTGGATGCATTTGTATGTAGTAAATTTTATTCAAAGCGATTATGAGCATTTTTTTGTTAAATAGAATATGTTTTTTTTTATAAAAAAAATAAAGTAATAAAATAGTATCGTTCATTAAATAAAATCTTTAGAATGTTTAGTACTTTCTCGTGTTTTCCTGATAATTTATTCAAGTTATTCAAAGAAGTGGTGAATACTTTATCACTTACTGACGTATTAACCAAAAAAAGAAGAAAAAATTATAACAATTCAAGCCTACTTTAAAACAAATTTATCTTTAAAAATTTTCTTGAACTTCTCTTAAGAACTTAAGTTGTGGTCCAACAAGTCTCCCAATGTTATGAATTTGAAGACTTTAATAATCAACAGCATTTAATAGTTTGTTTATCGTGTGTAAAATTTTGTTTAAAATAACCCAAGAACAGTAATAATTTGTTTCCAATAAGAAACTTTTGTTGCAAAAAGCAAAATATAGTTATCGGAATCATAACACAACTATGTATGTTTTTTCTCTGCGTACACAAAGCATGAACATGGAAAAATATTCGATCAGTTTATTTCCGTGATAGAAAAGAGAAATCAGGTCCGTTGGAATGAAGCAATTTTTGCTATTCACTGCGTACTTGTGTGATGATACTTCCGTACTTCAAATTATTTTTCGCTAATCAAATTATAAAATATTTGCTCATTGAAGAAATTATTAAAAAGTTGTGTTTGTTCGATAGCGTGATTAATCTTGTTACTTTTTCCAGGCACTTAACAACACTTTGGTTATCTAAAACATTTGTCAAGGACTAAAGTAAAAGAGAGCACATTACATTTTGCATACTTTCTGGCGGTATTTGTTATATCAATTATATTAGTTTTATGGTCTCCGAAAGATAACTGTTAGTTTTTGCAACAATCTATACTCACACATAAATAAAACTGCATCATCCCGAAAGTATGCCCGTATAAGCTGCTACCCACATACTTTCACACATTTACATAAAACCAATTTTAATACCATCATTTTAATAAAATAAAATGATTTTTAGTATTATAGATGCTGATAATGGTCAGGCAGAAGAGAAGGATTTAGCACAAAATGAAATCCTTTAATATTTTTTGTTATTGCAATATTTTAGCTAAACAGTTTACAAAACTAAATCGTATTGGTATGTACAATATAATTGTTTTTATGTTTGGATTTGTAAAATAAGTGTTTATGTGTATGTATTGAGGGTTTTGAAAACGTTTTGTGGTTAAATGAGTTGCAAATCATTTTAATTAAAATTTTAAATTTAGAAAATTTTCACAAATGATTACATTATTCATTAGTTTTCATAACAATATAGAAAAAAAGAAATATTCCTATATACATATGTGTATATTTATTGAATGTATAAGTGATAATATGCGTAAGGCTTTGTGTGTTTAAAAATAAATAAAATAAAATCCATTTTGTAAAATATTAAAATTTTCTAGTTGCAAAATTAAAATAATTGTTGTATTTAGTGGCTCGAATGAAAATCAAAAAACAACTAATAAAATTACAATATTAGGAGGGGAATTGGGCTTCTAATTTTTTCGGGTTGTTAAACCAATATATCTACAATATGTAGGATTAGCTGGATAGGCCAGATTAAATTTTGTGTAATAAAAAAATGTTAATAATAAAACAAAATTTATTCAAATGCTAGATTTTGTGAAATACTCCAGACTAGAGACTTAAGAAGTACATTTCGTAATTAATTGCGCTTACAGTAAGCTATCGCAAGATTTATTTTTACAATCTGAGTCCTTTTGGCAGAAAGAAACCTTTAATTGCTCAAATTGTTAATTAAGTCATGATCCTTAAATCATCTATGGCTTCAGAGGTATTGCTTTAGCCTTAATCGTGATACTTATAGGAAATTTTTTATGCGCCCTTCTTTATCACTCAAAAGTCAAACTGTTGAATGTATTTTATAACTCATTATTATAACTTTTCCCTTTTATTCCTTATCTAGTCACTTTGTTTGTTTCATTAGTATTTATTATTTTACGAGTTTTCCAACTTCTCAAGTGAAGTTATAAGTTTCAACTTGAGCTTTTTATACAGTTTGAATATCATACTAAAATAATATTCGCGCAAAGTAATGCTACAAATTATTAATCTCTTGTTTCTGCCACTTTGTCAGTACTCGTCTCTTAAGCTTAATTTAATTAAGCGGATATGAAAAGTTTTCTACTTAAAAAAACCCACACATATGCAAACATACATACACATACACACACACACCAGTTTACGCAAACGTGTATACATTTAAAAATATAATTAAGTAATACCCAGCAGCGCAGGCTGAAAATAAAATAACTTCCAATGAAATAAGTACCAAATGAAATGTGAACTAAAAAAAATTTTATAAGTGTCAACATAATGGAATGAATTAAATACCAAAGAATGATATTAATTTCAAAACTCAAAACGAAATAAGTCCTTGGGATATTTTTCATAATGATATAACTCTCATGCGAAAAGTGTAAATACGTCGTAATGAATTAACTCCCAAAAAATATGAAATAATTCCAAAGTATTTTAAGGGCTTCTGAGATATCAGATAAAATTTTGGCAAAAAATTTGTAATAAGCGTAGCCGGTGTTTGAAATACAACAGTGAAGTACATCTTTGAAGCTTGCCCGAATGCCGGCTATGCATAAATGCTTTAGTAGGAGAGGCCTTCTTTGGCCGTCATATCTCAGAACAGACAAGCTTTCCGACCGGCCGAAGAAATTCTTCAGTAAGCGTATTCGGTTTTTGATATGCCACGGAATAAAAAATTCTACTTCTAGCGGAATGACTGCAACTTAGTTCATCTAAATGTTTCTGGGAAATTGAAACTAACGAAAAAATTTAATAATTTCAAAAAAAAAATTTTCGTGGATTTTTATCAGTTTCTTAACGAAATTAATAGGTCCGAAAAAGAAATCAAATTAATCACTAAATAAATAAATAAATTCTAAAAATTTGGAAACTATTTCTTATTGAAATTTCCTGAAATGTATTCACAGTTTTTGGGAGTTATTTCATTTATTTTTTGGCAGTTTTATTTCCTAAAGCCAGCAGCAGTACTGATCGCTGCTTGACTTTTTTTATGCCAACGGCCACAAAATTATATTGTGAGATATGAAGGGAAGCTTCTAGCTTTTGTATGTTATAGGCTTTTTACACTGAACAACATCTTTGTGAAACGCATGGAAGATATTGAAAACGTGCAACATGAATTTACAATGGCAGCATCTTTCATCTCTCATTTATTTAGCTGTCAAAAAAATAAAAGAAAAACACACATAACTTTTGCTAAAAATTAAAAATTTTAAATAATAGATTTAGAAAAAGCATTAATCATTGGAGTAGTTGTTTCTTTGCAAGAACAACCCCAAATTTTAATGCAGTACATTGAAATATTGAAGGCCACTCTTGAATAAAATGATGATAGAAGTTTGATGGACATAAGTTCATTTCTTTTCTGCAATGTCAGCTTACTAATGATGTCACAAAGAAAATCGATTTTTTGCCATTTTTTTAGTGGTGACACTTAAAATAATGAAAAATATAAGGTGGAACAAAATGAGAAAAGATCATCTTCTGTAGATGAAGAGTTTTTGCCCTGTATATTTCTTATGGGAAGATGTTAACATCATTGCAATTTGATGAAAGGTGTAAGATGTAGGCCAGTGGAAAAAGCTCATTGCAAAACTTTTAACAACCTGTTTTTTAGCCAGTGTTGTCATATCGTTAGATTAATTTTTTTGCAATTTTTTTTTAAGATGAGAAAGGATTTTATTTTTCCAAAAAAGGATCCGTTTGAACAAAAATGCGGAGAGAAATTTAATTGAACTGCTTGTAGCCTCTAAACTAAGTGAACGATCTAAAATTAATTTTTATGTTGTAAATCGAAGCTGCCAGAAGTTGTTGGCTTCCGAACTGCCGGTCATATAGTGCTTTGCTTTATTTGCATGCATTTAAATCATAAGCAGATATAAACAAAAAAGTTTTTAAGCATTATTCATATATAATTTTTAAGCAGATATTAATACAACATTACAGCATATTCCTGTAAACGATGTTGCTGATACTTTTTGTACTTATACATGAGAAAAGTGCTTCATACTATGGAAAATTATTTTTCTTTTTCATTTGCTGATGTTTATATTTGTATTTAGTGTATGAAAAGTGGTTTTGTGATGGTACACAAAATATAAAAAATAAACTTTACATAATGTTGACAGTTGTATGTTTTAATTAAAATTTTATAAAAAATATATATGTACTAAGTAGAACAAGTAGAAGCGCTATATTCGGCTGTATCGAACTGATCATACCCTTTTCTTAGACATAATCAAAGTTTTCTTAACAGAAAGATTTTTTTTAATGAAAGAGCTACAAAAAATGTTTAATTTAGCTCTTAACTCAACGACGTTACATGACAGCCTGTGTTGTATAGTCTCAGGTATTTTCTTTATTCGAATAAAGCGATTCGTTAAATTGTTTGGGTACAAAATATTAAAATAAAAATTATTTGATTAAAATTCATAAAAATATTATTGTAATAAAAATTATTTAATAAGTTAATAATATTTATTCCAATTTAATTAAATTTTAATATTATTTATAAAAAAAATGTTACAAAAATATTTCAAATAAAATTATTCAAACCAAAATTGTATGACTATAATTATTGAACCAAAGTCATTTTACTTAAATATGTTAAAACAAATTTAAATAAATAAATATTTGTGGAATGAAATTGTTACAATCAAATCTTTCAAACTGAAATTATTCGAATAATTTTTTTTTAAATTTTATTATTTTGAAACAAATCTGTTCGATTAGATAAGAATATTAAAGTAAAAATTATTCAAATATTGTTCGAATAAAAATTATTTAATAATACATATAATATTTTTTATTCTATTCGAACAAAATTATTGGAATCAAAATTGCACGATTAAATTGATTTGAACAAAATTGTTATAGTAAGTTAGTTGAATAAAAATTTAAATTGAATGGAAATTTTCCGAATAATTTTTTTAACGGATATTTTTTTTTTCTATTTACAGTTATTTGTAAGAAATCATAAAAATAAAAATTATTTTAGTAAAATTTATTAAACTATTATAAAAATACATTATTCCAAAAATCTGTTTGATAAGTTATTTTTATACAAATTTCGAAAAAAAATTAATCGATACATTCTCTGAGTGAAATTACGGGAACAAAATTGTTCTAATAAATTGTTGGAAAAAAATTATTAAAATAATAATGTTATATAAATAAAAATTATTGTTATAAAACTGTACGAATTAAATTTATGTGAAGACAATTTCATTTATCTTTAATTATTGTAATAAACTATTATTATAAATAACTAATTTTTATTAAGAAGAATGAATTTTAAAAAGACTCCTTAATTAAGGCTCTACTGTCAGCCAATCTGTGTGTCGCTGAGTTGTCTATCCGTTTCTACATTTTGGAGCCGTTTGTTTATTGCATGAATTATTAATGCTTTTTTATACGCTAACGATTTATTATTGTTATTATTTATGGTATTATTTTAAAGTTCTAAAAATAATCTATAAGTTATTTTTATCCTCAAACAAAATATTTCAGCAATATTTTTAATGGCCACCACAATAACAAAATCTAGTGAAATTCTTTTGTTAACAACACGTAAGTACCCGTAGAATACATTAAAAATGTTTAACATTTTTGCACAAATAATGCAGTGATTTTTATATATTTTTATTATGGTCAAAATTATTTCAACCTCATGAACACAGGCGCACTAGTGTAAAGTGACGATCAAAACTGTTTATAAAAACATTTGATTTAAGATTGAAAATTTAAAAAAAAGGCGTGATGTTAAGGTGTTATAATTACATAATGCAATACCTTTGAGATTTCCGTGGCGATAGTATTTGCTCAATAATACTGAATAGCTCCAGTGAACAGCACGGAATTTCGAAGTAATTCTTAATAAAGTTTTGGAGAAATGATTTATGATAATAAATAAATTTATTCTTATCAATAGCTAATGCTTAAATTTGCACGATAATGCAGTTTTGATGCAACGTAGATGTTGTAATCATGCCAGAATCATGTCCAGAAAAATGTGCATGTAGCTGTAGGGAAAAGTCTAACGAATGATATTTAAAAATCAATCAACAACAACGAAATCCTTTTAATTTCTAAACTTTAAAATTAAGAGTTTTAATCAACAATATTGCGATTCACAGTACCAATATCGAAACTGTTGATCCACATGGGCATAACTCTGTAAAAAGGGAATCACACCGACAGACTTTTTCTCAAAAAATAGCAACTGCGTACATATTTGACGCTAGTTTTATGTTAAATATTTCTGATTTCTTTTTTCCTTTGCACATTTCAACACATATAAAAGGGTTCGCTTTATAAATTTTTACATAATGTCCACCACAAACAACATAGAAAATCTCAATGTGGCTTTTGGAAATATTTCTGTTAAAATAACAAAAAAAAACTAATACGATGTTATACACAACAAAAATATGCCAGCAAATAATATGAGTGGCACAAATTACAGTGATGAGAATGGCTTTTCAACTCCTTCCTTGAATATTAAAATGCATTTTTATTAAACTATTTGATTGTGTGCAAGTGTTTGATTTTACAATTATTATAATTTATTCTATTTTGCTATCTTTCATTTAGTTTAAATTGTATTTATAAATTGCAACTTTTTTTATCACAACTTTTCGTAATCAAAATTTGTTTTTAATTTATTGGAAATCTAATGTCTATTCAACTGTTAAATTGGTAATTAGTTTTTGATATTTTAATAAATTTATTTATGATATTTTTTCTGGTGTTGCTCTAAATAATTTTAAATTTATAAAAACAGGAAAAAACGAACTAATTAACGAAATAAAATAAATGAAATGACAAATATGAATTTTTATCTAATATTATACAACTAATTAGTATTGCAATTATTAAATTTTTATTAGTGCTTTTATTATTTATTTATATTCGGATATTTATTTATAGCAAAAAAAAATAAAAGCGATTTTATTTAAAGTTAATTAAAATTTTAAATATCATCATCAATTGATTTAAATGTTTGTAGAATGTGTTTGAAGCCACTTTAGAATGTGGTATTTATAGTAAATATATATTTTTATTTCTACAAAGTATTTCTATGAAGGTTTGAAGTCCTTATGTACATATTAGATATGAAAAAGATATTGTTGTCACACGCAAAGAAAAGCCCAGATTGTGGCTCGGTTACTAGTAAACAATTATAAAACCAGTATTTGACTATAAAAACGTGAATCCAGTACAAAAATTAATCATTCAGAGTTGTAAACTTACTACTTAGAGGGAAGTAATTGTGCGATAAAAACCTTCGGAACTCTGGAATGGCTGACTTAAGTCAATATTGAAAAAATACCATTATTTAGTATAAAGCAAATAAATTTTGTTCAAAGAAAGTTATAAAAGGTAATCAATCGGTTTGTATCAAAAATTGTTTTCGAATTTTTTTAAAATTTATTAATCGAGATTGCCTCGATATCTTTTTTCAAAGATTTTCAAAAACTTTTGTTTGTTGAGAGTTTTTTAGCATTTCATTGGTGCTAAACAGTAAACTTTTCAATGATCCAGCCAGCAGCTATTTTTTTATATTAATGTAATTTATTTTTGGAAGTAAATTGGCTGTTAATCTAAAGTAAAATATAATTCGGCGGACGTCAAATTCGAGCCATAGAAAATTGGTGCTAAATTTTTAAATTGAATATTTGTAATCTTATGTATTGGCGGGTTTTCGAGCATTTGAACTCAGTAATATATAATATTATATTATGAAAATGTAAGAAACTGAGAATTGGCTTTAGAAACCAAACAGTGTTGTCAATAGAAAATTTCTTGGCCTTTATTTATTAACGAATAAATGTAACGATTTGCAAATATTAATATTTATCTATATTTATTAATAGGCAAAAAGGGTTTTTAAAATACCTTTTGCGACCGTAATACAGAACTGATTTTGGAAACAGATTTATATGTTTTTAAGCGCATTTTTATTTCAAACGGTTTTTATATAGATGTGCAAAATCTTAATTTTATTGATGTAAATCCAAAAGTTAACTTTGTGTTTTACTCAGGCTCCAGGTAAAAAATTTTTTCAAATAAAAAAACTCTTCTTTTGTTTTTATTAAAGATATTTTTTTTTTGTTCAATATTTCGAACACCTTTTTTGACCTAGAGCCTGAATAAAACACAAAGTTAACTTTTGGAAAAAAATATAAGGTCGAATAAAAAATATACTAAACTAATAAATTTATCTAAATCGGTTCGATATTTAGGGAGCTATAAGCGTTTAAAGATCCTACTAACACATGCACACTTATTACACATGCATGTATCAGCTTCAACTTGAAAAAAGAAGAAAGTGCGCATGTGTATTTGTCCAATTTGCTTTTGCATAGAAATGAGACATAGTTATAAATTGTTTAGTTAGAATGTTTTTGGTTTTTGTTTTTTATCGTGTGTATTTATGTAAATGTTTAATATTAATTTCTAGAATGCGTTCGATTGAGTCGTCCGCTGGATACACTAGTAAATAGTTCATTTAACTGTTTTAGGTTTAAGTTGAATGATAATCTTTGGCTCAACTTAAAATCTGACTTTACCAATTTCTACTTAATTTAAGATATTTTTTGATAACTTCAAGTTATTTTTATTAAATTGCAAATTAATTATTTAGAACTACTACAATTTCTAACAAAATATTATTATCTCATCATATTATTAATCCTTATAATTTATTTAGCAATTGTTAAGTACGTTTTATGTACAAATTATTTTACATATTTATTTAAGTAAAACACTCCTCCTGTATCATAAATTGCAAAAAGAAAAGAAAAAGGATTTCAATTTCAAGATAAGAAAAATATGAAACGGGTTTGGAATACACCTGCGTTGTATAGTGATCTGTGTATGAGAAGTGTTAATGTGTTTCATGATGTTTCATAAAATTTATTAAAGTGGTTTCAAGCAGCCTAATGACAAGTGTAGATTTCATTAACACATGTGGTCGCCAAGGGATTTAACATATGACACGTATGTAACAATAAAGCAACTGAAAATACTCCTTCTGACAATCTAATATTTTATCTTTAACTTTTAAAGATGTACATTCACATTCTAGAAAAAGAGCAAGTAATTCGAGCAAAATAAAATAATTGTTAAGTAGTCCTTATGTATTTCTATTTCTTGACGTATATTTCAATACCTAAACATACACAAACGCTAAGTTTTTAAAAAATTTTTGGGGTGTTTTAAAAACAAGAAAGCAGTCTCGAGTGGTTAGTAAGTAAAACATATATAAAGACTCTCGTTCTAATGTTTTATTTAAGCGAAAATGTTTGCTCAAATAAAGGATTCACAGTGAATATTTACAGAGTGGTAGAAAATTATTTGAAATAGAGTCCAAATATAAATCCCTTCAGTGAAATTGCAGTATTTTGCAAGTATTTTTCACGTCCTTTAGTACGTCGCGAAACTGATACTTACCTGAAAATAAAAACAACTAGACAATTAAAGGATTCGTGACAGTTTTGCAGTCCTTTCAATTCCGAATAATCTATTCTTTGCGGATCAGTAATTAGATGTGCGTGAAAGTGAAAGAAGTAACAACTTACATTCCTTGTGAAGTTCCTATTTTGCATCGTACTAGAAGAGGTGCTTTGCAGCTTTACCTTCTGTGCTCTTACGGTGCAGATGGGCTTATCCATCCTCTGTTCTGATTTTTATTACCAGCGTACACTAATTTTGGTGTAACTTATAAAGCAGAGGAACGCTGACCAATTTTCCAGACATTTCTTGATAACTTTTAGTTAAATTAAGACTGCTGATTATGAAACTGTTATTCTAGCAGCTCTTGTTTCAAAGATATAATGCATAAGTTAAATCAATCTTTTTATAATTCGCTTAATATTTCACGAATGGTGATCTAAAAAATAAAATAATTTATAAATTAATAATGTAAACAAACACCCCTCTCATTTGGGTGGAGTCATGTCGGTATAAGTTCTAGAACATCTCTCTTTTATTGCAAGGAAGATATCAAATGAATAGCCACGCCTCTGTATCATATGTGAGTCCTTCTGCTCCATATAACAGATAGATATCAAAGAAAAAAGAAAAGGATTAAGTGAAAGGAGACCACAACTACATTCACAAATATTAAATGTTTTTCCGTTGTTCTTAGCACACATAAACATTCATACATGTACATGTAAGAAAATGTAAAAGAAACTCCAGCACTTTTTGTTGTCGACATTTTGAACAGCAAATAAAAAGTGAAAATTTTCAAAAGGCGAAAGTAATGTGTAGAATTTTTAATTAGGCATTTTATTTAAAGGTTGTTGAGTTGAACCACTCCGAACGTACACTTGCCTACAACCCATAACCCTTCGCAGAATACCGACCAAAGGAAAACAAGTTAAGCTGCAGATGTAGTAGCTGAAGCTGAAGTTGTCGATGATGAGATAAAGTTTTATTTCATTTTTCCATCCACTAATTATGAGTTGTGGGTGTGTAAGAGTTGTTTGTTTGCCAACTTATAATCATTTGTTATGCGAAATATGTGTATGGAATTTTATATTTATGTATGGGTTTTAATTTATTTATTTATTAAAGTTTAACTTAAACAAAAATTATTTGGTTTTTAAATTCCTTTTGTAGATAAAAACATTTTTTACCAGTTTTCTTGTTCAATAAGTTTAATTTTTGTGGCTTTTCTTTTTTGCATTTATTTTTACGTTTTATTTCTATTCGTTTTACTTAGCACTTTTATTAGAGCTTCGGATATCTAGTTGTTGTTTGTGGAATTTTTATTTTATTGATGTGCACAGTGGAACAATATTCATAAAAATATGTATCACTTCTGAGTTACTTCCTTTTAATAAAGAAGGATATAGTGGTGTCTGCAAAAATTGATAACTTTATTTAGGTCCGCAGTAACATTTTAAAGGTATTTCCGATAGATTCAGGAGTTTTTATTTCATTTATGACTAAATTTAACGGTTGAGAGTAGTGAGAACGCAATCATTTATATTAAGGAGCCTTTTGTGGTTTATAAGTGACCTTCTCGTTCTCTTATCTGTATAATAACTATTATATTACAGCTGATACAAACTTATTTCATAATCGATTAAATTTGCTTTCGAGTACCAAAAAGTTTTAACGGTTTTTATTGGATTTTAATAGACTGCTTCTTTTTGCGCAAAACAAATCAAAGGAGACTACGAATTGAAACTGAGCGCGTGCCGTGTAAGTTAACATTAATATATTTTAATTTGTCCCTTGTTCCTTTGGAATATTGTCTCATATCCAATTCTTTCTGACTAATAATAATAATCACTTGGGATGAACAACAAATTTAGCTCGACGCACCATCACTTTAGGAAAACACAAATTTGTTTTTAAATACAGGGTGTCCGTCGGGATTTTTGATTAAATGAAAGGGAATGGATCTTATATTGATGAATGTTTAATTTAATGTCTGCAATTATGTATGGAATATAATATCATATAAATGTCCGACTCTGTTAGCCTCACAAATGCGAGCCTTTTTGAGCACATTTTCTATTACATTCTCAAACATTTCACGCGGTATTTCATTAACTTAATCACGAATATTTTGTTTGGGTTGCTCAAGCGTTTCTGTTTTTTCCGTGGAGGCCAATCAACATCACCATTTCTTGAAATAATTTGTTGTGGAAAGATGTCTCGCAGTAATTCCTTTGTAATCCTGGCTGCATGCGATGTGGCACCGTCTTGTTGATACCACATGTTAATCAAGCCCAAAGCATGCAGTTGTAGCGTTAAAAAGTTTTCAATCATATCACGATATCGGTTCCCATTCACAGTTACAGTTACGCCGTTTTAATTTTCAAAGAAGTCAGATCCTATGATTCCTGCTGACCTAATTGCATACCAGACTGTCACATTAATGGATGCAAAGGTAACTGATGAATAATTTGAGGGTTTTCAATTGCCCAGAACCGACTATTCTGTTTATTCATGTATCCATTCAAATGAAAATGTGCCTCGTCACTCATTATGATTTTTTCATGAAAGTCGGGGCTGTCATGAGCGAACTGTAACATCTTATTGGCACGATCTTGTGGAAGAAGCTCTTGTATCAACTGAATCTTAAATGGAAACAAATTCAAATGTTTGTACAAAATTGTGGCCAAAGCTGTTCTTTGAAGACCAAGCTCCTGAGTACGGCGTCGAATTAAGGTTGAAGGATTATTTTGAACACTTTCTTGAGCAGCAGAAATGTTTTCAGCCAATCTTTCATTACGTTGTGGTCCATGCTTGGGCCTATGACCTACAGACCCTCTTTCTTCGAAATCATTCACTACACGATAAATAGTGCGTTTTGTTGGCTCGTTGTTTCTCCAAAAAATTTCACGTAACTTTCTCTTCGCCCCAGTAATCGATGATTGATTTTTATAAAATGTTTAAACGATTAAAACACGTTGGTTTATCGAATATATTTCCGTAATAATTTCGCCACGTGTCTACTTCTGCTTCAATATTTTTGTTTTTGTTAGTGGTTTAAAAATCAAAAACATTTTGATACTCAATATAACAAACAACAAACGTATGTATGTAAATAAGCGCACACAAACTTAAATACTGGAGCTGTATTTCTTATAAAAGTTCGCCTATATCAATTTAAAGGGACGGCGCGTGTCGAAAGGTCAACTGAACAATCCGCGTCAATGGTTAATTTACCACCATGCGATACCCCTGTGTTATACGGTGATTATAAGACCTGGCCCTCGTTTCGAGACATGTTCTCAGCTTTGTATGATAATAACTAACGCTTAACCCCTGAATTTATTTTACCACGTAATGTTAATATATATTTGTGCCACAAAGTTGCGGTAAAACACTTTGGGAACAGTCACAGAAACTTTTTACAGCCGCTCCTCAATGGAATGATAATGACGCTTTTTTGTGAGAGCGCATTTTAAAACTCTTGAGTCAATTTCTGACAAAGCCATACAGCCCCGTTCAAAAACCCAACCTTACTACTGCCAACTATCCCAAGAACTATAGTTTTAATGCTGCCAAAAAATCGTGCAGTGGCATTCGAAATGTTCAAAGTTTTGCGACAAAAACAGGCAACAATCCAACGGCTTATCGGTGATTCCTGTGCCAGAGTTCACACCCCATTAGACTTTGCTGAAGATTTTTAAGTCAAAGTGTTGAGGAGAGGATATCAACAGTGAAGCTACTAAAGTGTTGTTCGAACTGTTTGGTCACCTCTCATGAATTCAAAAATTGTAAAAGTGTACTTGTATGGTCACTGTGTAAACAGAAGCATCACTCTTTGCTTCACAGAGATGTGAGGTCACATATGACTCCCAGTCACACATCCCAGCTCCCGGCAGTTCTAGTACGAATACACATTTTTCTTAGCCCATATCAAACCCAAATCCAGCTAACAACTACCAAGAAAGCTGAGTATTTAACGCTACTTGATTACAAAACGATAGAATGGAGTGTGAGGACTGGTGGTAAGAAACTACCCCTGTGACTAACGTGTCTGGCAGCATCATTGGAAACTTCCGCAAACTTATTAAAAATTTTTCGCCTTGATCCGCTTACATAGTAATGACTCTATTAGAGTCTAATCAACAGTGTACTAGACTTTTAGTCTGAAGGTCGCAGGTGCGTTTCCAACTTACCCCTGACGATTCAAAAAAAGGTTTTGTAGTTTGTATTTATTTTTATAATGTGACCAACTTTAAAACTACAGTTATTATTATTATTCGAATTTAGTTTGTGATCCGCACCACTGTGCCGTTTTGTATTCTTTTACTTTTCTCTTCGTATTTTTTTTTACAATTATTGGAACTTTATCTACGAATATTTTCAACGTAATGGCTCGCCACAATGTGTTCTAGTTAATTGAGCAGAAAATTACTTTCCGTTTGTGATACGAGCGAGTTGTTGCATGACTGGATGATTGTCAATTTGTTATTTGTTACCTTTTTTTAATGTGAATTTGTTGTGAAGACGATTTAAAGGTGTATTTTGGTTGTTTTGATGGCATTTTGTTCAAAATAAAGATTAAACTTAATTTCGTAAAAAGATTTGAAGTATGTAGATTCTTTTAATCTGTTTTCCAGTCTACTGTGAACAATGTACATTTATTTATTTTAGAAATTCCTAAACGCGATTGGTGATTTCACTTTAAATTAAATAATGCAGTGGTAAAATCTTTGTAATATTTTTCGTTATGAAGAGTTACTCAATCTTCCAATTAAACTGTCAGGTAAAAAATATTTTCTTATTGACAGTGTTTACTCCTTTGAAAGTACAATTGTAAGCAACTTTAGTGATTGAAATAATATGACGAATCTTGTTGAATCAAAATTATTTTAGTTTGAAACAACATAAATTACATATTGAAGGAATTTGTTTAAAGCATGAAATTCCTTTAATATATAAGAAATTATAATGTTGAGTTAATACGATTCAATGATTGATCTAACACGAAACTCTTTTAAAACTAAACCAATACTCACCATATTCAAATAACACTAAATGTTTCTTGGGGTTCAAAATAATGCCCTTAATTAAATAATCCATAAAAAATTTAATAAAAATGATTTCTAATATGTATAAATTTTTTTATATTTATTTTATTTACACACATTTGGTGATAACTTCAAATCATCGGTAGACCTTAAACCATATTTTTGGTTTTAAAAAATCAAAGAGAATTTTTTATACTTTTCTAATTTTTGAAATTATCATTAAAATTCGTGGAATAATTATCAGCAATGTTGATTTAAAATGTACAAATGTTGTCTTTGCACTACTCAATGTTGATTTTATCAAATCGAAAGTTAATTTAACGTAATACATTTTTTATTTTACTAAGAAGCTGAGGTGTGTAAGTTCAACATTGCAAAATGTTATTTTAACTACATAAAATGTTTAATCTACTATTCGTTAATTTAAATTCAAAGTTTTAAACATTGAATCGATATGAATCTATGTTAGCTTTCAACAAAGTCAATATTTTTGCAAAAAATACATGACATGAAGTCAACATTGTTTAATTATGGTTTTACATTGATATTTTTTTCTGTGTGTACAAAATCCACAATAGAGCGGTGAGCCCTCAGTCAGAAAATTCTAATTGTTCATCGCTCAAATGCCGCTAGATCTCTAATTCATAGTTATATTAATTTGGAACTGGTTGATCTCGCCATACATAATGACATATAAAAGAAATATTTAGTTAACATTTGAGGTTTCGTTGATCTTCACCGAATATAAGATGAGTATCTGATTGAGGTGCCGCATCCGATCTTAGTGCTGGTGCGATAAAACTTCCCGCAGTGCATCAGTGTTAGCATGCATTACGGTTATTTAGCACGGTGTTTTTGTATGATTGGATTTTTGGTCGCACCCATGATCCGCAACGTGGCTACAAGGATCACAGGCAAATTGGAATTTAGTAGGAATTTGAAAAAACCATCCAAGTCTCTTCCCTTATAGTCTCTGCCAGTCCGTGGCCGCAAAAAAGCAGCTACCCCGCATATGTATGGAACGTACCATTAGCCGCAACCTATGACGCGTCCGGTAGCATTTAGCTTTGCTTCCCACAAGCAGATAATAAAACATACAGTATCACTAAAATGACGTTTTATATATTTTTATCCGCAGTTGGGCAATGCCATATCCTTCTTATAGGAGCCAAAGGAATGAATATATTTAGGTACCAAGCACCCTTGTTGGAAAGCATTCTTTTAACGATAAAAAAGAGAAACGGCACCCACATTCCATCGATTTTCCAGTGATTAGATTTAGATCATCATATTTAGATTCTTTTTAACCACAACACTTAGTGGTGTTTAGTAGGCCCTAAAGCGCCGGTCTATACATAAGAATAATATTCTTTTTTCGTATGCACTTAAGTGCTACAAACAATAAAAAGATAAGACCAGATAATCACTGGTGTGATTTCCTTGAGTATTAGAAATTAAGTTCATTGAACAATATACTAAATTATTATTCCAAAAACATGGCCAAAAAGTATCCAATTCCTTAATACCGTTCATAATTACTGTTTTTAGTCAAAGATCTTACGAGTCTTAAAATCGTTCGATTTGCACGATCTCATTAATGAATTATTAGAAGATCGTGATAATGTCCCTAACAAATAATTAAGTTAATATGCAGGATCTCTTTATCAATTAATATTAAAACACATGCTTATATCATCTAAAAAAATAGGCATGACAGACGTTTGTTAACAAGCTAAAGGAATACGGAACGAGAAAGAAGGGAACCTCTGACTTTGAGTTTGATGGCCTCCCATCTAAAATAACTCATTTGCTGCTATTACTGAGGAATCTTTAGCGGCTCTAAATGCAGTAATTTAGCTAAGAAAACCAATACACCAAACCTCAACAAATAACTTGATTTATATTTAAGAGAAGATATGTCAATATAGTTATGAAAAAATACGATAAAATCTACACGAGAGGAAGGCCAGCTGATCTCCCAAATGGGAAAGCCAGTTTCGATGTAAAGTACTAGAAACTATATTGCAGAATATGAATGATTATCATAATTTCCATTGCACTTGAGTTGAGTCTGTTCCTTCTTAGAGATTTACTTCACATTAGCAAACTTTCAAAATATTGGGAAGTCACTCGAATCATGAACTGTGTTAATGGAAGTTTTGTTAATGGAAGTAAAAGCGATGATGTTAAATAATCCAACTTTATTTTTCCGATCGTTGAAGAGACGCGAATTCAATATGCAGCAAGATTTATTTATATATTTATTTATTTTTTTTATCTATTATAATTGAAATTATAACAAATCTTAAGAAATAAAGGACTAGTAACTAAGACTATCGGCAAGCAAGATTGAATCGAGATTTTATTCTTAATTTTTATGTCTTACCTTGAGCTGTCCATACTCGTACTCCAAATAAAAGTCATGTAAAATAATTTTTTTTGCGAATATTGATACACATATTTCGTTTGTATGTATTTCATTTATTTTTTCCACATCATATTCTAGTTGATAATAAAGTTTTGTTGTTCTGTTCTATATTTGAATTTATAATTTTATTTAAAATCATTGTTTTTGGTTTTGTTTTTATTTTTATTTTTATTTTGTTTTGTTAAATACTACAAATAAATAATAAACTTTAAAGGTTTTTACTCTTTCATAAATGTGATTTTAATTCAAAATGCATTTAAATGACTTTAACTTTATTTGTAATTCAATTAATTATCATATCTGCAAAGTTTATGTTTTAAAATTTGAAGAGTTTGTTAAAAATTTTGAAAAGATTCTTTATTATTATTTCTTTATGCTAAAGTAATGTCTAAAGTAAGTTACTCTCGTACTATTTCAATATTGACTAGATTTGTTTGGGGTGTTGTATTTTGGTTTTTCTTTTCGTTCAATAGTTTAATTTTTAATTTTCCCATTACAATATTTACAAAAAAGTTTTATTTATTTTTTTTTAAATTTATTTATGTATAATATCATTTTTACTACACTTAAACGACATTTATTTTTAAATATTTATTAGGTGTATAGCTTTGCTTAAGCCATTTTATTATAGATCGCCAGTACCTTTAAATTAAATACAAAATACAAATACATTCATATTCAAATGTTTTCTGCTATTGCTAACGATTTCTTAAGTTCACTGGTCAAACCAAGAGAAATGTTAAATGTACTCGCGATGAAGTTTTTAAATTAAATTGAATAGGTAGTTCTGAAGTTCAGTATATGAATGCATTTGTTATATTATATAGTTTACGTGAATGTAGAAATACAACCGAATCGGCAACGGGACAATTTCCCCACTGCTGAGGAAAAGTAATTTTTACAAAAATGTTTGTTCTTGTGTTTTTACATTAAATTAAGTGCAAATGAAATATTAAATAAATACTAAAAAATTTTAAAACCTGTTTACTCATTTTCCCATTTAAATCACGGAAAAAATGTATTTAATTTTAATTAAAAAAAAATTATTTAAATAAATTCGGTAGGTTAGGATTATCTACATTGTACTCCTTCCTTTAAAGCTCTGGACTACCTAGCCAGCCCTCGAAAACCACAACTTTTCACAAAGCCGAAAAGAATAGCCTGGTACATTCCTGAGACAGTTCATGTCTAACAGAAGTAGAGGAAGTCTTGAACTGACTTTAATCCTTCAGCAGCTCCTGCTGTGGCCATTTCAGGGAAGACTAAGAAGCTTTAACATGTCCAATATTGTCATGGCTTAAGTACTCAGTTTGAGGGCTATTTTGGGCAGCCATGTGTTTGATGTAAACATCAAGGGCAGTTAAGTGAAATACTGAAGCTAAATTGGATTAAAGACTTGACGTTGAATCCTTAATCATCAGAATTAACAAGACATGCTATCCATCGCACCTTGCGCTTTTGTCCACTGCCCTCTAGTAGAGGAGCGCTGCTTAGCTTAAAATTGGTAAGATCACTACCGTCAGCGAAAAGTTCGCAAAAGCTTTTTTATACTCATATAAATGCATACAGTGCTCTTCATTCTGTCCACCAAACTTCGTTTTCATGAGGGCTTGGAGTCCAGGAACATTCCGAGATTTGCAGAATAATACCACCCAGACGTATTTTTTTCGAATTCAATTTAAAAATTTTAAATTTGATATTGGGATAAACGTGATAGGTTTTATTTCTTTTGTATAGATAATTTAAATTTAATGATTTTTTATGTAATTTATGTTGCTCCAGTGTCTATTAAATTATCGCAAGTTCTTTCTTCATCAGTCTTGGTTACTTGGGGAAATTTTTTCTATCGTTTGGTAAAAAGTATCATTTTGGTCTTTGTGAAATTGACTCCCAGAACGAAAAGTCTAATATTCAGTTTACTACTCTTCGGGAAAAAATTTCCTTCTGATAAAATACACAATGTCATCTGCGCAGGCAACTAACTACCTTTAATGCCATTCGCGTACAGTTTTAAGATTGATAATTCATTGAGGTTTTATAATTCATAGATTTCAAAATTAAAAGGGAAATAATAAAAAACCACCTGATTATATTCGTTCGAGTTCTGTAAATCACAAAAGTTCAAATCTCATGATTACAAAAAGTCTATTGTAAGTTATTGCTGATCGATTGATTGTAATGGAAAATCCGTATTTATATGTAGTTAACTACAATTAATTGGTTCGAGTACAGCTGCTTTGCGGGGATGTTCCGTTGAGTAGCAATAAAATCAAGAGGGGTAAAAGGTATTACATCCATATAACTAATCAATCTATATACGATGTTCCCACGAACAGGTTCAAAATCAACGCACCTACGTAGAGATCTTGTTCAGTAAGCTTAGCAGGACCATGTCGGAGAGCTTATTGGTTATTTTTCTAATTTTAAGCCCCAACGCACAAATGTCGCCTCGTTGCCAGCTACTTAATTATTTTGAAAACGACAGTTACACAATAAGGAGCTGATTCATTTATATTTCAGAGGTGGCACTTCGGCTTTTTTTAAGTTACGTTTTTTCAAAAAGTACAGTTCAATGCAGCAATAAAATGACAAAGAATCACTTATATCGCTAAAATAGTTGAAATATTTTGAAACACACGTAAAGCTTCCTAAATGGCGGCAAAAACTTAAAGAATGTGATATGCATTCACATTCCTTACACTGTTAGGTCTTTTTAAAAGATTTTACGGTTTTTTCAAAACTTTGCAACTTTTCGCGGAATTTCGCGTTTTTGCAATGTGGGTGACTTTATCTATATTTTATTGTTTTATCGACTTTTAAATTATATTAAACATTTTTCCCCCAACGATTAGAAGTTATTGAAGTATTGGTAGAAATTTCAAAAATAAGATGGACATAATAAACATGCGTAGTCGCCAGGATTCTTAAACTGAATTCTACTCACAACTAATGAGAAATTTTTTTGAAATGATGATTATCCGTTTGTTAATATAATTTTTTTTTTTTGCAAAAATTTTCAAGTAAGATAAAAATGACAGAATCAAAGCTATCTACCTAATAAATGATAATTATTATTAATACTACACAATTAATTTATTTATATTTACGAAATTATTTAACAGGAAATGAAAAACTAAAAATAAATTGCACATTTATTACGATAAAACAGGGAAGATCTCAGTTTTTGTTTTAATTATTTACAGTAAATTACAGACTTAAGCTTTTATAAGCTTCAAAACAAGGATAAAAAGGATTCAATTTAAATCAAAATTTCTTCTTATTAGGAACTTAGATGCGCTCTCTTTAAAGTGATTTTGCAAAGATTTATTTATTTCATTATTTCGGCTTCTTTTTTATGAACAAAATTTAACATTTAATTTAACAAATATACGAATAGTATTTATTTCTTAGGCATTATTTTAATTAAAAATAAATTAACTAAAGTTTTGGGTATTTTTTTTTCAATTAAATATTCGTCTAGCTTTAACTTTATACAACTATTTACAAAATCACACTTTGTTCTTGTTTTTTTTAATCTTACCAGTGCTTGCTCTCTGTGCCAACAGCAGTACTCTCTTCCGCCGGGTTCTCGTAACACTAAAGGACAGCCGAGCCGCACCAAAGAACCTGACCTCAATATGGCCGCCAAACACTACCCCCATTATCAGCTGGATTATGATGACCGCGATGAGCAGCCAAAGCAGTCAATTGCCGGTTGGTATTGCCATCTTCGATATTTCTCACCGAGGCACCACAGTTGCCTATTAAGGTCAAATCTCCAGGATGTGTAACACCACCACCGGACATGATATTATGTTGCTGCCTCACGCCCACATTGCTGATATGGTCCATAACACTCTGCAATTCACCATGGACTGTGGAATTTGGCGAAGTATGCGAGGGTAAGGCATGCGAATGAAAACCATGCGTTTGATTGGCAGCGGTATAAAGTTGAGAGTACAATAAACTGGCCGGCAAGACAGGATACAAAGAGCCATTGCAGCCAGCACCAGCCGAACCAGCATGACCACCACCCACACCCACCCCAGTTCCGGTGACTGCTCCATAAGCTGCCGGATTTTGTGTTTGATTCACAATACCACTGAAATTCTGATTCGTGCCTACTAAAGAATTATTGGCTGAGCCATTAGAACTACTATTCGTGCCGCCATTGGCAGCAGCATTCCCAGTTGTACCTCCCAAATTTGGTGTGTTTGTAGACAGTAAATCCTCCTGCACCGGTGACTCTGCTTGCGAAGAATCACTTAAGCTACGGGGACCATTTTGACTAGAATGCACATTGTAATCATTATTGGAGTTGTGATAACGAGGCACCAATATCGAATTTGTGCCCGGCACTGCCCCACCATTTACCGTCGATGAAATTGCCGTTTGACCGGTTGAGCCCAGTAAACTGTGATGTGACATCTGGCCGGTAGTTGAGCCCACTAAATTACTTAAATGCTGATCTAAGTCTGAGGCCGTAGAATCGGGTAACACTAAAGTTTTGTTTGGGAAAAAGAAAATGTGTTCCTATTTTTTTTTATTTCAATACATTTTTTAGTTAAACTTACTTGGCACACAATCTCTATTTGTAGCACCTGTAAAATCTTGATTATTCGCCTGCTCATTCGATGAACATGAAAATCCCAACGCTGGATTATTGAATTGGGCTGATGAAGGTGTTGTGCATGATGACAGGCCACTGCTGGCTAAGTAGGGTGAATAGGCGGTTGCTGAACCATAACCCCAGTGCGTGTTGCTGGCACCTAAGTAAACCAAAGTGCAACACAGTGGGTTGAGTTACTTTTTATATAAATTTTTTTTATTTATTTTTTGTTAGAAGTTTTTAAATAATTCTTGAAGAACGATAAAAACCAAAAAAATTTATTCATTGAAGTTTAACGTGCACATGCAAAGCATAATAAATTAAAAATAAGCATTCATTTATAGAATTAATCTAAGAAAATAAACTTATGTGAAAGTATATTTTTCTAAAAAAACAATACCAAAGAATAAAGTGAGAATTTGATATTTTTATTGATTTTATTTAAAAAATTTTCAATTAAATTTACAGAGTGGTCCAAATACAAATGCATTAAACTTAATTTCTTTTGGCATGTATATCGTGGTTTAATTAGAAATAAAAATATTCCCATTGTTTATGGAACATGATTGCATTCATGTGACTGCCGTTGCTTCCTTTGCATTTGCAAGCGTGTCCTGTCACTCCAATTTATCAAGAATTTATTGATGGTGTCAGGTTCCATCTCACGAATGGATGGAACGATATCAGTGTGTATGGTGTGGATCGTTTCTATATTGATCGCATATCATTGGATGGCAGCGGCACCCCATAAGAAAAATTCTAAAGGGGTAAAACTGCACCTCCGAGACGGACAATGACTCCGCCGAGACTGCTTGGAAAACAATTTTTCGACGATTTTTCAGCCAAATTCGGTGTTCGATAATAAGTTTGCGATATATCTCAACGTTGTCCAAGCGTAAGTTGAAATTAATTGAAGTTAAATTTTCCCTTCTGGCTTTGTCATATTATCTAATATTTAATTCTTTCTACAAAAATTGTACGATCTTCAGCCAAAATGATAATTACTTTCGATTACAACTACTAACAACCAATTTAGTTCGAAAACTAATCACATTAAGTATTAAAGTAAACCAAATTATTTTGTTTCACGGAGGTATGATAATCAATCACCCTTATTCCAGTTGGTGACATCGACGTCATATCAACACAATAACAAAAAATTTAAGCTTGTCTACTCGATCTCGAGAACAATTATCTGCTAATGAAGGTGTATTTCTTTCTATAAGGTCTAGAAAACAACATGAGCCTGTCAATAGTAGTGAGGTGTTTTCGACAACGGGTAGACAGGCCCCAAATTTTTGGTATTGTGTTGACGTGACGTCAACGTCGTCAACTGGAATAAGGGTGAATATTTCGGACAGAAAAAAATATCATTTATCAAATTGACGTGTGATTTAAAACGATGTATATGATCATGTATGTGACCCACCTCGTGTGTAGTTAGTTTTAAAATGTTGGCAGTAACCAAAAAATTTTGTATTTTTGTAATAACAAAAGGACACTTATTATATATAATCAATTAAATATCAAATTACAAATACTATGAATGTAGTACAGACTCGTAAGAAGCATTCTGTTGGAAAAAATACACACTGCAAAAACTAGTCTAAGCTACCGTCAGTAAAATGAATGTGGGCCGCTAATTATGCCAATATGGCGTGTCGCGTAAATTTAGCTTCAGTGTAAATGAATGACAATCATTATGCGGGTTTTAGCTGCTGATGGTTGGACACAACAACGCTCATATGAAAGTCATCTCTTGTGAATAAAATAATGTGTGTCTGTCTGTCAGCATAAAAAATACATACTTAACACACAAATATGTATGTATGTGAAAAGTTAGTCTGTGTAGATGTATTTACGAGTATGTATATTTGTTATATTATATTTTATCAAACTAATTGAATGGAAGGCCAGTATGCAGCAATTGTTTAGATTGAGAGTCTGGTTACTGGCACTATAAACTCATTTGTTTATACTGAACACTTTTTATTTTTCCGAAATCAACTAAAATGCACATGTTGTAATGAATTCATTAGATATCGCTTGTCTCCCTGGGTGTCCATTTACATATGTATGTGTCTGTGTGTGAATTCGAAGTTGTTTTGAATGTTATTCCCATGGCGTGTCTAAAATGTAAAATATGTTCATGAGATTTTTTCACTGTACTCACTCCAACATGATATCATCAAAGTTTTTATAATTTTTATATAAAATTTATTACAAATTCTGTTTGCGCCAGAGTATGTATGATTGTGTGCTGAGGCAGACATTTTATATTTTGTTATCCGTATATGTGGAGTATTAATTTTTGTTTGAAATTCATAAACAAATATTAAGAGGATGTATCAAAACATGAGTAAATTGGTCATTAACTTTAATTTATTTAGGGTTCGAGTACAGCGAAAGCAATTGAATTTGTAAAAAATATGTAAAAAAAGAAAAAAACTGGCAACAGTTCGGCCAAATGCCACCGGAATAAATCAAATATTTTTCTTGCAGCGAAGCTCTTTAAACGGCATTAACTTTTTTTTCTTTTTTTTTAACTTGGTCCAGCACTCAGGGGATGACCCCTACATATGCAATGCATTGTGCCGGAACTAGGAAAATTGGTTATGGGAAGGAGGATAAAGGGAGTAGTGTTTGTGGACGTTCGATTTGAACTTTCCCACACTAAAAGTAACAGGAAAGACCTCTGCAGGAAGTTTATTCCACATGCGAACTGTTCGGCTAAAGAACGAATTTTCTCTGTAATGCGTAGTGCGATCCACTGGCATATCAACCACAAATGGATGCTCTCTTAACGAAGAGCGTGTTGTTCGTACAAATGAGAGGGTTTCGGGAACCAGTTCCCTGATTTCATTAGAGCACATTCCATTGTAGTAACGATAAAACAGTGAAATACATCCCACATTGCGTCGATGCTCCAGTGAGTCAATAGAGTTGGTTACCCTACTGTCACCAATGAGCTTCTTTGCCCTCTCCTGTACCCGGTCGAGTATCTTCAAAATAGACTTTGAAGCACCGGCACATACATGAGAGTTGTATTCCATTTTCGGTCGGATATAGGTGGTGTAAATATTAAGGAGATCAGATGTAGTGAAGCTCTTCAAACGGCATTAACTTTATTTAATGCATGAAGAGAATTTCATAATCTAAAGATCTCCTTTTTCACACAATCTTTGCTTTAATCAAGAACTATATTTCATTACTAATGCATCGAATCTGGGCTTTTTTGTACTAAACTGTTTATGTTCTATTGTCGATGTTTTTGAAGCAACCACTTATAATGACATCAAGTAGCATGAATAACTTCGAAATTAATCGTTCGTCAAATGTTTCTTTCGGAGTATTTAAATGTCTGCAGCATAATTGTATTATAATTGAGGCACGGAAATGTTAGCACTAATGTCTCAATGTAACGATCAGCGTTTACTGCATCACACTGATCACGAACATTTTTGCAATCGCATGTTCCAAAAATTACATTAGAAATGGCTAATGGGGTGCTATCGGTCCAAATGGAGACATTTTAATCATTGTTATTATCAATCTAATCAGAAAGAGGAATGATGCAAGATATTGTGGCGAATACGTTACGACCGATTGTATAAAATTCCATGTGACTTATACGACACTTGCACTTGTAATTAAATTAATTTTATAAAAAAAAATCAAACTAGCAAAATGTGATGCAAGTTTTCGGAATGTTACCGTCTGCTATTAGCTGGTTAGTGTGTATAACTTTCGCTTAGATTTCGATATTCATTGTTCTGAAAATTGTTTGATATATTAAGGAGGTGTTAAATAACATTTTTGCTTCAGTATCTCCAAAACTTTAGTTGTTTAAGATATGACTTTCAGCGATATGCATATGCTTTGTGTTTATTCTATTTAATATTAAAAATATATTATATAGATAATCATGTTCAAAATAGATACGTATTTGCTGCTTTTAGTAAAGAAGTAAAAAAACATTCTGGGTTGTCAAAGAATCCGATGTGGTTGGAATTGGATTTGAACATGATGACAAACAAAAAAAAATACTTTTGTGTGACAAATTACAATTTTATCGGTTTTATGTTCCATCTAGAAGTATTATCTGTTTTGAACATAAAAACGATAACAGGTAAAATTCATCTCACAAAAATATTTCCGTGACAAAACTGATTATTAAAAAAAAATTAAGCATTAAAGAAATTATTCAGCTTCACATTAATTAATTTAAAATACAATTGAACGAAAAATAACTTAAAAATAATATTAAATTTGTATAATTTAATTAATTCACTATTTATGCAAATTTACAAGTCTTAAGAATAGATATTTTTAAAGAAAAACTCATAATTCTAAAACGATTTTTTTTTGAGAAATATAATTTCTAATTTTAAATAAGCCTAATATCCAGTACAACAACCTTTATTTTGTAATACTGTTCTCAATCGTCCGAATATATTTGAGATTAAGTTACTGGAGCTTTTCAAGGGAATCTCATACAGTACCTTATATGTCTTCTGCCATAAATAATCCCCATTTATGAAAATTTCCTTCTTTAAAAAACTCCAGAATTTCTCTATGGAACTCAAGGTGAGAGATTGGATTACCAAGCATAACGCAAGAACATTGTCTTCCAGAATAAATTTTAAGCTAACTTTGAACAGTGTTTGAAAACGTTGTCCAGTTGCAATGTTGACAATAATGGCATATTCTGTGCTGCATATAGAAACATTGCACTTTCCTGAAACCGTCTGCATTCATATCGATATCGATGCAAATCATGCTCAAAAAAGCATCCCCAAACCGTAACATTCCCGCCAGAATGCATTAAATTTTTTCCATTATGATGGCGAACATTTGTTTGGCATTCTTTTTAAATTAAATTTGATTTTGTTCGGTGTTTTTGGGCCTCCCCATCTAGACCACAGCATATGTTCATTAGCAAATACGAATTTGAGCCTTAATTTTTTTGCGTTTCTCTAGAACTTCGCACTAGATATTTGACATCTTATTTTATTTTATTTTAATTTTTTTTATTTAATTTTAATTTATTCTGTTTTATTTTATTTCATTTTATTTTATTTCTTCACTTGTATGAAATATAACAAATTTTTAATTGAAATGAAATTTTACTTTTAAAAATGTCAAAGTATAACAAGAAGAACAGAAAAAAATGTATAAGAAATACAAAAATTTCCATAACTGGAATTTCATAATGTGGACACTAATGCAATTTCATAGCAGATACTGTTAATTCAGACAAAATGATGTCTGAAAACAGCAAAATCAAACAAAAACCTTTGCAGAATCACATGAACTAATTTTTATATAAAGTTAAAAAAATATAGTAAAGAAATTCATTAGGTAAATGAAGACCTAAGAACAAATTTTCTAACACCAGAGAACATTAAAAACCAACTGGTTGTTGTTGTTTTTGTTGTAAATAAATGGATCCTACTGAAATGTTTACTAAATCAACAAAAATAGTTATTAATGTTTGTAACCGAAATTGAATTAACGTGTTAAAATGAATAAGTTGCACTTTTCGTATTCTAATTCCTTAAATTATACGGTTAAACAGTTGATATTCCTAATCACTAGTATCCGCCGTCAAATGTGGTAAAATTGAACTGAGGACGCTGATGAGATGGTGTAGTGACATCGAAATCAGTACTGATCCGTTCTGCTGGTCTGATGAATAATAAAATTTTTCCATACAGTATCTCAGTATCAGTATCAGTATATCTCTTAATAAAAAAATAATAAATTTATGCAAAAAATTTTCAAAAAATTAGAAACAAATGGGTAAACTCGGATTTGAACTTGAGCCAAAAAATTCGTTTCAATATACAAACACTTATTGGAGTTGGAATTGTATTAAAAAAATATATAATATTTTTCTGGGTATTCTTATTTGATTAACTAAAAAAAGAATTTCCAATTAACGTGCAACATTAAGGAAAATCATAAAATTAGATATAACAAAGTGAATTATTAATTCACCCTCCTACATAATATTCATACAATATATTTAAATGTAAATATTTTTATACATAATAAAATCATGGATGTATGTGGCAGTAAATGTTTGTTATAAATACAAAAAAAAAAACATGAATATATGAATGTGTGTATGTGTGTAATATGCATGTACATGTGTACATAAATTTATGCATAAGCTTATATGTTTGTATTGTTTGTATATAATAATTAGGCTTAATTAATAGACCATTCGAAAATTATTAATTAGTTTTTATAGGCGCGCGCGGTACCAGTTTAAATGGTGAATATTGATTTTGCGGTGGCTTTATTAATGCTATTGGCTTAAACATTTTCTACCTCCTTTAATTATGTGGCTTTATTACCAACAATAATAACAACTACAAAAACAAAAATATTACAAACAAACAATTTTGCAAGCTCTTGTATACTTGCATGTGTGTGTGTGCGTATGTAAATGTATGTAATCAAATTGTGCCTGCGATTGTAAGCGTTGAAAATATTTTATATTTTGATCACTTCAACATTCAGCCAGAGTTTGTTAAATACAAATTGGGGTTATTTTTATAATTTTATATATATTTTTTGTTTGTAATTCGTTGTATATTTTGCAATACAAAATTATGTTTTTTATTTTTGTAAAATTATGAAAGTTTATGTGTTTGTCAGTCATTTAAAATTGTGAGATTAATAAAATATTTGTTTGTTTTTATAGTTTTTTGTCGTTGTTGTTGCTCTGTAGCCAGTAATTAAGTCGTGTGGGCTTAGCTTAATAAAATATTTAAATAAATAATAAATAACCATTATAGTTTTGATTTTTATATAGTGGTGTATTTATAATATTTATTAAGAAGAAATATAAAAAAGAAAATGGATATATTTTTTAAAGCATAAAGATTAAGACTTACACCGAACATAAATTGTAAATTTTTCTTTGACGACGATTTTCGTATACTGGGGGCAGATTATGGTATTCGATATTGAACGAAATCCCATACAAAATTTTTTGAATTTGTATGCAAATTTTGTTCGATATCGAATGCCGTAATTTGCTCCCTGTTCTAGCGAAATTTTTATATATAAATATATCAATAAATTCAATAAACGAAAATTTTTTAATTTTTTGTCATGGCGAACTTTATTTTTGAGAAAAACAAAATTGTATGTGTTTTTATTTAAAATATATATAAATATATATTTTTCTAACGTATTTTTAAGAAGTTGTGCTATTGACAACCACAGTATTCTGACCAACGCAGAGCGTGTTCGATTTTTTTTTTATTAAAAAAAAATACGAATGCTAAAATTTTATGTAGTTCAAAAAAGGAACTCTTTAACGAAACGATGGAATCTCAATGTATTCATGCTGCTTTTCTATTTGAAAAAGGAAAGAAAATACGTTTTTGCCTTCATATGAAAAGCAGGTAAGTAAACAAAATATTTGTATATAGTTTGTACACAAGAGCGATACGACGAATATTTCTGCATGCTTAACTCAAAAATCACGTTTTTGAGATACGACTACGTTGCGATAAAGGAGCTTTTAATATTATTCCTAAATACTTACTATTAAGTAAGTTCTCGTTTTTGGGGAAGTTTGCAGTATTGTGATACAGTATTAAAGTATTCTAAACTTTTAAGTGACAATAACTTTTTGGTTTTCTTAAACATTCAACTTAATTTTGATACAATGAATTATGAACGTTTGAAAATATTTTATTTAAAAAGAAGAAAATTCCATCAGTTTCCAAAAAGGTTGTTTGCATTTTGGATAACTAATTGACAGCAATTTCTAATGGCTTAATAGTGTCTTATAGTTCTGATAAAACGTCAATTTCATTTTGAGTAAATAAGGTTAGGCCCAGGTCAATCAATCAATCAATCAGCATGATTTACGCTTTTATAGATTCGCAAATACTGCGAAATTGTACTGATAATTGAATTCCAAGTTTTATTATAGTAAAAACTAATATAATTGGAAAAATATATAAATCGGAAAGTATTCGACTGTGCCGGTTTTTAATTATAAAAAAACCGGACTATTTGACATTAAAAAAATCAACATTTTGAAAAAACCGACAAACGTATTTTAAAAAACCGGTTGAAAGCCCGAGTCGATCATTCCAGTTGCGATTGAATATCACTTAGCACGAAGTTGAATTTTTTTCATGCTACTGCATGTCTGCAGCCTCTATTCTAAAAGCTTAGCTCAACATTTATTGATGCTATAAATGTTCTAATTTTTTAAATAAATCAGACTCAAGTTGTATATATGCATATTAAGTTTTATTTATTCTGCGATTGGCCTTATTGTGCACTGCACACTGCCAAAATCATACAGCCAATTTAGTAAAAGGGGACAGAAGAGAAGCCTGCAGTAAGCATGCAGCATCAACGACAGCAACTGAACTGCAACATTTAATTTATTAAATTTATACCACTGATGTTTATGACATTAATTTAATGCCTTTTTCCAGAAAACACATAATTTAATTTATGATTTCGTGTTTGGTAGCGAAAAAAAAACGAAAATAATATCAGAAAAAATAGCAAAATTATAGTCGACAATCATAAAAATATGAATGTAAACTTCATCGCAGGCAGCCAAATACAACTGCAAGGTAATTTATTTATAAATAAATTATTTATTATTATAGTAAAAATTTGTGTATTCATAACAATAATAATGAAAATGGTATATAAAAAATTGGAAGAGTTTAAATAATTGCTAAAGTTATTTTTTTTTAATATTTATTTGTTAAGTGGACAAACTTGAGTATTTTGTCTACAACATTAAACTAAGGCCACAATAAAGTATTAGCTGCTGGTGGATGTAACATAATCGCTCGCAGAGTTTGTTAAATTATTTATTGTTGGCAGTTTTTTTTAAGCAATGTCTACGAAAAAGTCATAGATTTTAATTATCGTATTGAAATAAATCGAATTGCAGGGGTAAAGCAAAAGATTGTTCCATTTATACTGAAAGTAGCTTAAGTCTGCATAACTAAAAAAATAAGCTAGCCTTTAAATTAAATTATGTTTTAAGTTAGCTTTTTGTTTGAAGGGCTAAATATAATTTTTTGGATAAATATACTTATGTCACTTCCAAAATAACTAAAACATTTTTTAGTACCTAAACTTTTTTTTTTTGTTTAAACATAATTTTTTAAATGTACTCTCATACTCTTATTATTGAAACAAATAATGAAATGTTTGTTTGAATGAGTGCATGTGGAAATGATTTGAGAAAAAATTAAAATAAAAAAACAACCAACAAACTAATCGTTTTTGTGTGGAATTTTATGCGGCTTTTTGAGGTTCGATTTTGTGGTGTCTGACAGTGGTATTATAATTTTTTTCACAGCGGTTTTTTCCCAGATTGTGTATTTTTTTCAATAGAAAAAACCAAAAAATCATACACTTTACTCTTATTAACACAGTATTTTTTTTTATTTAATTAATATAAACAACAAAACAAAATAACTATTTATTGCAAAAAAAAAACAATTTAACTAAAATTAACTTATATTTTTAAATAATAAAAGCAACTATATAAAAAGGATTTGCGTTTAATGCCAGTTTAATATTTACAAATAAAATATTCATGCTACATTTAATTAATATTAAGTAGTTTTTGATTATAAATAAATGAAATAAATTCATACTTACTTTGACAGTTGCCAATTGGTGGCATACGAAAACCGGACAGTGGATCCGTTGAAAAATGAAAAGGTCTCTGGCCGAAAGCAAAATGAAATTGTTGCTGTTGTCCTAAAATTGATAACACTGAATGTTTTCAATGTCTTTTAATAATCTGCTCTTAATTAAGTTTTTTTTCTATGCTTGTATAAGTGTGTATATGTGTGTATGTGTATGTTGTATCATGCATTGTGCTGATTTATAAAATGAATTATACCCTAAACAAAAAAATTAAAAGGAATTAAAAAAAATTTTTTTAAAAAAATTTCGAATTCTTTTTAAGCTCAAAATGCTACAATTTTTAATATGTATTTCTTTAAGTGTCTTATTTTCGGTACTGATATTATATATACTTCATAAGTAGTACAAAAATTACAGTAATTGATCAAAATATTGAACATTTTTAGCTGGAGTAATATTCAGCCTTTCCAATTAAGAATCCTTTTTTACGAAACTGAGCAAACGTGCCAAGCTTCTTAAACATTGAAGATGCTGAATAGGACTAAAATCACTTTCAAAATATTTCACCTATTTCAAAATAAAGGAAGTTTTCCTCGAAAGGATCCTCTACAAATTAATACAGTCTACTTTAGTAGTTCCTGCTACATCAAAGCAATTGAATGAAAAGCAGAACTTCTGCTTCGGAAGGGATATTCGATGAATTTTACATTGCTTGTGATAGACAATGGTCGCGTTCATAAGACGTAACTGTTGCACAACCGTTGAGTGTGTGGCTTAGAAACGCAGAGTTGAGTTGTTCCACTCCATACAACAGTGTAGTATTTGCTGCCATGTTTTCACCATAATTTTTCTTTCGCTACATTTAGTCAACATGTCGTATCTAGCTCCACAGCTGATCGAGAGAGTTAAGCGCTTTTATGCTCTAATGCAACGCCGCTTTGTTAAGTGGCGGCTAAAAATTAATTTGTTAAATTTTGCAATACAAATGCGACAAAGTAACGAAAAGAAAGAAATAAAATTAAAATACTAATTTCAGTAAATATACGTAGGCTTGTTATGGTGTCTATTTATTTTAATTATATATTCAGTTCAATATAAGGTTACACGATTTTTTGAACACAGTGAGGGCTTAGAGTTGAAATATAAATACTATCGACGCAAGCTTATCATTTTATTGAGTGTTTTGTTGTGCATTTTTATGTTGTGAAGATTTAATTTGTAGTTCAGATTTGAAAATAAAAATGTAAAATTCCTAGTCTGCTGACTTATAGCATTGGAGGTCGCATTTATATTATATTTTTCTTTTGTAGCACTTTTATTTCTTTTCACTTGTTTACATTAAGCGGCTGTTCACTTTCCAATTATTCAGCAAGCCGTTTCTAAGATATAACTGTGAGTTGTAAGTTGTGAAACTGCTGCCAACTGTTGAGCTCAACAGACACGTCAGATGAAAGCACTCAATATATCCTCGGTTTTGATTCCTGTTCACCAAAAGGAAAGCAGTGTGAACTACGTTCAAAAAAAATTAGATTGTTCTATTAATTTGTAAAACGTCAGCGACCGTCATTGCTGTACTGCAGAATATACAAGAAATTGCCTTGCTGGATATAAGGATAGTAGAAGATTTAGTAGAGAACGATGTAGTCACAGTTTCTGCACTCCTTTGTTATGTATGTATATTACAGTAAACCCAAAATACTTTGGTGACTGAAAGGTTGGTCGCACTTCTACGATTTACAACTGTTTCGCATACCACCTTCTGTAAATTTGCATACCAATGGTTTCTATATACATGATAGGTTAGATGATATTGATTATGCAGATGATGTCTGCACCTCTCATCTAGCATGCAATCCCAGATTCAAGCCTTTGCTACACATGCGGCCAAAGCGAGCTTAAAAATTGAAATCTACAAAACTAAATCATTGCTCATAAATTCTTCAAGCAACACCAACTTCCAGCTTTCGGGCCAACCCATTCTCGATGTTGAAATCCTTTGATATCTGGGGAGTTTAATTTCAAAAAGAGGGGGCAGCAAAGAAGATATACAAAGTAGACTTTGAAAGGCAAAGCAAGCGTAGGGCATGCTTAATAAATTATGGAGATCGCAAAATATGTCAAATCATACCAACATCAATGTTTTTAATAGCATCGTGAAATCTGTGCTTCTTAATGGCTGTGAGACCTGAAATATATTGGATCGTGATATGAGATGTTTGCAAGCTTTTGTAAACCGCTGTCTCAGGCGTATACCTGGGATATTCTGGCCTGCAGTGATATTAAATCTGGATTCCTTTAAGTATGAATATCCGATATCGTTAATTTAATTGGCCAATGAGAAAGCCAGCGAATTATTTAACCCAACAGTTTGTTGAATATAACCTCCAACAATCCAGGAGACCTGGTAGACCTGCGAATACTTGGAGACGCCAAATTGAAAACGAGTAACATGAGCATGGTGTGTCCTAGAGTGAGATGAAAACGATGTCTACTGATAGAATACAATGGAGAACATTTGTTGCAGCCCAATGTTCCACTGGTAATACTCCATAGACGCGAATGGTGACCTTAATCTTCTTCTGCGTTCGGCTCACTACATCGTTTGCCAAGCCGGGATTTCAGCTGTTAGAGGGGCCGCGGATCACTTAAGAATGAATGTGCCATCTCCAAGAAACATCTATTCTAATAGAGCAAGCGGCAATATGACTCTGGAATCTACGCTTCTGCGAACGAAATTCTTTTATCTTCAATCGAATCGAATTGAATGCAATTGAATTTTATCTTTTGAAGTTTTTTCTTCAACCTGAGGAAAATCCATTAGATACCATTATGATTTTTTTGTCTTCATTTTCAAAAGTTTCCATTTACACATGTGCGAGTAAATATCTTTGAATTTAATGAATCATGCAACTCTCTATACTTCATTTAAATATAATAACCCTTTTTATGTTTCTGCCACAGTGAAAAAACTTTAAAAGCTGTGGAATATTAAAACTTAAAACGCTCTTTCTCATTCCTCATTATTTAAGCTCTCTAAAAGGAAAAACTACTTAAGTTTAGAAATTAAAAGAGAAGACGATGCAAAAACGGATGTTACTTAATGTATATTTATAAATATGTACGAGTTTTTTGCTTTGTATTAGTAAATGTGTACGCATGTGTGTGTGAGTACATAAATGAGATAAATCATTTTGTGGAATAAGTAAAATGAATAAAACGATTGTGTTTTATTGTAACTTAAGGACAAGGACACAAATCGGTATGAGTATGAAAAGGATTATATTGTTTTATTTAAAATTAAGTATGAATGTTATTGTATGTGAGTTTGTGAGTTGTATGAACAGTCTGCACTTATTCCTCTGCTTCTGTACATAAATATAGTTTTTTTTTTACTCTTTTCTGTGTATGTTTTTTTGTTCCATTTTACACAAAAGAAATCCAGGCTTAACATATGCAAAATGTAATATATTTGCATGTTTATAAATATTTTACCAAACAAAATGGACTTTTGTGTCCATGTACGAGTAATGAAAGATTTTTTTTAACTATATATTACCATTACTAATGCAGCTGTAACTAGTTTGTATGGATACGTTCATTTCTACGTTTCTGTACTGAAAAGTTTCAGTTGTTTATTATTGCTGGCTTTTTTTTAACCCTTTTTATTGTAATGTTATTTAGCATTAATGAATATTCTTAAAAGATGAATTGTTTTTTATATGTATGGAAATGTGTGCACTAGAACGACGAGTGATAAAAACAAAACTTAAATAAGGACGAAACAATAGCAATTTCCATTTGTATGTAAATGATCATAAACTATCTTTGGTTGAAAATGCTAGACGAACTACGGGAAGGAAGGCCAAGAAACGAATATGAAATCAATCAAGGAAATTAAACAGGAATACCCAAAAAACCCAATTATGCACAAATATTAGGAGACATTTTAAATATTAAATGAATGTTTTGTTCTCGGCTTCTCAAGGGTTTCCAGAGAGTTGGAAACAGATGAAACAGAACAAACAGCAACTTCAGGCTGAACAATGTTTTCCACACAGTTTGACATAAAATTTTCCTGAGCATGTGCTCAAGAAATAGAATCTATTTTATTTTTTCTTATACTCTCAATTTCAGATACTCATTCTCTCAAAAATGTTATCGTGTTGTTATGAAATCACAAAAGTTCCCCATACACGTATCAATCCAATTGGCAACTGAGTCGGTTGTTGTCCAAATTAAGGCGTGTATGACTCTGTCAATTGATTCGTTTGGCAGTTGTCGAATTGGTTGAAGAAAATTCAAAAGATTTTGATTTTTTCAAGTGGCCTATTAAGTATATCAATTCGATTGTTCTATGTGTGTTCGAGTCTCTTAATCAGCTGTCAAAATGTGTGTTTGTAGTTTTCTTTAAAAAAGTTAAGTATTTCTTTAACTTCATTGAATTTTAAATAAAAAATATTAAAAATGACATTCGTTGCAAAGATGGATGCTTGGAGAGAAATTTTCCAACTGCTCGAAGAAAATCCAGCACTTTGGAAAATAAAAAGTCCGAATTACAAAAATGAAATGAATGCATTTTGCAATAAACATTATTGCAATTATTTTCATTTTTTCAGCCATATCAATAGAAGTTTTAAATTTTTAAATTTGTAATTGTAAAAAACATATAAATTTGACAATTGAATGAAAATCTTTCAATTCAGATTATGAAGTGTGTGGTCAAGAATCAATTCAGTTGAAAAACTAAACTGACAATTGAATTGAAACGAGTATGGGGTGCTTTACATGTTTCATATAAAAAATGCAAATAAAAGAAAATCAAATAATAATAAGAGAGAATTTGAAGTTACTGCCGTCGATTTTATTATGGGCCATCAGCGATTGTTTCTGAAGTTTCAGATTTGTACTGTTTCATCATTTAGATTTGGATTGTGACAAGTTTGAATAAAATATTCAGTGACTGAAAGGATGTCTTACTTAATAAAACACAATTTTATATTTTTTATGAATAACTCCAACAGAGATTCCTGCCGGCTGGACTTTTTTACACTGAATAAATTTATCTTAATGTTGGAGTTTCATTTCCTCTTTTTTTCCTACACATACTTCCCCTTTTTGGATTTAAAAATTTTCATTAAAAGTGCGATTTATATTGTGTAAAATTTATCGCAAAATCTAATGAATTGTCTTGCATTTTAGGATGTTTAACTAAAATTAAATCTTATATTTCCCTTTTATTTTTTTTAAGATTTATGGAGTTTTGTTGCTTGTTTTATTGTCAGTATGTGAAACAGTAGTAATATTGTTTGTTTATGTATTTCTCTTTCATATTGTTTTAAGTGTAATTTTATTCATTTACTTTGAAATATTTAATTTTTATTTTTAAAAGTATGAGTGAGATACTTACTGGTTTTCGAACGTGGTTCCCGGGGTCCATCGACTGTCACTTTAATGGCCTTATTGTAGGTGGCAATATGGGGCGGATTTGTTGAAACTGTGATTGTCAATGTAAAGCTTTTCCCTAAAAAAACATGCCAAAAGGAATAATGTTAATATAAAGAAAAGGAAGTTGAAAAATTAGTTATTAAATAAAGCAAAATTAAAAGAATAAATAAATAAATTCTGCTAAGATGCTGCCAGAACGTTTGTAGATCTTTATGCTTGACATTCAAGCAACACTACTTTAAACGAAATCCTACTGCATGGATCGACAGTAATAAAATATGTCTTATTACCTTTAAGCCAGCTATCGAAGGAAGCTGCGAAGGCTGCAGTGAGCACTGCAATGCAGATCAGTTTTCGTGTATTTTGACAGGTACACTGAAACTTTATGGCCAACACTATTGTAGAACATTTTGTAGCCGTCCTTTTTAATTTTGTTCTTACGATTTTTGAGAATAGAGCCAAAAATTACTGGTACGCAGAGGAATTAGAGGTTTAATATATTTAACAAAAATATTCAACTTAATATTCCCTCCAACGTTATCAAACACACTCTACACCTCAGATGTAAAGAACATATAATTTCATATACCGATATGCTGCAAGAACAGCCCAAAAAGGTGTAACTTGTAATCCGATGTGGTCTTTTTTTTTGTCTCCACTACCAGAATCCCTTAATTTTAGAACAAGATCGAAATTGTTATTTAGTGTTATTAAGTTCTTGTTTCAGTTTTTAAATTGTTAAATCTTTTCACTTGTCCTAATAAAAGTTTATTATAATGAAGAGATGAATAATTTGGTACAATTGTACTTGTTTTGGTACAATTCAAACTCGAAAAGTACAAAGGTACAACAATGGCTTATTTAGTACAATTAAGAAATCTCCCCAATTTTAGTAATTTTATATAGCAAATCATCATTGCAGTTATTTTACTGTGAATTGACTAAATTTTATACATTAGCACTTCTAGACCATACCACTGTCCAATTAAAGAAGAGTGGACGAGAATGCTTTCGTTGCTAGTGATGTCATTATAAGTGACAGCCACAATAAAAATAAAATAGCCACGAAAACAATATTGAAATACCATTTTAAAATAATCTACTTAAAAAAAGTATTTCAGATTCGCAAATTTTTCAGAAAACAAATAAACATAAATAGAAAAAATTTTGCCAACATTAAAAACTTTTGTAAAGATAATTATTATTGAATAATAATCATTAAATTTATTAGTCAAGACAGATCTCGATATCTTTTTCAAAGATATTAACTGTGATATTAAATTAAGATTTTTTATTTCTTAGACAAATATTTTATACAAATTAATTTTAAAATATGTATGTAATATTTTAAAAATTTACGATCCCCTGAAGAAGTATTTGCCTACTTTTACGAAACGTCGGGAAAATTGTAATAAAAAATAATTTTTATTTACAAAACTTTTTCAGGCCTATTAGCTTAACAAAATAAAGCTTTTGAAATTATTCAATAATAATATATGAAAGCACCGATTGCAGTGTGTCCAAAAATTTAACAATTCAACAACAGCAAATTACATATAATTAAATGACGCTTACTGTGGAACTGATGTAGAACTGTATATGGAAACCAATGAGTTTTAGTACAATCAAGTTTCAAAAAGTACAATTTGTCAAGATATTTGGTACATTTTAAAATTCCTGATATTATTCCTGTTATAATATCTCCAGCGGTTCTAAAGATTCTCCATTATTAACAGTGAAATTCAAATAGGAACAATCTATACCCCTCAATTAACAAATTCAACACAATTATTATTTTACTGAATATATTAATTTTGGAAAAAGTCCAAGTAGAAATTTAAATAAAAAAATCGAATTATTTACAAAAAAGGCAAAAGAAATTAAAAGCTTTAAACATTTTGAATCATTCCAAAGTGAATGAACGCTGTTAGGTTTGCTAACTAGTTATTATTTCAGAACTCTTGATGACCGCATGAAGACTGTGTCTTAAAACCAAATCTTTATCGCTACACTTGCACTTCAATTAACAGCTCAATATTTTACCACAAGTGGCATCGGTGATTTCGCATCATCTTTTCATTTAGAGTCTTTAGGAAAATAGTTGTAGTTTTAACATGAGAATAAATTTTTTATATTTTAGTAACGAATTCAAGAATTATTTTACAGATTATTTTTTAAACTTGTGTATCAATTCTGACAGTTAACAATTAACTTGAGCATATTTCTTAAACTTCTCAACAAAACATAAAAAAGTAAAGTTCCCTGATGATCTGCATTAGCAGCAGTGAAATGTGCATAGAAACAAGCTATACCCCTCAATAATCAATATCAATTTGTTTTTAACAAAATTCTTAATGTTTTACTAAATATGTAAAATATTAATTTTGAGAAAAAGTGCGAATAAAAATTTAAGATACTAAAATTTTAGCAATTCCCGTAAAAAGAATTAAAAAAATTTTCCTTTCTTTAAAAAAAAAATAAAACAGAGTTTTAAGCATTAAATGGAATGTTGCAAAACAGCAACAAGATAAAAAAGACCTGCAACCCACACTAAATGATGCACAAAAATGTTTGTGGCCTTTGTGATGATAATTGTTAAAGGATTCCTATTTCCGTATATCGCTTCGAGGCATCATGAAAGAATCAACACAAATAGTTCAGCTCTACTATAGTATCGTCTAGTTAATTGCTCTATATGGAAATACCCTGAGGAAAAGGAACGTAATAGATAACCAGCACAAAATTTTCCATTGAATCAGTTGTTTGTTTTGCACACATGAAATTCAACATTGCAAAGAGATTACTAACGTACAAACAAAAATTGAATTGATTTCTGTTATTCTAAACAAACGAAATGTGCTCCTCCACTATTTTAAAAGTTGAAGCCGTCATCATGAAACTCTCTAACCACACTTTTATAGTGAAAAAAAAGGCTGCTGGAAAAAAACACAGATTTTTCGCTAAACAATTGAATTGATTGTATGCCTAAAACTATACACTTGTTTTTATACGAAACATATAAACGATTCAAATGTTAGATCATCATGTATGCTTGCATGCAGTAGTACTTGTACATGTGTATTTGCATTCGAAGCGCACTAACACCCCCTTCAAGGCACAAATAAATGCTTGTAACACAAATAAACTACAAAGAATAAACTACATTTTGGACTTTGCAAGTTTATAGTGCCAATGCCCTCCCACCTCTGTTCCATTCGCGTTTATTTGTATGGTCACATATAAAGGAATATGTGCACGTGTATGTGTGAATGTTTATGTGTGGAGAAAAATTGCTTTATTTGAATAAACGCGTTGCTGCGGTTTCACTGCTACCGAATATTCAAACATAAACAATAGTCCAAATAGAAAATCAAAAAATATCTCCGTTTACAATATGAATCAAATAGACAAAAATCTAACTATTCCATTCCAAATAATCTGCGTTTGTTATCTTTAATTTAATTTTTTTTCGTTTTGCAGTTATATGCCGTTTCATGATTTTGTGCATATCCTTTGGCTGGTTTTAGTCCTCACGATATGGTCATCGTTTGACATGATGTTTTGTGTTGGTGCCGGTGCTGGTGCTGGTGCTGGCATCATCAGCCGTGGCGTGTTTTGTGTGATTTCTACATGGTGACATTTATTGCAAAGAATTTTTTTGTCTTCGTTTGAAATATTTTGGGTGTTTTATTTTTGGCGGTGTACAGGCTTTTGCAAGAGTTTAATGATTATTTATATCTTTTTCTTTTAGCTATTCAAGATGACATTTTTGTACAGAAGGTTCCAAACTTATTACTGATTCAGGAACGTCCAGTAGTTTTGGTTCAATAGGTTTTGCGAAAAGATGTTCTAATCTACGGATCTTCCATGCCTCGGGAAAGGAAAGCAGCTAAATCAGAAATAGCAGCATCTAAATTAATTGCGAATTCGTAAAGATGAGTTTTAATAATGTACTAGGAATGGTTAGAGGGTGGCAGTTGTTGTCTGGCATCAGAAGTGCTGTTTATACCCCCTTGTGATGGCAACAAGGAGCAGACTTCAAGTTGGCTTATGTGTGACTATTAAAGCGGGCTAAATCAGATAGACGATATATGACAGGAGTTGACAAATGGTGAAGAAGTTAACCCTTGACTTTAGTCTAGTGAGTGATAAAAATCTGGTTCACCACTCTAACAGAAAACAGCAAGTTTGCTTAAAACGACTGCCAGTCAATAAGGATCCTATATAAAGTGGAAGCAAAACAGAATCGTGGTATGAAGCAGTTTTTACTACAAGGAGAGAGGTGGACACTGAAGTCCTGTAAATTTCAGTTGGGGATAAATCTGGCGCTGTTTAGACATAGATCACGTGGATGCGTGAGCAGGTGAGACAAAAGAGGAATCTGAATGTGAAGGATTGCTAGTGATAGGACTTTAAAACTTGAGATGCCATCTCACTGAGATTAAAATCTTGCAGGATGAAGTTTGTTGTACACAGCTTTGGCCAGCGTTAGATTTAAAACACACTTAAATGAGAATTAGATGGAGATTACACTTTAAAAAAGTGACTAGAAATTACTAAGGACTCAGTGATGAAAAAGTGAGTTAATAATTAACAATTGACTTACAAAAATCACTAAAGTCCACAGCAGGTCGCAGTGATGGATTAATAGGTCGTCCTAATGGTTGGTTGTGCCAGAAATCATTGGTGCCTGAGGGGATCAAAAAGGAACCCTGCAGACTAGTGGTGTACTTTAATATTCCCTCTCCATATACTTTATAAGTTTAAGCCCTACAAAAGAATATATTATACTCGTATGTAAATTCCAAAATAAAAGTCCCATTTCAAAATATAATTTAATTTTTCACTCTTTTATATGTCTGCCTTTGAAGAATACTATATTCATTTTAACAATTTATTTCAGCATCAACTCAGTTTGTCTTCTCGTTTTTCGTTAATTTTTTTTTGTAAAGCTGGTGTTTGCAATTATACAATGATTGAAATTGTGTTGACGACACTGTGTGGCCTCTATTGAGGCTTTGGTTTTGTGGTCTTGCCACATACAAAATGAAAGCAACAAAAGTGCTTGTACCTATTTACGAACGTGGCCTTTTTTTTGTCACTCAGCTACTCTCCAAGTAAAAACAATTTTTTATTAAGAAAAATTTACAAAGAAAGGTGGAAAACGGTCTATAAGCCGAAAATTTTAAAAATGGCCTGAAAGTTACCAAAAACTAATGATTTCTTAAAACAGACCTTGCTCTTGAATATTATTTAAATTAAAAAAATTTTTTTACCCGAATTATTTTATTTATATCTTGTGATTGCGATACAAGTTCCGAATTTCTGGAATTTTTTTTTTTCTTTAATGACCATTTCAGGGATTCGTCTCTTTAATTTTTTAAATATATTAAATTTTTACCTGAACTAAAAACTTTAAAACCAATCATTCTTTTTAGCAACCCTTTTTTTCTATTTGCAATTATAATGACAATTCCATAGACAATTGCTTCAATTCTAAAAAAAGTTTATTACACAAAAGAAAGCAATTCCTGATGCAAAAAGAAATACAGAAAGATTTATTTTGTTCTTGAAAACTGTCAAAAGACTCACACATGAATACGTCTAACGACACATGTAATTCTATGGTGAACGTGTGTAAATGATTAACGCTTTTTTGTTATTTAAATAGAAAAACAAAAGACAAGAGACAGCTAAATTTCCAAGGTAATTTCAATTTGAATTTTAATTAAAACACTTGTGTTGGAGTCTGTGACAAATTCAAAAACAAAGAAAACAAGTTAATTAAATTTTAAATACAAAATTTTTAAAAGAAAATATAAAGCTGCTTGTTTTTTTTTTTTTTGCTTTCAAGAAGAAACTTAAGCAGTTATAAATCTTTTTGTTGGCTTAAAAAGTTTCCTTTTTTTTCGGTGGAATAAATAACCGCCAAACAAATATTTACTGTAAATATTTTTTGAAGCAAAAGTTTTACTTTTTTCTTTGTGTAAATATTTTTAAGGAGTCAATTAAAAGGAGTTTTAAAAAAATTTCTTTTGAGATTTTTGTGTACCTTTTTATTTTTTCCGAACTCTTGCAGCAGGTTTTTGTTTATTCTGTTTCTCTTTTAACGCCTTTAGATATTTATTTAATGTTTTTAAGGGTGTTATTTATTCATTTGAAAAGGGAAAAATATAAAACTGACTTAAAATACTTTTTTATTTCTATGAATTTACTTGAAACTAGTGTATCATAGGAAAAAAACTTTAACCGACTAAGCAAATGAATTAAGTAAATTAAAAGTTATCATAAATTGGCGGATCAAAAAAAATTATCTATTAATTCCGCAAAATTTTTTTTTAATTTTGGTCAAAGGACTTTTTCTATAACTCCTTCATGAGCGTGGAGCATTATTCTTAGTGGCATGGAATTTTGTTTTAAGGACACGCAGCAAAAACCTGAAATTTATGGAAGTAGTATAAAATGTGTACGATTTCCAAATGTTCTGCTTGTACCGCATCTACGCAAGCGCTGCAAGAATGCGGGGATCTCGAAATATATTTTTAATCACAAAATAGTTTGGTCTCACACCTTTTTTATGGAAAAGAGAGATTCAATGCAATGCACGCGATTTGTTGTCGTTTCTTATCGAAGTTTAACAATGATACAATTGGAAGAAACATTAAGGCGAAGAGACATGACTTTAATACCTTTTTGGTGCTTTAAACGAGGCGTAGTTTTATGTCGAAAAGAAAAAATTTCAAGTGGGATGACTCGAATAAAATTCATGCCTTTTCGAAGTGAATTTCAAAGTAGAATTTGTCACATCAAGCTACAAAAAATCAAGCTTAAAAACCTGCTTCACGAAAAATTGTAGTTAATCTTTTTTTTTGCTTTCTAAGCAAAATTATAACTAAACTTCAATTGATAAAACTAAGGATAACAGAATTGTTAAATAAACTAGCAATAAAAATTCTGGAGAAGATACTCTTGTACAGTGACTGAATTTGCAAAAATTTTAAAATTGTGTCTACTCGTACTGACGATATTTTTTGAAGTATTGTCATAACGTATCGTTACAAGTTGATCTTTCATTGCCACCATATTTTACATATTATGAAAAATTAATTCAAAAGCCTTCAAAAAGATTTCATATATGTTGAGCAGCGCATACACGATTCAATTCAATTTTCAATTTAGTCTTTCAATTGAATTGCTTCTTGACCAAACACTTCATAAACTTAGTTGAAAGATTTTCATTCAATTGTCAAATTTACATATATGTTTTTTACACTTACAAATTTAAGAATTAAAAACTTGCAATTGCTGAAAAAAGAAAAATAATTGCAATAATTTTTATTGCAGAAGGCACTGATGATGAAAAAAAGAAAATCCAAGACGAATTTTTTTATTTTTGAAAGTTCTGAATTTTCTTCGAGCAATTAAAAAATTTCCCTCCAAGCATCCATTTTAGCCAAGAATGTCATTTTTATATTTTTTATTTAAAATTCAATGACATTAAAGAAATCTTTAACTTTTCTTTCCAAGAGAAAACAACAAACATAAGTTTTTGACAGCTGATCAAGAGACTCAAACACACACAGCACAATCGAATTGAAAGACTTAATAGACCACTTGAAATAATCAAAATCTTTTGAATTCTGTTTAACAAACCAAACTAATCAATTGACAAAGCCATAAACGCCTTAATTTGGAGAACTGACTGACTCAGTTGCCAATTGGATTGAAACGTGTATGGGTTGCTTTACGTAAATAATAGAGTAAACACTCGATTAACCGTAAATTATTTTTTTTCAATTACTTTATTTAACATTAAAGACTATAAAATTAGATTAAGCTATTAAAATTTTTTGAAATTGTATTACATATCCATGATATGATAAAACGAAGTAACATGATTTTAAAGTATTTACTGCATTTAAAATTATCATTCAAGTTAAATGATATTGTTTGCCTCACGTTCAAATTTGACCTGAACTATTTCCTTTTAATTTAAGAAATTTTTTCATAACCTTAAATTATTTTTTATTTTTGTTGCGAAAGAAATACCATTAAATTTAAATCTAATTATAAAATTAATCTGATTTATTTTGAGCACTAGGTAAATTTTTTTAAAAAACGTGAACAAAATATTCATTACAAACACCGATAATTCGGGATATATAAAATTTATAAAGAAGCCACACAAAGAAGTGGCAAAATATCGGTGTTTTTATTAAAAATTTTTTAACGTTTAAAAAAAAATACCTAGTGCTCAAAATATATTAGACTAATTTAAAAAAAAACAGAACGTCGAAAAAATATACACGTATAATTAAAAACATTAATTAAAAAAAATTCGACAAAAAGTCCTCAGCAAAAGCCACGGCCTTAATAAACCTATAAGCGAGAGATGTTGGTCGTTGGTGTACCACCAGCTGCAAAACAGGTTACAAAAAGGAACGATTTTTGCTTTTTCTGAAAATCTAAAATACGCTTAAATCATTTACCTTTATTTAGTTGCATCTGCTAATTGTTAAAATCGTTAGACTTTGTGATTGATTATATGAATTCTTCAAATTGAGGATATTACTTTGAATCTGTCTTTTCTATTTAGTAAGTGGGAGATTAAATTATTTTGTGTTTAAAACGAAGTTAAGGGATCTCCTCTGCCTTTTTTTGCGAATCTCCGAAATCGCTTTAAAATAGTAACTTTGAAATGCATACAAATTGTTTACTGTTTTCAGAAATATAATTTATTTTCTTATATGATTCACAATTATCTTTGCATTTGTAAAAGTGGGAATTAGTTACACGTTTTTACAGGCAAAGAAATTATGATACTGACCGCTGGTTATGGTCAGGAAATAGCTGAGAAAAGATTCAGCAGCATTAATTCTATTGATAGGAATAATAAAGCTTTTAATCAATAACACTGTACAACAAAATCAATTTTATCAAAAAATTTTTTACATTTTAATAGAGGAGACAAAAATAAAAAGACGCGTGTATCGGCGTATTGAAAGTTTACGTCTAAATATCATGTGATGTGTTTAAGTTTCCCACCTCTGGCACATGCTAAATTTTTCTTTTACTATAAAATAATATTCTTAATAAATGCGAAAGTAAACTTAAGCTCTCTTTTGTTGTGTCTTATTTTTGACTTTCTGGTAGAATTTCCCGGTTTAATATATTTACGCATAATATTTTTGCGGAAAATATTTGTTATTTACTTGCTGTTTGTCTGAATTTTTGGGTGTGTACGATGAAATTGTGGCAACAAATTTTGCAAAATTGATTATGCTTTTAATTCCATTTTTTGTTTGAGAAATTGTTCCACCTATTTGAGTAATTTAAATAAGTCAGTCGAATAATCGAGCAAGATTTAGATTAATCGCACTCGAAGAAAACCATAGGTCAAATAATTGTATAGTTTCCTAACAAATTCAATTCGGCTGACTGCGTTCTATATTTGCAGACGTTTAGGCGAATGTGGAATAAAATAAATTAATCATACGCCACAGTGTAACACCTGAATTGCGTGCCAAGAATTTAATTTATTATCAATATTTTTCTAAATTGCTTGTCATTATCATCATGCCAAATTCAGGTTAACCGCCATAATTTTACGTAAACACACTAAACTAATTGTAACATTCTTTATAAAACGTTTTTTAAGAAATAATAAAAAAACTCAATTTAATCAACGAAACAAACAACGACATTTACCAGCTAAAAATATAATAAAACTCTTAAGGATATCGTGCTGATTTTCTTTCACAATTATTTCAGTGTGACATGAAGTAGGACTTTTAAAAAGACAAATCAATTTGTTAGCGTATTTGCTGAAAGCGTGTTCAACCATTAAGATTTATTGTTGAGAAACCAAACAAATTTTTGAGAGTTCGTTTTTGTATTTATTCAACGATTTGTCAACATAATTCTTCTGTCTATAAACATTTCTATCTCTTTTTGGCCTTTGCACAACTTGGTGCCAAGCAAATATATAATTCTTAAGGAGTAGACTAAAACAAATGCGAATACATATGTATAAAAGCAAATAAACTCCCATAAAATATCATTTGATTTCATATCAATAACATGTCTTTAGTACTTGAGTAAAAACCCTTATTTTGACTCGCATGTGCTTGTATGTGCTCATATATACGTGCGAGTTTGTGTAAATTTACACCTACTTCACGCACCACAGTTTCTTTAGCTACAAAATAAAACAAACATAAAAACTAACATGTCATGTCATGTCATAAATCAAATGTTTATGAATGTTTACGCAATTAATATTGTTGATTGTAGGTTTTCCAAAACCTTTGAGACAAACAATTTAATAGAGATTTGTATAGAAATGAGGCTACAATTTTACACCAACGATACAAAATTTTAATATTTTTTTTGTATTAAAAATATTATGATAAGCAAAATGCTTAAAAATTAAATTAAATATTAAAATAATTAATAATCACGTCTGTAAGAAATATGCTCTTGAAATATGCGCCAAAAACTTAGCAAACATTTACCGCAACAACGAATTTATATCTTTCATGCAAACCTTTTTCGTAAATTTCAATTTGGTAACGAATGTGTCTTTTCAATATTAAATACCAAGTTTTTTTTATTGGTTGACATAACTTAAAGGTTTTCTATGCTGTTTGAATCCTTTGAATTGACAACTTCGAAAAAAGTGAAAGTCAAATCTTTGACAAGGGAGTCCGATTAAAAAAATAGGGTTTTATTAATTCATATATATTATTTTTAATTTTTTTTACCTCAGAGCTTAAGATTGGTTTTATTTATTTGGTTTTTTAATTTGGGATTTGATATCCGTCTACAACTTGTACTGTGTTTTTTGTCTCTCTGTTTTGGAGTACTTTTAATTTATTCCGAAAAATTTTGCTGTACTTTTTGTTCAAATCAAATTTTATACAAGTCAAATATTTTTTCTAGTTCTTTATTATGTCAATACAACATGTTCAATATATATTGACTGCGATCCAGTATCGCAATATTTGTTGAACATTTAGCATGGAGTGTTGACGCAAATACTGATGGTTGAATTAATATTTTGAAATCCGGAAAATGAATGGCGACACAAATATCACAATATATATTGAACGAGTCCTTACAATAATAAAAAAAATTAATATTAAAAATAGACAATTTTTTTCAATTAAAAAAAAATCGATTGCTGACAACAAATTTTACAACTCAAAAGAAAAATCGAAAATTTAACATAAAACTATAACTTTAAAACTAACATTTGAGAGAAAAGATTAAAAATATTATCGCGCTGTATCGTTGAGATAATAAATGTTAAACTTCTAAATAAACTTGAAATGAAAGCATAACTTTTGGTGCCAATGCAACCCAAAAAGTTTTCGATATTTTCAATATGGTGTCCTTTAAATCATGCACTTAAAAATGGCAAACTGGGTGCCATGTTTAGGTTTCAATGAAATCTAAACAGAAAATACCCCACGCATTCTGATGAAATTGACAGCAGCGCAAATACGCATTCCACTCTACTGCTATCTAATGCCGTTTTCTTTTGTAAAAAATATGTAACATTTCTTTTACTTTTTATCAAAAAATAGCTATTTAAAGTTTCCTTAGAAAAGAAACTTTAAAATACTGAAAACGCCATAATATCGTTCTACACTTTCCAATTTATTGCCGTCAGACAGAGACATTAGGGACACTTCGCAATTCTAAGCAGTTAAATAATAAAATTTGACGTAGTATTCTAAAGAAACTGACATTATAACTGATATTAAAACTTGTTAAATAATTTAAAAAAATATCAAGAAATATTTTTTGTTTTCTATTCAAGCCTGCCAACTTATCAAAGATTAGTTTATCATCATTCTGTACAAATCCAAAGTATTCCTTTGTATTTTATAATTTCAAATTACTTAAATGCCCTTGTAATTGTAGCAAATTACTTCTAATTCAACAAAACACTTAAAACTTCGCCACTTTTTATTGTAACTTTATGTTTGAGTTTGTGTGAGAAGAACAAACACGGTAAGACACTTAAATGGCAGCAACTAAAAAAGTTCTAGGTTGCAATAAAATCACACACTGGACTAATATTTAAGGAGAGATGGAAGCGTGAACCTAGCCGAAATAAATTTGCATTTTTTCAATAAGCTCGCAAAAAAAGCCTTTTTAAATTTACCATAAAATGCCATTTTTACAATCAGATTTTGTTAGTGGTATTTTAATCACAAACACCGTGAATTAAATCGCAGGGTATCTCAAGTACACAAGGATACCGCATTTGAACAGTAAATATTTGTTTAAATATAAAATTTACAATTATAAAAGATTTTTCCAAGCTTTAGGTCAATTGATATAAAAAATGTGTATTATTTATGTTTTTAATTTTTTAAAATATCAATATTTCGCCAATATCGTTGATATTTTAAAAAATTAAAAAAATAAATAATACACATTTTTTATATCAATTGACCTAAAGCTTGGAAAAATCTTTTATAATTATTAAAAAAAAGGTCGAAAAAATAAGAGAATATTATAAAATTTACATATGAAAATTGTAAATTTCTTAAAAAAGAACCTTTTAAATAATATAACTTGAGCAGGCATTACAAAATTTCAAGCCAAAGATATTTCCATACAAGAATGACGCTGTGTGACGTCAGCGTTTCAACGTGCGCTAAATTATTTTTTTATGTCTTATACCTGATGGCATAATCCTGATTTTTATCGTTCTTGCTTCCATAAATATGAAATAAAATATATTCAATATCCATCCAAAAAGTGTTTGTCATAAAATGCATACTACTTCTTAATCGAAAAGCAGATCTAGAAACATTCAATAAAATAAAAAATTATGTTTTAAGCAAAACGCAACGGCGCAGCAATAAAATTTGTTCCACTATTGTTACTGATGCTTAACGTATTCTTTTCATGTATTCAATTCTTTTGTACAACATGATGAGAATGGAAAATCGGTATGATTGAGAAATATCTGATTATTTAATCAATTTAAGCAATCAATATTTTATAAAATAAAATTGTATTCATATAAATTCTATGCATTTCTTTTCTTTTCATACCTTTTAACGAAATATAAAAAATAACGCCTTCACAATAATTAATAAATAGGTGATTTTGGTTGGGTGAAAGTTGCGTTAAATAATTGTTTTTGTATTTCCAGGAATGATAAGTATCATACTTGACCTTATTTGAGACAAATTTTAGCAAATCTTAAGGTCTACCGCTATAGCTCTGCCGCGATTAATGGAATATTTTGCTGCAGCTGAATAGGTTTTAAAAAACTAGATAACTGTTCGATCATACGTTTCAAAGTCCCTAAATACTTCTAAGAAAACTTCGCCCTAACAGAACCAAAAGCTCGAAGTAGACAAAGGCATTTTTCGACTTCCAAATACGACCGACATTGATGGAAATAGGAACTGAAGAATTGCATATGAAATCGAATTAATATTTTAATTTATTTCAAACTGTTTATTTTTACCAAGCAACTAGTTTATTTGTTCAAATATTTGTTCAGTACGCCCAAAATTATTCTTTGACCTTTTTCGTTTAAACGTTTTTTATAAATTTTGTTTTATTTAACTACTCTTGACCTGAAAAATCCTTAATTTCAACAATACCAAATATAAGCGTGCAATTTTTCTAGTATGATGGACTTCTAATTGTATTTTTTAACGAGAGTTTTATTTTCACACGCATTTGTGGGACAAAAAAAACCAGACAAAAGGGCGGTTGTAAAATGGTAGTTTAAGCAAAAGCTTTAAACTTTTTTAGCCTAATAATTATGCAGGATGAAAAAAAACCTTTAACAACAAATGTGTTTTTAAAAGTTTCAAGAACCAGTTTCCAATTAATAATTTCAATTGTGATATGTAAGTACTTTTTAAATCACAACTTGAGGGGTCTTGAGCTTCGTTGTATAAAAACATTTTGTAGCCTTATGAAGGGATTTCGTGTAATGAATTTAATAAATTTCAATTTGAAACTGAACCTTAATGGCAACTTTCTATAAATTTTTTTTTTTTATTTATTTAGTTGTTTTTTTGTAAAAAAGTTGTGTTAAAAATTCTGTGCTGCGTTTTTTTGGACACAATAAAAAATTACATCGTGTTAATCACAAAAGTTCATTAAGTCTTGTAAGCAAAAGTTTATTTTTATATTTTTGTTTCTGTGAAGGTTATAGAAAAAGTTTGTAAAACAAAAAGCGATTAAGACTACAAAAAAATAGTATAAATTTCAGTTCTTCAAAATTGGTTTTAATTATTAAAAGACAAATGTAGTGAAAATCTATTTGAAAATTATGTCGCTAAAAATTATCAAATTAAAAATCATGACTTGACAGTATTTCGGGATGGTGTTTAGCGCTGACTGGTATTAAAAACATTTTATATGACAAATTCTTGTTAAATTTCCTGAGAAATGTTTTAACTTAAGCTTTAAAAAAAGTGTTGTTATCATAATTTTGAAATGCCTCGGTAGCTCGGGAACCCAATGCATAAGCAACGTTTCATAGTTATAGCAGAAGTAAGTCAAAAAGTTGTTGAGTACTTTATAATAAACATTTAACTTTTCCAAATTTATCTATTTCCTGGCAAAATTTAGTTATTTTTTATCTTGTTTACCCTGCAGTCACACCATCAAAATTTTTGTCTAATCTCATTCAAGCTTGTCAAAATTCATAAAAATTTAAAGCTGTGACATAGGCGGCACTCAAATTTAAAGCAAATTTTTTAGCAAGATGCCAACAAGAAAACAACTTAAGAAAATATTTTCCCTACAATTATTAAGGGAAATAAACAAAATCGTAGAAAGAGAAAAAAAACAAATATTTTTTAATATTTGACTGTAATTTGAAACAATTTATGGAATGAAAATTTGGAAGCAAATACACGTCAAATTTTAAAAGTGTGAGTGTATTGGTAAGAAAACTGATAGAGAATTTAAAATTTGAATGACAATTTGATCGTGTGACTACCAAGTTAGCCAGTAAAGATAATAATTTCGTAGCTTTTAGCTATTTTATTTTAATTTTTCTTTTTCTAGTCATTATTATTATTTCACAGTTTTTTATATTTTAAAGGCATTTTCGTATAAAATTCTAAAAAAGAAAGAACCCTTGTTGCCATTGAAAATTATAAAATATTCATATGTTTTTGTTTGCGATGTTCTAAGAATTATATTTTACAAAATCTTAAATTATTTAATGTTGATAGCGATGTAGGATTAAAAATATATAAAATGAATTCGCGCAATCAATCGATACCATTGCTTTTTGGATGGAAGTTTTTTATTGCGGATATGCTGATGGAAATAATAATAATGCAGTTTTCAGAGTTGATCTGCATTTGTATTTCTGATCAGATTTATGTCCGGATAATCAAGTTATTAGTTTATTTTTAGTGGTGCCTATATATACATTATTACACGCTCTTTTATTATTTCACTAACATGTTATTCTATAAACTACATTCGACTCGTCTAAGCTTTCCGTCTTATTCCTCATTTTAATGTATATATTTCCTAATGTATTATAAGCTCTTGTATACTTATTAAAATCATAAATTCTGGAGTTCTCCAATCTTTCACAAATTATCGGTACATAAATCAAAGACTTATGAATTTTAGGTTCATTCACAGTGGTCATACTATTTATCTTCTGCCTTTTAAATTGCCTAATCAATTTATTACTCAGTTGATTAGAAAAGTTATTATCCTCTAATATAATTCTAATTTTCCATTCATTCTTCTTATGAGATTCAATATCACTAATATTCAGTATTCTATCTATGAGATTTTTTGTCGTATTAATTTCAACAAAGGAGAAAAATGGATCCAAAAGTAATTAGTAATTTTTTGGTGCCGATTTGTGGCATTTCTGTTATACAGCCACAAACACTAGCGCAGGTGCAACTAAATTTAACCTTTTTTTGTAACAAAATGTTCTGTAAAATATTTTTTATGGTTTTGAAAATGAACAATTAAATAGAAATTATGAAGAAATCACTAAAATAACTAAATTGTTTGTATAAAATTTTTCTACTCAATTCGATCATCTGAATTATGAAAACTTTTACTTATAAATATTGCGGTCTTATAATAAAAGTGAGTTTTTCAATAAAATTTTAAATTTTTCAAAGTTTTAATATTGCAACTTTACAGGAAGGATGTTTATTTTAATACCCCTCTGACCCCTTTAAATGTTTACTACACCATTTTTTTGAGAAAATTCCAAATGAAGTTGAGAATTTCAATTTGATTTGAGAAAATTCTAAATGAAATTGAGAAATGCAATTTGATATTGAAAAAATTTGAAGCGAAATCGAGAATTTCAATTTGAAATTGAGAAAATTTCAAATTAAATTGAAAATTTCGATTTTAATTTGAGAAAACTCCAATTGAAATTTAGAAATTTTTATTTTAAATTGGGAAAATTCAAAATGAAATTGAGAAATTTTAATTTTAATTTTTATTTAATTCATAAAAATATGTACAACAAAAGCATCAATGCAAAGAAATAATATGAAAAAAATAGAAATCGAAAGATTTATTTTAAATTCTTAGCTGCTTTCCCGTGACATGTGTAACTCAAAACGCATACCTGTCCAAATCTCAAAAGAAAATAGTAAATATTTCTTGATTTTTTTTAATTTTCTCAAATTTATTTCGAATTCGAATTCAATTTAAAATTAACATTTTTCAATATCATTTAGAATTTTCTCAATTTTAAACTAAAACTTCTTTAATTGATATGAAGTTTTCTCAATTTAAAATTAAAATTCTAAATTTTATTTGGAATTTTCTCAATTTTTAATTTCATTTTTGAATTTTCTTAATTTCAAATGGAAATTCTCAATTTTATTTCGAATTTTATCAATTTCGAATTGCATTTCTCAATTTCATTAAAAATTTTCTCAAGTTCAATGAAAAATGGTGTAGTGGAATAATCAAAAATCATTTAAATTTTAGTTTATCAAAATATATATAAATATAAAAAAACAAATAATGAATATTCTAGCAGAGAACGAAAGAAAGAAAAAATATACACATACACTTACCTCTACCACTGCGTCCCACAAAACGTAGATCATTAAATTTGGCCACTTGATTCTTCATCACCGCCGTCGAATTTCTCAATTCAGCACAATAGTTTTCATCATTGCCCGCTCGCACCGTCACCATTGTACCATCCATGATGTCGCCTAAAGAAACAACTTTGAATGCCACCGGCAGTGTCTTGTTCGAACGCCAATGTGGCGGTAAGACTGTGCAAACGAACAGCGGACTGCTGGTGCGTATGAGTTCGCCCGGATGTTCGGTGAGAAAATCGCCAAGTGTGCGTTCGGCCAAAATGTCCGAAGTCATTTTTGTGTAGGCCTCATTGAGTAGTTGTGCTGCTGTGGGCGGAGTATTTTGTTCTGTGCTGTTGTTGTTATTGTTGCCATTCGATGAATTATTGTTGGAGTTTGTGTTTGACGAACTATTGTTGTTGTTGTTATTCTGGCTGTTATTATTGTTATTGTTGGCTGTGGCCGTAATGTTGGTATTGGCCGAGCCATTTGTTGTTGTAGTAGTGAGATGCATTTTGTGGCTGTTTGTGGTGTGAGTTGTTGGTGCTGCTGCTACTGCTGCTACTGGTAATTTTGGGGGCGTTGTATAGTGGTGGGTGTGGCCGTAATTGGCTACAACAACTTGTTTAAAGCGCACAATTTTTGTAGAGTTTTTTAATAACCAAATTGTGTATGAAAAAGTTTCTTTTTTTAATTTGATTTTCTTTGTTTTTCAAATATGTTCTTGTTTAAATAGCAAAGACATCTGAAAAAATAAGAAATTAAAAAATATATATCAATTTATTTAGTTGTGTTGTCCTTGTTTGCGTAAACCTTTAATTTATTAAAGAAAAAGCGCGTTGGCCACATTTGTTGGTTTGAATTTTGGCCAACAAAACAAAAAAAATTAAAGAAAATAGAATTCCCTTAAATACTTTGAATAGAATAGAGGCGACTGTGTTTTGTTTGTATACCATAAATCCTTGAAATTTTTTTTGTTAAACTTACTTTTATTCTTTAGTAAGACTGCTAATTCCTATTGTAAACACTTTTTCAAAATATAATTAATTACAAAAAATTATATAAAATCGGGCTTGTTCTGTAAATCGAGTCGAATTAGAAATAAAAATGTGCTTTAGTAGCTAAATTTGTTCAATTTTGCTTATTGGTCCACATTTTTTATTTTTATAATTTTATATTTAAAATATCATATAAAACATAAATGGGCCCAATATTTATTTTTGAAAGCTGGTGGTATTAAATCGAATCATTTTACAGAACAGGGCAAAATATCAGGTAAGAGAATTTACAATTTCTGAAACCAAACCGTTCTTTTGGCTTTTATGTTGCAAAGACTTTAGTTGTAATTTTTCTGCTGGTTAAGTTCTTTTATTGCAAATTGCCAAATTTGATACATTCATTTATTTAGTTTATACAAGTGCATAATAATAAAGGGTGTCCCAAAATTAACCCAAGATTTCATTTGCCATTTCTGCAGTAAAGTATGTTGACAAATATAAAAAAAAATTACAACTAACAATTTAGGGCTGGCTAAAATTAGTTTTTTACACGATAGAACAGCGTGTTTTCAGAATTGAACAATATATCAAAAGTAGTGACTAGACTTAAAACTGTGTTGTCTATTTAATTAAAGCCTTGCATTAACTTTGGGACACCTTTTAAAAATATTTTGGTAGTTCCAAAGGAATCTCAGTCTATATTTTTTGATGGATAAGTCTTTAAGCCGCTTTAGCAAAGACTATTTTCACTACTGCACCAAAATTCAAATATTAAGTATTTTGCCTATATTTCGATGAGTTTTCAGAAAGGTGTCTCTTAAGAAAAACCCAAAAGACGTTTGCGAACCGTAGACAACCAGCAGAATGAAGTGAACTTCCTACACCACTTTAGAATTTTTTTCTAAGCCTCTTGTCGGTTTCATTGAAACTTAACTAAATGATTGCATCCAAAATCTAAATTATACAAGAAGGTTTTGCCCACAACAATAATATTTTCTCGTACCCAATTTTTCATGCATGTCCTTCGTATTTTATTTTACTTTACAATATTTTCTATAATGCCAATGAGTTGAAAAGGTGCTTGTAATACTTTATTTATTCGACAGCTTGTCTATGATACAATCGCAATGGCAATCGTTGAAAGTATTAAAATACTATGTCTAATACCAATATAAGCCATGATGAAGGCAGCAAAATATTATTGAAGTAGGAGGATTAGAGGAACAAAAAAAAACGCGGTTTGTCACCTTGATTTCACGGTTTAAGCTTATTTTTTTGTGTTCTTGTTGACTTTGGCCAACAGTTAACAAAATGAGTATTTTGTTAAATCAAAATTCATGGTTTTGTGACTTCTATCGTTAGAGGATGCTTTGATACCCTTAACACAATTGGTTTTTCTTTTTGGCGGATAAACCAAATGGCACTCTTTTGTTTTTTTTTTGTTCTACCATTTCTAACGGAAGTGGTTTCAATTTACAATGTTGGCATTTTTCTAAGGGTTTATAAACCCTTTACAAAAATTGTAGTTCTTTTTTGCAATTTTTTCTAAATACCATTAGTTTTTTTTTATTTGAAACACTGTTCTTTTGAAGGAGTTCATGGACATGTATTGTTCTGTTTCTTTTTTTTATTAAAAGCAATTTTTTGTGATGTAGTTAAGTTTTAATTGGACTTTGGTTACAACTTTTTTGTTATGTTCTTCATTTATTCCCGTCTAAAGTTGTTCTTTTTTAAAAAAATTTTTATTCCTTTTACAGACATCAACGTACAGTAAAACATACCACATGTGTTGTTAATTTTTTAAATACTTTTTCGAAATGTGTATGTGTGTATTAATATTCTAAGCAAATTGGTAAAATAAAATAAAATGAAATGAAAAACGGTTTAATATTCGGTTATTTATCAGAGTCTGGCATAAAGGAATTTCAAATATTAATAAAATGTTTGACCTTTATTTAAAACTTTGTGACTGTAAAGAAAGGGATATAAAGTGATGTGTACAGTGAAGAAATCGATTTTTAATATCTGTTGTTTTATTTTTAGAGGCGGAAATATTTTGAATTGAAAATCAAACATGTTTAATATTGTTTTAATATATAATTTTTCGACCTTTATTTTTAAATATTAGTATTATTCTTTAAATTAAGCTTGAGGTCAGTTGAGGAAAAAATCAATAAACAATTTAAATAACAAAAATTAAAAAAAAATTAAGCTTTCTCACTTTCACCATCTGTCCTCTCTCACTATGCTTTACCCAAAGAAGGTAACACACCTACGGGTTGGTAGGCATACTAATTGCCTGAGTGTTACTTCTCTTTAAAAAAAAATTATTAGTCAAGAGTTTCTTTTCCGTTTTAGTTCAAAAATTAATTTTCAATTGAAACAATTTTTGTTTGAAAATTTTTTAGAAAAATGAGAAAATGAATTAATCTTAAAATTTGAAAACAATATTGTACTATTTCATTATAATATTTATTTACTCCTTTAGCCTTCATTATTAAATGTCTGTAATTATGTGCTACACTATCAGTATCAGCGCTAAATTTAATTCTTAAATCTGACGGTACATTAATTATCTGTAACATCTCTAAAATATAACGACGTTTATACTTTTTTTCTGAGTTCAAAATAGATACATTATTAAAGTTCGGATAGTGATTTAACTTACGGCAATGTAATGATAAGGCTGTTTTTTGTGATGATGTATAGTTTCTGTATTTTAGGATAGACTCATGTCCTGCTAATCTAGTGTTAAGTTAATTTTATCACAATTTTCATTATCATTACCCTTACATGGTATTTTATAAACAACATTATATTTATTTAATTTATGTATTCTATCGTTTGTTTGACTAAATAATTTACCTAAAGTATTATATGCCATCCTATATTTATTAGTATCAAAAATATCTGATTTAGCTAATCTTTCCGAAATAAAAGGAATACATGTCAGAGATTTATAAGTTTTTGGTTCAACACTGTCATTTTCTTAATAATTTCTATTCTGTCTCCTATACTGCCCTATCAAATCAAACACTAGTACAATAGGAAAATCATTATTTACTAAAATAATCTTGATAATCTCTCTATTCCTTCTGTTGAATCTTACGTCACTAATAGTCAGTAAGTACTCTGTCTATAAGATTCTTCTCCGTATTAATAATTATTATCTTTGGAGGTTTTGAATAATAATTAATAATCCTCCCTGATGCTGTCGGTTTCTGATCAATTAATAAACTATTACCATTCCTAATCACCAATGTGTCTAAATAGGGAAGTCTATATTTATATATAGACCTTATACCTTTCTCTTTCAATAGTGAATTTTATGTCAGAATGGAATGAGTTAAAATATGTTAACAAATTTTCTATCTCACAACCAGAAATAATAAAAAATATATCATCAACATATTTAGTTATAATTTTCGGTTTAACACATAAACTATCTATACATCTAACTAATAGTTCTTCCATGACAATGTCAGCTATAATTGGAAATGCCGGAGATCCCACAGGAAGTCCTTTTTTCTGTAAATATATCTTATTATCATACTGAAAATATCTTATTTAATATTTATGAAAATGTTTATTTTAAAAATAAATTTATTACATGAATGTGTCATTATGAGTACAATTTTGATTTTCTAAATAGCAATTACATGGATAATATCCGGTTACATAATTGATAGAAAATTTTCATTTTCAACTATACACATTAATAAAATGAAATCTTTATAAATTATACTTAAATTTACTTCTTTAATTTAATTTTTCTATAACCTCAATATCCAACAAACAATCCAATAAACCAAACAACATGAAAAGAACAAAAGTTCCACATAATAATGGGTTACCATAAAATTCACTTTCGAGAAAACAAAACTGTTTGCATTTTCACAACCTCTAACGAACATCTACGCATTGAAAGTCATGCGACAATTTTGTTCTCAGAAATGGAAAATCAAAAATTTCAAGTCAAACAATATTGTTGACTACATTGTTGTTCTTTTTTGCACATAATGATGGCAATATGTAGAGTAAATGCATGTGCATTTGCATCTGCCTGTGCATCTCTTATATCAGTTCACGCACAAGGCTGTTATTGTTTAGTTGAGATGCAGTTGCAGTGGCAAGAAGTTTAAATTGCCATATTAAATTATGGAAATTGTAGTATTTCTTGAAGTTAAATGCATTTCCGTACAAAAGCACTGCACACGTTTGTTTTTCTGACTTCACTCTTTTTGACTCTATTTTATCCATCCCTTGTAGTTGTTGAAAGAAATGGATGGCAGGAGAATTGCTGGTATTTGTTTTTCTTGTTGTTTATATTTTGAGTGATTTCAAGTAGTTTTTGTTTTGTTTTTTTTTACATACGAGCTTTTGGGGCAGCAGGTCTCTTTAAAAGAATAATTTAAGAACAAGAACCTTAAATTTATTAACTCATTAAAAATATCACAAAACATGAAAAGTCATGAATGCATTTTGCTGGTGAGATCTCAGGTGATACGATCAAGTAGGAATACGTGAAACTGCACGTATTAGCTAGCAGATATTTAAACCATTTCTATTAGAAGAAGACTTTACAATTTAAAAAATTTGAAAAAAAAACATTCATTCCCTCTGACTCAAACATTGAGAGATATTATTGGTTTAATACATGCTTTCATTTTTAATCCAAAATTTCTGTTTAAAGTGATATTATATATTCCTCATAGGTCGTATATGGATAGACACCAAAATTCAATTACCGGCAACTGCGAAATTGGGGTTGTTAGAAAAGCATTGAACAGCAACTGTAATTGACAATTTTCAGTTTTCAGCAACTGGCAGCAAATACGAGGTTCAAAGCCTATCGGAAATCGGTCCTTTTTTAAAAGCTTATTCCTAAGTTCATTTGGAATTTTGTGCCGAAAGCCAAGAAAAATGCTTTTTGCAGGAAAAGAGTAACACAGGGTGTTCTACTATGAAGTTTCATTTTCAATAACCTGCCATTTTTAACAGTTGTCATGACTCAATCGTTAAAAAGTTGACTCATTACCAGTGATGCCAAGAATAGAGAATTTTCACTTTTTGTAGGGAATTCATTGGAAGTTTTCAAGGGAAGGGAAAAAGAACAGATTTCTCATTTTAGGGAAATGTAAGGAATTTTCAAAAAATTTTGTTTTCCTTCCTTTTATATTGCTGTGTAATTGCGAAAAATACCCCACAAAAGTAATAATGCATATAAAATCTAAATTTCAAAATTTTTTTACAGTATTATGTGAGATATTTCATACAGACAGAAAATATATTTTGGTAAATAATATATAGAGACAACGAAAGCCAAAGAAATGTCCGATTTTCTTGGCAATAGAATTTGTATGAAAAATAAAAACAAATTTAAAAATTTTGGAGTTTTTCTTTTTTCTTTAAAATACATATAAATTAAGACTTGTTAAAAATATATATTAAGCTATTTTAAATATTCAAATACACTTTTAGAAGCAACAAAAAAAATAATTTTCATCCTTTCCATTCCGGGTCACATTTTTTTTAGCTTGTATAAAATTTTATTAAGAATTCAGAATTAAGATTTTGATTGCCTTCTAAGATCTCCACAACCTTATTTCAAAAATTTAAGAAATCTCTATTAGCAATGAATGCGAAGAATTATAAAAAAATGGTAAAACAGTTCTTAAGTTAATCCAAAGACTTCCATTAAAAATTAAATAATTTTTGAAGAAATCTAATAAGTACAGTCGTTTAAGGAATATGATGGCACAAAGACAGATATTGGTGGTTGCAAAAATTACAAATTTATGTTGTTTTTTTTATTATTATTAAACTTTTTGTCTGGTGATATACATAAATGTACAAAATTTTAAAAACCTAAATAAAATATTCTCTTCTTCCCAAACTCAATGAACTTTTAGAGTAGGGAAAAATGTAGGGAATTTTGTTTTTGTGTGTAGGGAAAAAGGGGGAATATTTTTTCGAGACATGTTAAGAATAAAGGATGCGATATGCAGGGTGTTCCACTAAGATGTTACACTTTCAAATGGTGGCCATTTCCACAGTTGCCATGACTCAACCTGTAACTACTTGACAAAGGACAAGTAAAAACTCCGCCATTAATAAAATTGGAACGATATACGCTTCAACAACGAAACGAAATTATTAAAATTCAATATAAAAAAGGATGAAAATTCCGCGGTCACAGTCTGCAAAACTAAAGTATTTTTGGGACGTCAAGAAGATACATCTCGGTTACTTTAATAAGTACAATTTTCGCATTTGGGTCTCGAAAATCCCAAGAATTATGGGTGAAAAGTCTCTCTATCCTCAACGTAATAATAGTTGTTTGCTCGCAAAGTAAAAATAAGTGCAATAACTTAAGATGGCAATGGGTATTAATAAGTTAAGACGATTCACTAACTGCATTAGTACTTTATTTTCATTAGTTTTCCGATGCGTCCCGCTTCGCAGCGTTTGTAGTATAACGATGTTGGCCCACGGAGTTTATGGTTTTTGTGGTAAAAACCTTCATGGTGACAATGTTAGCTTTATGTCAAAATGATGCAGTCTCAATCTTGCACACTTTTAGCAGCAAAGCCGTGTAGTTGCAAGTTGTTTACGAGTTGTTCTTGTTTAAAAGGAAAATGTATGCATAAATGTCTCACTACTCTTTACATCCTTTGGCACATCAAATACAACAAGAATGAGTGAGAAATACGTTGCCAAAATCAACTATACTTTTGGTCAATTTCGAGGTTTTGCGAATGTCACTTGTGCTGTATGACAAAATTTTTGTCGTTGTCATCAACAAGGTTTTAGGTTTGAAAGTGTGTAAAATGTTGTTGCTACATGGTGCCAGTGGTCGCGTCTAGATGCCACATTTAAACTGCATTGTGGCAACGTTGTCAAGCACTTCACTTCACTTTACTTCCAGGCTTGTTCTCTGACCATAGCTAGAGACCTAAGGATGACATTTTTAAGCACCCACCAGAGCCATGACAACAACGTCACAAATATCCGTGTACACAGCCAGAGGCTTTAACGTAAAGATGTATGACATGCCAGTTGCAATAATGTTTAGATATCATACATCTTTGAAATTTCCATTGCTGTTGCATGCTGCAGGTTGTTTGTTTCTGTTTGTTATTTTTTTTTTTTGTTTTTGCTTTGTCCACCCATATTGTCCAACAAGTCTTGTTGACTAAAAATCTGAATGAGTACTACAATTAAGAATTTTAGAACTTAATTGTTTTTTGGTTCGTACCGATTTTGTTTTTCTTATCATCCAGTAGATTAGAAACATTTGTTTGTATGAGTTTGAAAGCTCAACAGTGTCAGGAAAATGGAATTTCCTGTTTTTCTTTTTGTCTCCTCAAATGAAGAAGCAGGGAAGGGAACACAAAAATACAGGAAATGTAATTTATGCTCTTGAAATCTGATTATTATGGACTTAAAACAGGACACATGGATACTCGTGCTATCGTACAAAGTCATGCTGTTTTCAATGTATTTTTCAGGCTTGTGAAACATGAATCTAATGCAAGGCAGCCTAAAGTGGCATCATAACACTGTGGGAGTATTGAAAATCCTATAAAGACTGTTTTGTTGCTTTCGTAAAAGAAAAGATAAATCACTTTGAAACAAGTGCAACTACTAGAAGCAACGATTTTTTATTCCAAATGCATTTTACACATACTTCCTCAAATAATGAATGTATGCAAAAATAAGCATGTGTATGTGTGAGTTTAAACTTGCATGTGTGTGTTGCTCTTAGAAGGCTTTCCACAAAAAAGAGTTTATTTGTGGTTGTTTTTGTGGATCAAATGATTAAAATTGTTTTGGCAAAATTTGAAGTGTTGATTAGGTTTTTCATTAGAAATGCACATGAGTGCACTCGTATGTGAGCATTTTCTTTAAAGGGTGTTTGTTGAATTGAAAAATTACGATTTAAGAAAGATTGTGTTTTAAGGCTTTTGATGTTTGTTGCTTCTACTGGCCGGTTTTGATTTAATTAAGTTGTTGGTGAAAAAATATGTTTTAAAAAAAATGTAATAAAATTTAGTGCAACTTAATTTATATTTCCTTAAGTTGCAGTTTTCTACTTCATTTTAATAAAATATATTTAACAGACTTGCAAGTTAAACAAATTGGCTGCAATTAATCAAAGAAAACAGTATGGAAATAATAAAATTATGTGAAACGTAAAATTAAGCTAATCTTAAATAGGAAGAAAAATTAGGATTGATTTGCAATGCAATTTATGCCGGTAGATTGAAGACTCGATTTTTTTAAGATAACATTAATGGTTATAAGAATGGTCGTTAAATCGTAGTAAATCATAATTAAATTGTTTCAATCAAGAAACTTGCGGTTTTCTTAACAATATTGTTTATAATTTTACTACACCGTACAATTAAGTTGATCCCCTGGGTATCAATTACTACCCGATTAACTATCCGATTAATTTAAATTTGTCTATTTTCGACTAAAAATTCAATTGGTAAATTTGGGTCGATTAATCGATTGAACCAAGTTTTATATTATCTGTGTAATTTGAGCATACTTTTTATGTCTTTAGTTCAGTCCAACGGAATTAACCAATTTTATTAGAATTTATCGAATTTATCAATTTAAAATTGTAGTTCCTTGGGAACAAATAATAATTGTGTATGTATCTGAAAAATACCTTCACAAATATCTTTTTAGAAAAAACTATTCAGCAAACTTATTTCTTTTCCATATGCTCTAAGATCTCAAAGATTAAATTGAGAAACAAAATCTACTTTTAAAAATTAATTTATTCAATTATTTCCAAATATGGACTTCATGTCCCAAATTAAACAAACAATAATCACCGAACAACCTGTATTGGCAAAGCATTTGGTAAGACAAGACAAGTTTCATCTGTCCACGTTCTTCGATTGCTACTTTTATATACTGCAGGCGAAGGGAAAAACTATCTGCTCCCTAATTTTTCCCATAGTACAATATGTTTACCCATCTTGATTGATGATTCGTTTGTTCCCTCTTTTATATAAAAACTACCGCCAAGGCGGTCATTAAAAAATACAAAATACTCTACAATTATCTGACATTTCAACAACATAGAACAGCAAAGATCTATTAAAAATATGTTTGTATATACTTGTCATAAATTCTCTCTTTCATTCACATTTTATTTAGACCACCCTACAAGCCCTATTAAGTTGCCTGTAAAACTAAACATTGTGCATTAAATTTAATGACCAATTTTTTTTATTAAAGTCAACAAAAACTAACAATAACAAACACCAAGAACAACAATATTAATTTTATCTTGTAAATACAAAAATAAATAAATAAACAAGCAGTGCTTGAAGAACATCATGATGAATTTGGTACTTCAATTAATCGCACGCGCTTGCGCTTGAATCCTTTTGGCAGAGGTTGCAACATGTGGGTGAATATGTGTGTGGTGTGTGCTGCATTTAATGACTTTATTAGAGAATTTATGAGTTTTGTTTGGCGCTGTAAAATTAAATGTTTCATTTCATTAAATACATATTTTCATATCGTTAATCCTTGAGCAGTTAGTGGTGCGTGCAATGTTCTTGTTTATAATTAAAAAAATAATTTTTTTTTATAAGAAATATGATTTTTTTATTAGAAATATGTGTGGCATGTTTATTTTTTATTAAGTAAAACGTTAAAGTTGAAGATTAAATGATGAAACAGAACAAACTGCAACTTCAGGATGAACAATATTATCCATACAGTTGGACATAAAATGTGATAATGAAATAGAATCTGTTTTATTTTTACAGCGTTTGCTCAATAATGTCACCTTGTTTTCATGAAATCACAAACATGTTTCATACGAAAAATGTAAACAAAAGAAGATCAAACAATAATAAGAGAGATTTTGAGGTTACTGCCGTCGATTTTATTATGGGCCATCAGCGATTGTTCTTGAAGTTGCAGATTTGTTCTGTTTCATGGTTAATAAAATTTTTTCTTCAATACTTTCAAATTTTGTTAACTTTCTTCATATTTTTAAAAACAAACACAATTTGCGAGACTGTTTGGGATTGTTTGCTGAAACACCCAGGCTATGGGAAGGAATCAAAACTGCGATACTCAGATTATTAGTCTAGTAAGCTATCGACTTTTCTATGGAGTTTACGCGTTACAGCAAAAGGGAAATATTATATTAGCTATTTTAATTACATTAGCTAAGTTTAGGTTGACAGGTTGCTGGTGAAGTAATTAAAGTTAAGAAGGGTAGCAGCCCAGTTGGGTCCTAAAAGTAATTATGGTCTTTTGTGCTAACCTGAGGAAAATAATGAAAAAGGAAGGCATTAAAGGGAGATTGAAATGGTACAGAGGAGAACAGTGATGAAGCTGGAGAGAGAAAGGAAATGAAAGGTGCATTCTGTGTAAGAGGAATCGTATGAAACTACGTCCAGAGGGGAGTCAGCAGGAGATCCATCCACTGCTCCCGATGAAGAAACTAATACTTTTTAGTTTCATGCTCGACAGCTCTGAAAGGCTACTAAAGCATATTTTAATTTCGTTACTAATTTTACATATTTCATAAGTCATACAAAATTATAGAAATTTTCTCGAATATTGCTATTATTCGTTTGCGTTGAAGGAAAGAAACGAAGAATACGGTTCAAATATCTTTTGGAATATTTGTTTGGCAACAGTATATTTTTCTTCTTAAATTAACACATCAAAAACCATTATTCGGTGTAAATTAAAGCAACTTAACACTCAGATGAACACAATTGTTCAACTAAAATTGTGTCCTTAAGGGGACCCTTTACAACAGCATTGCATTTAGTAGTTCTAGTAGTACTTACTTAGTAGGGACAGCTGAGTAGAAATGTTTACTGATGAGAAATACACAGATATGATGCAATTAAAATGAATTTTCCGGTTACTTGACACATTACATAATTTGCATTTCCGTTACACAAACACACACAAATACTCACAAATGTACACACTGATAAATAAACACACAGTCGTTTATAGTTCAAAAATACACAGGAGTATTGGAAAACCATGACATAACTCCAATCAATGACTAACATGACAAAATTAGTGCTAAAATCATACTCGGACACACTTTGTTACACACAAATTACAAGAAATATTGGTTACGAGAGAAATAAATGAAAGGAAGAACTGAACTGAACTAAACTGAACTGAATGAAAATGTTTGGTTTGCTGGAGTGATGGATGTTTATCAAGGCTAAGATTGTGATAGAGAGAGAGAGAGACAAGCGGAAGGATGCACATATAGACAAATCAAAATACAATATTTTCAAATTTCTGCTTGAGTGTACAAATTGCATGTGTTAGTTTATGATGACATGAAATGTCAACATACATAAGTCTTAAAACAACAACAATAATAATATCAAACACATTTACAACAACACTAACAAAACCAAAGTTACAATTTTACAAATCCTAATAAAAACCTGGAATTTTGCATTCAACAATAATAGAAAACCTACAAAAACCGCAGACATATGCAACATTGATGTTTTAACATACAAAATATCACAAACAAGCACTTTTGCTGGCTCGCACCAACACACACTCTTTCGTTTACGCATAGAGCCTGCATAGAAGTGCAAGCATATCCTTTATTATCATCATTATTATCTTCATGTGTATGAGATAAGCTTTATAAAGCAAAAATTTCTGTTGCAATAAGATTTTGTTATCTGGCAAACTTTATGCAGTTTAAATAACAAATGAGTTCTTTACACTTTTGTTTTGCTTATGCCCCCTCTTCACAGCTATTGCTGCATCCACATCGTAATGATCAATAAAAATCCTTTAGCATTTTGTTGTTGTTCTAAAAATTTAACAAATTAAATGACTTTCCATTTCTAGATTTTAAGGTTTTTGGTAAAAATGTTTAGAAATTTATGAAAGAATTGCACACCCGGGATGTAAAAAGAGTAAAAAAGGGCCCGTTTGAAATGGCCTGCAAGATAGATAAGACAAATAAATGTTTCATAGTGTCCACTGGCAGAGACAATCTGCCTGGCCCACGATATCGAACGATATTGTTCCTTTGTGAAATTATATTTAACACAAAAACAAAACTTTAGTAATTGTTTATGCTTTAAATTTTAATTTAAAATTCTTTTATTTATGCATAATATTTACATTTTCATTTCAATTTAAATTATATATTTATGTATTCAAGATTTTTCTTTTTCAGCTTAATAATAGATCTATATTTACAAAATTTCTATATACATACGTACGTTGGCTTAATATAGAAAGGACGTTTCTCGATTTTTTTTCTAAGCGCCGTTTTTAATCTTTTCTGACATTACAATTTCAAATAGACAAGAAAAGCTTAGAATCGCAATTGAAAAAAAATCAAGATACGTCCTTTCTATATTAAGCCAACGATATACACAATATTTTTTTGAGGAGAATATTTGGCAAAAAACCTATTTATTTTTATTTTCAAAACTACTTAACTACAGACTATATAAACCCTAAGATGATACTAGCTCATTAATATGCACGAATTTAGAATTCAGACATCTGGTATTAAAATTTTGTGTGAGCCTATTGATCTTATCTGGAAGATAAGTCCGCAATATCGTGGAGTCGTATGCTGGAAAAAAACCACGGGAGATTATATACAAGTTTTAATAGCGTATTTTGAGCTATTTGCAGTTTTTTAATATGGCAAGATGCGCTATTAGACCAAACGGGGTCTGCATAGAAAATTACAGTGTGGAAAATGGACTTCAGAATAAGTTTTTTATTGTTAATGTTAAGGATAGATTTAAAAGGGTTTAAGATACGGGTCAATATGTTACCTTTATTGACTACATAAAGTATATGATCTTTAAACTTTATTTTCGGATCGAGCATAATAAACAGATATTTTACTTTTTGTTCCCATTGTATAGAATTATTATTTATAATAATATTGGTCTGTGGTATATAGCATTCTTTTCGTTTCCTTGTAAAATATTTCGCTTGTATTTTCTCGCAGTTCAATATAATTTTCCATTTATTGAAGTAAGATAAATTATCAGATAATACTCTATGTAGATTAGTTGTTATATCAACAGCCAACATTTCAGAGCTTAGGATTGCTGCGTCATCAGCGAATATTGACAAAGTGCAGTAGTCCAATTGAGGGAATTCAGATGTATATAAATTATAAAGGACATGAGATAAACATGACCCTTGGGGACAACCTGCCGTTAAAGAACGACTTTCGGAATGATGTCAGCCAATGTGAACTTTAAAAGAACGAGAGGTGAGAAAACAGTATATTATTTTTGTAAATGCTATTGGAAAATTTAAATTTATCATTTTAAAAACAAGACTTTCGTGCCAAGCTAAATCAAAGGCAGCTTTGACATCTAATAGAACCATGACCGTTGACTTTTGATGGTTAAAGTTTGTTTGTTTCTTATTCTTATCAACGAGTGAGCTGTGTTATGTTCTCGGCGGAACCCAAATTGTTCAGATGGAATAATATAATTGTCTTCCATATAATCAGTAAATTTAATTTTAATAACTTTTTCTAAGATTTTGCTCACGCTCGACAGTAAGCTGATAGGACGGAATGACAATGGACAATCAGATTGTTTACCAGGTTTTTTGATTGGGATAACTTTAGCCTCCCTAAACTTTTGGGGAAAATGGCGCAGCTTTAAATAAGAATTAATTATGATTGTTAAGAATTTAATGCCTTTGTTGGGAAGTGCTTTCAGGCATCCATAATTAATACCGTCGATACCAGGTGATTTTTTATTTTTTAAAGTTTTTAGTATTTCGGAAATTATTGGACTATTTATTAAACATACATCCAATGGATTAACTATTAACGACATAAACGATTCCGGAGTAGCATTTACTAAATAAGTTGTAGTTGGGTCGCCTAGGTGGGATGAAGCGCTAAGATTTCACACTTTTATTGATTGATGGTGTACCGAAGACCATTTTGTTTTAAAATAGAGATGTTGTTTGTCTTTTCTGTTAAAATTTTTGTCAAATTTCAAAAGGGTGGCGAGCTTTTATCAAGCGTTGATAGTAAATAATCCCAAGATTTTTTTCTAAATGAATCAATTTCCTCACGAATTCTCAGATTAAATATGTGCATCTGCTAATAGTCATTTAGATACCTGTATCTTTGCCAATTCCGCCGATAACTATTTCTCCATTGTATCATATTATTAATATGGTAGGGAAAGATTTATTCTTAATGAGTGATATATCTTAGGCCCACTTCAAGCGGTTGAATCACTTAAAACGTTTTCGAAATTTATTATATTCTGATCTATGTGTATGTTTAAATGTAATTTCACAAAAGAACGATATCGTTCGGCATCGTGGACCAAGCAGAATATTTTTTCATTCCGTAAACAGTCCCCTCACACGCTCTTTGTGGTAGAAGTAACAGGCCGGTTTGCAAAGTTCATCATCTACTCGAAACTTTTAGATCTGCAAATTGAGCTGCTGCAAGTCGCACTGATGAAAGGGTGTAAATTTCGAATAGACCAACAATAGAAGACGCTAAGACTTTTGATGAAAGTTGTAGCGATACGACACGAGGCTTCTGATCGTTTTTGGAGTTCACAAATTATTCTTTAGTCTCATCAAGCAATTACAAAAGTTACATTAGCATGGTAGCAGACGTTTGCGAGTTGTACCGCCACGACTATAATACTGAAACAATTCTAAAATTAATTTTTCAGACATAAGATTCTTTAAAATTAACTTTTAAATAATTTTCATTTGATTCTGTATAAGTTTGAGATTTTCTTCACACTAAAAGTTGTTTTATCAGTAAAATACTGTTTGGAACGCACCTTTTGGGCCCAGAGGAAAAGTTATTTAACTGATTATGTTGAATGTGGAGCAAAAACGTTTTTGAAAATATGTACATATATAAAAAATGTTGATTAGAAGTTCATATTGAAAACGAAAACAATTTAGATATTTTTGTTGTTGTTTCGACATAAATTCATAAACAAAATTTTTCATTTTATTTTTAAAGAATTAATTTAAGTTTGTCAAATTTATGTTTTAATTTTTGAATTTAAGGGAATTCATAAAATCAGAACCTTGCTAGAGAGTTATATAAATATGCCCAGACCAGCCTTACTTATGTCTCCTATTAAGAACAAACTTCATGCCGTCTGCACTACTTTGGAGTAGTTCTCACATTAGTTACTGGTGAATAAATAAATAATGCATTCTCTGAGTGGCGAGGTTGAAGAACCTGCACAGAACATACAGAGAAGTTCAACTTCTGGCAAAATAATGTAGTTTTGTTTAAGAGCAGTACTTTCAAGCATTCAATATAAAAGAATTCCCTCAGAGGCCCAAAATGGGGCCCTTCTTAAGCAGAACTTCCCGCAATATCATTGCATGCATTTCTCAAAGTGTTTATCACATAACACCCTTAAATATTTAAATGCAGTTGTAATCAAGCTTGTTATTCTTGCCCATCCAATTGTTTGTTTCTACAACTCCTTCCATGGAATCAAAATAATTATCAAGTTTGTTGCAAAATTCCTTACTTTAGCCAGCACTTCTAAATAAGTGCACTACGCACACACACGCACACACACGCACACACATGCATTCCTTGCAAGTGTTTCCAATACTATTATTAATTTACAGTCGATCTCATCCCACCGTACAAATGCAGGGTTTTAATTTTGTGTTACTTTTATATCCATCCAACACTTCATTTCAGTCTTTGGCAACAAACACCTCCTTCTGACATTTTGTGACATTGTGTTTGTTATTTTGGGGAAAGTTTTGGACAGGGAAAAAAATTATTTTGACATATTGTCATTTGCAGTGTCATTGTTTATTCTCCAACTTGAGAAATTTATTTGCTCGAACTCAATTAAAAGGGTGAGTAGTTTTGTTACTGCGTGATAGTGTGGGGGTATTTTTTGATTCTTTAGTTTTAAGAGGAATTTTTTTTATTTATTTTGGGTGATTAATTTTTGTTGTAAATCAAGTCTTTTCTTTGTGATTTTCATTAAAACAATAAAAAAATCTAAACTAAAGTCGCTGATTAAAGTAAAATATTAGGAATTTTTTTAAGAATTATATAAACATAAAGTTAAAAAAATATATTTTCTATGATTTATTTTTAATGCTTGGATTTGTTTAATTTTGCTTGCCTTACATGTTTATTTTTCCTAATATAAACAGAACAGCAGAATTTATTTTGGAGCTCAATCCTCAGAATTGCACGTGACAGTAGCCCCAAAAATAAAAACTTGTGCATCATCCTTTTTGTCAAGTTGGCTGCATTAAGAATTTCTTTGTTCAAGGTGGATTTTTATCACTTTTTCTACATATTAACACGGTTATATCTCAGTATACCGTGCGTATACTTGTTTTTTTCCAAATTGAAATATTCAGTGTTCTTCTAGTTTTAAAATTTTATTATTAATTATTATTGCAGCCAACTTGACAAAGCGAATGAGGCAGAAGTTTTAATTTTTGAGTCTGCTTTCCGGCGCGATTCTCAGAATTGAGTCCCAAATGAATGAGCAGAAAAATGTTGTACTATGTAATTCTATAAGATTGTGATATTTTCATATAAACTTTTGAATTCCCGGCCCTCGACTCAACAAGAGAAAAGTCTGCTCCAACAACGCCCAAGCCCACGCTCGTTTTCCACAAAAAAAAGAAAATTGTAGCAATCATAAAATATTATGATTCAATTATATGTTTGCAGTCGAATCATAACATGACTCAATTATACGGTAAAAGTTAAATCATGTGGCTATCAAAACAATGCCGTTTATATGAATTAGAGTGGAAAAAGTATTGGGTATTAGGTACTCAATACTGGTAGTTATTTCTAAGTACTCGGTGCCAATAAAAAGTTACTAAATACTTTCAGAATTGCTCACAAGAACATAAACTTCAAGGTCTAAAATCACAAATTTGAATTTTTAGTTTAGCTTATTAGAATATAAATAAAAATTTTAATTAAATGGCACATCTTAATATAAAATATTTTTAAATTTTAATTTCATAGAACAAAATTTATTTTTTTATAATTTTTGTTTAGTTTAATTTTTAAATTCAACAATTGAGTAATAAAGTATTGGGTTGTATTTAGTCAAAACTTAATAAGTATTAAGTATTGAATTTCGATAGTTTACAACTCTAATGTGAATCATATCGACCCCTGTGCACGAAATTATCGTATGTATTTATTTTCAAAATCGCTTTTTTTATGCAAATTGGTTCTAAATCCATTAATTTATCTGTTGAAAAAATATTATAGCGATTACTATAAAAGATATATGGGGATAACAAAATGACCATTTTATTGTATGTAGCAGTTTTATAGTATATAATAGTAATAAAAATAGTAATAAAAACGCTATCCTGATAAATTTAGTTTTTGTAACATACTATAATGTCGCCCTCAGGGGTCAATATTCTTGTTGAAGTGAGTAATAGTATTTTTTTTTAAATAACAACAATAATTAAATTATTTAATTATTTATATATTAATGCGTAATGAAATTATAGATCCAAATTCTGATAAAATACAATTGAAAAATGAAAAATTTATTTAAATTCTAGAAGAGCCAGTGTTTTTTAATCTAATCAAATTTTTTAATTTTAATCTAGCTGATGTCCTTGCTCGGCCATATATAATCCTGAAATATTTATACTACTTTTAATATTAGCCAAATGAGAATTATGGTATTCATTTATTACAAAAAAAAGCATTTGGTATAAGACATTCATGTGAATTATATAAGTGTAAGTGTGTATCTATCGAAATACATATCGCAATAATTAAATAAATACTTTAGAATTTCAGTTTTACAGGTACTTAGCCACCTTAGTAATGATTCCTTGCGACTACCGGCGAAACACATTTTTCTTGCGCTTATTCAAAGAAGAAACAAAGTAATCTTGTTGCTCTTTGAAATTAAAAAGGAAAACTTTATACAAAACCTACTTTGTTTTATAGCATATTGACGGCTTTAGTATAAATGTATTGGGAGTGTACAGGCCTACCAGACAATACATACAACTATCTAATTAAATACCAATCAGTGTAATTTTTTATATTTTGGTTTATTCTTCTTTTCTAATAACACAAAGTACAAAGTCACGTTTTTTTTAATTTATTAATTAAATAAGTATATTATACTGAATATTACATTTAATTTGGGGTTTGATTGATTTAACTATAACATTAAATATATCGCTCATTTATTGTAGCATGGTCATATCTAATAAAAAAAATCTTTCGTCAGAAAAAGACTTTTAAAATTTTTAATTTACACACAAATCAATGGCATGTATTATCAGCTGCTTCAACTTGAAAAATAAGCAGAGTGTGCATGTGTGTTTCTCCAATTTGCTTTTGAATAGAAATAGTTTTAAGTTGTTTATTAAGAATGTTTTTTTGTTATTGTATTTTATCGTATGTATTTATGTAGATGTTTAATATTCATTCCTAGAACGCCGATGATTGAGTTGACCGCTGGATACACTAGTTTGTATTAATTTTAATTAACGGTACGATGAATATTTCTGCCTTCTTAACTCAAAAATCACATTTTTGAGATATGACAACGTTGCAATAAAGAAGCGATATGTTAATGCTAATTGGTAGCAAACTAAATGTATGTTAAGAACCGAGATCGATTACAGTTAGAGTTCATTGAGAAATAATTTTGTTTAAAGTATTTTGTATGACTAGAAAACACAGGAAAGTCAATTTTACTACATACTTGCTTGACTACAGATTCCTCTACTTAAATAAACCTTCCTTTTTCATATAATATCTTAACAAAAGGTTCGCTGCCTTTGCTGCAATAGAGTCGGAGCTCAAATTATTAGTTTTACAGAAACGAGTTTCACGTTTTTAATTTTCCTTTAAATTCAAATGAATTGCTTGGCACAAGTTCTTTTTTTTTCATTTAAACAATTTTTGATAAATTCGTATTATTTTACTAAGATAACAAATAATATTGGAACAATTTATTCATCAGACTAGCAGAAAGGATCGGTGCTAATTTCGACATTACAAACATTAAGTTTTTAATTTTCGGTAAATAAGATAAAATAAAATAACATTCTCCTTTCAAAAGATGAATACAAAGGATATTTGCATGATATTTTTATACATAATATGAAGAATAATAGAACAATTCTTAACACAAAAATAATTTGTTTTCTGTTCTGACTCTATTGCAGAAAGTTATGAATATCGCCTGCAAATGAATAAGACTACAAAGTTTAAATTGCCACAACTTCACAAATTTTAGAATTTTTGTGCGATTTTGTTGCATTCTATCTAAATTTTTGTCTATTGTTTAACGATATCTAAGGCAAATGCTTGACCTCTGAAAAGAAGAGGTGCTTTAGTCACGTACCGTCAAATATGCACATTAGACCGGTCGTTAAAAATAAATTTTGAAGTGCCGGGCAGATTCTGTTTCCTTTTGGTCTAAAACCATTAAATTTAAAATTTGGGGCTGATCGGATAATATTTAGTGGCCGCGCCCATCAATCAAAAATTTAAATACATGAAATATATGGAAAAAAATTTATATTTACCCAATATTCTTCAAATTAAGTGCACAAAAGAGAATATTTTCTACAAAATCTAATTGATTACGATTAGCAATGAAATTATCTTTGTAATAAGTCATCAATTTGCCATCCAAGCTCCAAGCCAGGATCTTCAATTTATAAAAAATGCCATCGCCTACGCAGAAATTGACAAAGAAGTATCTGACACAATTTTGTCGAAATTTAAAGCACATTTGTGGTACTTAACACCGGAAACTACAGCCTTAGCATTCTTTGACCCTAATGTTTCACTAGAAGAAAAGCGTGAAATGGTGAATTGTCTACAATCAATAGAACCCAATGTAAAGCTATTGGAAGGGCGAAGAATTGCGGACCCAAAAGTGCTCCACCTCACCTCATTGAGAGATTTTGTCTCTTATAAAACTAAATATTTCTTTTCAGCATTCAACTTATCTGCGGCCTTTTTGCAATGCGATCCATCAACATGGGTAGAAAACGAAGACTTTCAAGCAGCATTGGATTTTAGTCGGCAGTTATTTGTTGTCAATGATAATGCAGAACGCGGTGTGAAATTTATGAAAGATTATAACCGCATTCTAACGAAGAATGAAGAACAAAAACAATTGGTCTTTCAGTTTGTTGAAGCATATAGGACAAAATTTTCGACTCATAACAAGTCTACACTCAACTCAGAAATAAGTTTAATCTCTTAATTATTGCTGTTTTCTTCCCTTGCCTTTTATATATTATGTTAATTAAGTAAATATAAATTTTTTCCATATATTTCATGTATTTAAATTTTTGATTGATGGGCGCGGCCACTAAATATTATCCGATCAGCCCCAAATTTTAAATTTAATGGTTTTAGACCAAAAGGAAATAAAATCTGCCCGGCACTTCAAAATCAGACACTTTTTTTTAAAATAACGACCGGTCTAATGCACATCTATAAGCGACTGAGCCAAAGTCCGGTGAAATTTAAATCAAATAATTTAGAATTTCGAATGGTCGGTTAAGAAGGTGATGAAAGCTTCCAATAAATATGCCCAATATCCCAAAAAAATCTATAAAAAGAACTCAAACTAAAGATGGAATGCTTCATAATTTTTTTTACTACTATATAAAAAATAACAACAAAAAAGAACTGCCTCAAATAGTATTTGAGAGTTGAAATTAAAAAAATATTTACTGTGAACAAAAGTCCAAATATTTGAAAATGCCAAATTGTCGCCCAACTTCGTTAGACCGCGACAAAAATGATGGATAAACGGATAAACCGATTGGGGTTTAATTATTTTTTGAAGATGACTTGATCGGATGCATCTTTTGATGGGATTTCAGAATATCTGTCCATCCAGTTGGAGTCTACGATGCCACAAACACAGATGTTAAAGAATTAAAAATATATATTTTTTGAACACTTTTTGGACGATTATTTTTGCTATTGTTCGATTATTTATACAAAATCTTGAAATTTAGGATTTCAAGATTTTTCTAAGTACATATTGTTTTATTTAAATCGAATGGTGGATGAACATTATATTGAATTGAACATTATTGCCATATAATTTGTAATTTAGCATGATTTCTTCACTACACGCTTTAGTTATTAATACAATAACTACTCGAAGAAACTCTCAATTAAAATCAAACTTTCGCAAAAATGTATTTAAAGACAGACTTTTAAAAATAATCATTAAGCGTTGGATTTCATTGAGCCCTTGATTTCAGTTAAATTGCCTTTTATTTTTTCCGCGAACGAAAATGTGTTTCACAATAGCTCTGCATAAGTGCTTGGCTCCCGATAAAGAAGAGCACAACACTTCATTCTTCAAACGAATAGTTTTACAATAAACAGTTTTATATTGTTCTTTAAAAATCTTGAATATTTTGCATAATTTTTTTTATTAATAATTACAATCACAAAGTTGAGACCATATATTTTTTTGCAACTAATAAATTTCTCTAAGCTCGCTTTTTCCATTTCAATATATTGATATTTCTCTGCTTATTCTTAAAAACAATTCACTATTCTTTCTTATTTTAATTTAAAAAACAATTCATTAATATTATACCTCTAAAAATGTTCACTTTTTCCGAAGACGTTGATTGTGTTGGAACCCAAAAAACCACTAAACTGTGGCCACATGTGGATGGATGGGTGGGCTTTAAAATTTGGAGGTGGTTTTCAAAAACACACAACCGCCAGCAATGAAATTTTGACACAATTTTTATTTTTATATATATTTTTTTCTTCTGCTGTTGTACAATATTTCTGTTTTGTTTTTTTAGTTGTAATTTTTCATTTTTAAAAAGTGCATTCATTTACACACACGTTTTATTTATTTTTTATTTTTTATTTTTATTTCTTGAACATGCCACGAAGGACGAGAATGCGTTTAGTTGTTGCGTCAGTGATGATGTGTGGAAAATTTGTGTTGATTTTATTTTGGTTGCGTTTTTTGGTTTGGTTTTGTGTTGTATGTATGTGTGTGCATGTGTGTGTTTTTTCATTATTTTCTCAATTTTATTTCATTTGATTCATGTGTTTTTTTTTGTTTTTTAATTTTTATTTCGTTGTTTAATTTTCAAGCGCCAAAGTTATCCAACCAGTAGTAGTATTAGTCTCTAGTAGTGGTTGTAGTCATTTGTACGTGTAGGCAAACTAAAAAAAGAAGAAGAAAACAAAAGAACAGAACAGAACAGAACACGAACGAATAAAAAAAAATTAAAGCAAACACTCAATTTATGTTGTTTTTGCTGTGTTGGAGCTGTAATGAGAGCGCAAGTGTTGTTTTGCTATTAAAAGGCAAACAAATATTCATTCACACACATTATGGGGAGATGAGTTTACAGTTCCTGTATTAGTTGATATTGTTGCTGTTGTTGCTGGTCTCATATATTTTATCTGCAAAGTTGGCTGCTAATGGTTGGTTGAATGCTTGGTATGCCTGCATGATGTTTTGTTGTTTTAATTTTGGGTTGTTTTTATTGCTCTGTTGTGTTTGTGTGTGATCTGCATGAATGTTCTTTGTAGCATTGTAATTGTTGCTTTTTCTTCAGTTGCATGTACAATGTATATTTTAATTAGCAGTCTGCTCCATGTGTGTTAAAATTTCTACTGTTTTATACTCTCTTAATGGATGTGTTACTTTTAGATGGGGAGTCGCTGCATGCATATATTCTCCATTAGATTTACTCAATTGTATGAATGTGTGACTTCATATATGATTTTTTTATGTTTTATGCTCATGGGAATTTGTATGATAAATTAAACCCTTTTCATTAATGTTTCGAGCATCTTTTTCAAGTACTTAGTACCTGAACTTTATCAGATAATTCTTGTAATTTTTAGCCCTGTGTTCATTTTATAAAACGTAAGTTCTACTTAAGTAGAGTTTATTTAAAAATTTTTTACCATATAAAAAATTTATATATTTCCAAATTAAATTACTTTTAAAGAAGATATAATATAATCAGTTTATTAGTTGTTAATATGCTTCATATAATATTTTCTTTAACAATAGAGTTTTCCTTCATAATAAAAAAACATTTATATTAAGTTTACGTGTTTTTTAAACAGTTTTAGTGAATCAAACAATTGATTAACTCTTAATTATCATACTTGTGACTGAATATGTAGGAAAATCAAAGAGAACAAATTTTCCAATTATTCAGAATTTGAATATTTTTATAAACATTTTTGCAACAATAAATTCATACGCTTTATGGTGCCACTGTAAACTTTTTGCATTCATATCGCTAATGGAGAAAATATTTATTTGTGGTTCCTACAAATATTCATTAACAGTTTATTAATGTTTTATTTATTTATTATTTTTTTCAGAAATCATATCCACTTTTCTATTTTAGAATAAGTTCTGAAAAACATACATGAACAGCTTATTAATTTTTCCTTTATTTACTTATGTTTTTTCAAAAATCATATCCACTTTTCTATTTTAGAATTAAGTTAAAAATGGAAAACTTTGAAATTTTTTTATATCAATATTTAAATTTTTTTTAAATTCTTTTTTGTAAAGCAGAAAGTTGCGGATTTCAAGCAAACTTCCGAAAATCGAGTTTTCATCAGATGGTGACGTTTCGAAGTCAAAGGAATATATTCTGACTGTCTCTACGATGGTGTCTATATGTGGTGGCTGTGTTCGTAGTGTGTGCATGTGTTTATGTATGTAAACCCCTAATAACTTCAGAATAGCTTAAGGGATCGGAATCAAGTTTCCGTCGTCCTAGAGATATTAGATCTCCCCTAGATCGCGTATAATAATAAACTGATTTAAGAGGATTTTGAGAATTTTCAAAAATAGAGTTTAACAAAAAATAATGTTTTTCTAATAAATTTTAAGCTACTTAAATGAGCGAACCCAAAATCTAAACAGCAAAATCATCGCCTAAATGGATGAGTCGTTCGTGAGATATGGTTGTCGAAACATTTCGAGAAAAGTGCGTTGCATTAATACGCTAAAGGTCGTTGTTAAATTGATTTTCAATATTAATTTACTTTTTTTAACTTTAAGAACTTCGTCGATTACCAAAACTTTGACATTAATCGGTTAAATGTCGAGAAGTTTGCTATGGAAAAAACATTTCTTTAAACTTTTAAACTAAAAAGATTCGTTAATATTTCCATCTGTTTTCGGTTAAAAGCTTATTGTGGAAATTAAAATACATTGTTATCTCTGAAAGGGAATCATAATTTTATCGCCATAACTTGTGTTCTTAATTTATTTAAAAATCTCTAATTTTTAAGAAATTTTTAATTAATTGTCCATATTTTAGTGAATACTCAGCCTACAGAAAAATTTTAATTGTTGGTGATAAATCGATTTTATAGTGACCTGTGAATTTTATTTATTTTTTTAATTTTATGTGAACTTTTAGTTTCCACTTTTTATAATTTTTATTTAAGATTTATATAATATTTTTTTAAGATTTTGATTTAATTAATTTTAAAGCGATATTTAATTGTTATGTTTTTCCTTTTTATTGTTTAAATTTTAATAGTAAACTATTTGTTATGTTAATTTTTGGGTCATACTCGATTTTATTTTTATTTTTTTATTTTTTTAGGGGAATTATTGGTGAATTTCATAATTAAATTTTTGACTCGTTAATTCTTTCATATGAACGCACGGTATCGATACTATCAAGCAAAGATCTTAAAAAACTAAATAGTGCAAGGCAAGAGTGGTTTTACCAGAACTCTCGGGACTAAATAATTGAATTATACGCCCTTTTGGCAGACCTCCAACACTTAGAGCCGAATATAGCGCAATTGATCCTGCGGATATTGTGTCTATTTTCTCTAAAGGATTTTGCTTCAGCTTCATTATTGTACCTTCACCGAATGCTTTTTCAATCTGGCTTATTGCGTTATCTAGCGCTTTTTCTTTATCACTATTTGTATCTTCTAGGCTACTTGCCATAGATCATTTATTAATTTATATCATTCTCTATGATAATCGAACGCAAGTAACCTGCCAAGGGGTTTTTAATAATGAAGAACGTTAGCGTAGAAAAATTAGCTACCTACTTATTACCAGGATTGTATTTTAGAGATCTCTTCAACAGTTTATGGATTCGTTAATGAATATTGTAAAATTTACCATCAAAATGTTAAAAATATATGGATGATATTTTAAAACCAAAAAAGTACTTTCTTTGTATTAACTCAGTTCTAGTTTTATGACCGTTTATTTAATATCTCTCTCTCTCTCTTTCTCGCAATGATATGTGCTGAAACTTTAGACACTTCTCTTAGTTTCGATGCTCAGGTTTATATTTACTCTCTTCTTAACTTTAACATGGTCTGCATATGAGCATAAATATCTTTGTTTCACAGATATTAAACATATAAACTGCAATTGAGTTAAAATGCATTTTGCTCGCTGCACAAAAATCTTGTTAGTGCTAAAGTGCAGTTGATATTTGTGGCCCACCGGAAAATTGTGTAAAATTATTTAAGCTCAGAGGTGGTTAAAAACTTTAGGGAAAGACAAAAAAAACTATCAAACACGCTTATTTATATTAACTTAGTAGCCATACAATGACTTCAGGCCTAGCAGGCCTTTAACCCTCTTTTTCTAAGGCAAGTGGGGATAGAAAGTTTTCATATGTCTATCATTTTAAGGACTTCGAAATACACACATGAACATACATTCTTGCAATCGAATTTTTTATAAATTTTGCATTTGGTATGTACATACGAGTATGTATGTATGTGTATGCAGCTATGTACATTCATATATATTTTTATTTATTTTTTGCTTATTTCTACATATGCGTTGTTGTTTTTTTTTGTTGCATTCTTTATTGCCTTTTGTGGCAAATGCAGATTTTCGGTTATTACCAAAAACTAACCACGTTTTGTGGTATTGAAGTTGTGTGGAATAATATTGGTAGGCCATAAGTTGTGTTGTTATGTTTACTTTGATTTTCCACAAATAATACTCAATACTTTTCTTCTGTTTAAGAAAATTCTTTGTACTGGAAAAAAGGATTTATTTGTTTTGTTTTATTTTTTTTAAATAAAATTTAGTTGTTGTATTTGTTTAAACACACACTAGTAGAATGTGCAATTATAAATATTTTAAGTAAATTTGTGTTTTTGTTTTCGTATTTATTTGTTGTTGTGACTTTTTACAATCAAATCAACATGTTTTTTGGGGTTTTCTCGTATTTTTATTTAAACAAAAAATAAGAAAAATAACTAAACAAACTTAAAATTATACACACATAAAAATAAGCTTGCTTGCAAACAATTTGCAATAAATCGTAATATGTACATATACATACATACATACATGTTTGTATGTATTTATGACGATATATGTATATGTAAATGTAAAGATTTTGCATTTATTATATTGATTTATTTTATTTCAATTCGTTGAAGCATTTTAATTGACAAGTCTTTATTTTATTGACAATTGCAACATTTATTTAAATATTGAGAAATTAGTTTTTATTAGTTGTATCTGTTTAGTTCTTATTGGCTTTTTCATTTAACAAAACAAGCCAGATAGTAAAAAATTAATTAAATTAGAAACTAAACCGTATAAATCAATTCTCAATATATTTTTTTAACAAATTTTAAATAAAAAATCAGACAAAAAATTTTTTGGAGAATTTTCTATAACTTAATCATTGCCTTTTGTTTGTCCGTCAAGTTTTTAGGCAATGTTATATTCTGCATGATTTTCTCACGCTTAATTTAAAATACCATATCTTCCCTTTTTATTTACATTAAAGTTTTGATTTAATTGAAGCGGGTTCATTGGGGTTTCTTCTTTCTATCTCTAAGTGATTGATTTATGATATTTACAGTTTATGCAGAAAAGATTTAGTTTGACTTTATGCACAAGCTTAATAATATAATAGTGTACACAACTGCTAATTAAATTTTCACCGCCTCACGCCAACGGAATGCTTGAGCCGGGGCATTAACTTCAGAAAACAGGATCAAGTGAGAAAGACCATCTGCTACTTGCAAACGATAATTCGCATTATATTCTCTGTATAGCAGTATCCGTGAAATATAATTGGATACTACTAGAAATAAAGTTCCATTTTTTGTTACTCCCTTAACATTCACGTTAAGTGTTTTTACTTCAGGTTCCTTGAAACAAAAACTATTGCAGTTGTTATCATTCGCAATTTAGGAGACATGCCGCCATGATTTATATACATATGTGAAGAGTAATTTCATAATGATAAAACGACATTCAGTGCCATCAACTCTAATAAAATTAGATTCGTTTCAAATATAAAAAAATTGCCTCCCATTACGCAGCAAAACTTTCATAAGAGGTTTATTAAAAATTAAAAAAAAATTAAAATAAAAAAGCAACATGAACTTAACAACATAATTTATTAACATTGTTATTGAAAGGAAAGCCACAGTAGTGAGAAAACAAGTTAAATTCATTTTACGCCTCTAACCAGAATCCACTACAAAGGCCGTCAGTGTGGACGCACAACAAGGCCCATTTGCAAATGTCAACAATGTGCAAACGATTACAAAAAAAATAAAACTAAAGAGAAAAATATGACAAACCAGTTAAAATTACATATACTTGCAAAAACACACACGCATACACACACATAAAAACAAACGTAACAAAACAAATACATACACACACACTATGACAAAAAAGAAAGGAATAAAAAAACAAGAACAACAATGAAAATTATGGCAAAACCAAAAATCAGCAACCGTATGTGGTCAAGTAAGCGAAAAAGTACATATGAAAACAACTACAACAACGAGAAGAACAACAACAACATCACGAAAAATACATTTGTATGAGTATTAAACATGTAAAAACGATATAAAAAATTCAACGATAAAACAAGAAAATGTAAAAAAGGAGCGGAATTCAAAATGAAAATAAACATATGTTGAAGACCAACATTAAAAACAATGAAAATGATAAAAATAAAAGTAATGCAAATAGCAACAATAATAAGAACAACAACATCAGAAATAACAACACTTTTGGGGTTGTCATGAACCGCAAAAGTTGTTGCTTCATCATGTTGATCAGGTCAGCAACAGCAACAACAGCAAATATATTGTTTTGTTATGTAGCCATCATCATCATCATCGTCATTTCTTCATACACAAAATACAACAAACATTTGCAACATCATCAACCACTGCTAACACCAACATCATCCTCGTCATTGTCGAAGTCATAATGACACGTTAACAAAACTCCGTCCAGAATAAAGAAAAACAAACGAAAAAAAAACAAATCATGAAAGTTACGTGAGGAAATGCATTTGGCCAGTTACACGGTTTCCTGTTTTTCCTGCCCGGTTTTTATTTTGTAAATTTTTACTTATTTATTTTTTTGTTCATTTTGTTGCTGCGTTGTTATCGCATTTTTGTTGGAATCCGTATTAAAGTCAACAGCATTGTAGTGAAAAATGCATTAACACATCATCCTTCTTGTACTTGTGGGTCTTGTTGCATGAACAATAATGTGTTGGCACGAGTGTGTGTTGAAGACGAAAAAAGATGATGCAACAGTGTTTCCGCCTGTTTGAAAATGCATTTCATTTTTCAAACCTAACTATAAAAATATATCGAACTTGCAACTTTAAGGCTAGCAATCGAGTGACTCCACATATAAAATTTACTGAATTTGTCACTTGAACTTAAAACAATCATTTTTAAAAAATATGTATATTAGAAATTATGCTGAAAAGTAGTTTTTAACAAGGAGTTCAAATCAGAAGTTTACAAATTATAAAAAAAATTTCTAATAGTTAGAAGATCATAAGAAAATGTAAACTATTCAAACGCCCACTTAGCACAAATACCTGACACATTTTTTGCTATCAATACTACTGTGGTCTGTATCATACAGATTAAGCAAATAAAGAATATTGAAAAAGTTATAAAACTGAACATGCAACAGCATGCACATTAAACGGATTAAAATACACACAAAAGATTGTAAAAGTCGACGAATTTTAATTTGTTTGTTACACTTAAAAAATATCTTGACTTAAAGATGAAATGATAATGTCCAAAAAAGTAATACTTTATAACCTTTTTAATGAATGATAATAAGAAAGTTTAAAATCCATTTAAACTAAAACAGAATATGCATTTTTCTTTACACAATGGCTAAGTTTAATTTTATAGCACCCACTTAAAGTATAACATGCACTATCGGACAAAGTTTACAAAAAAAATTTACAATTTATAAAAAAATTAGCAAAATTATTATAAACTTGTTTTGAAAAAATGTAACTAATCGAATGCATGCGAGTATAAGCGGGTGAAACAGTTTTGATTAATCACTTAGATAATTTTGAAATAACTTTTTACTGTGTATAAAATGGCTCAGCTTTGTATTTCCAACAATATGCAACATGCCGCACATGAAGTTATGATTATTTCAGAGGTTTTCAGATAAACTTCCCATGTTTGCAACTTCCGTTTTAATGAAAGCAGATTTTATTCATTGTGCTTCGTTTTTTAATTTTTTATGCTTCTGATGATTGCTTTCATCCTTTTTTGCCCTCCACAAATGTTCTTGTATGAAACGTTGTTTTTTGTGCAGTTTTCCGCTTTAACTCCAGTGCGTATGTTTTCTTTGATTTTTCGGTTACTTTTCGTGGCAAAATAAACAACAATAAACAATGAGAAAAAAAAACAAATACACAGTCATCATACTGATGATGACGAGGATGCAGCAATTGATGAAGCTGCTGTTGCTAGTGCATGTGCTGTTGTGCTGATGGTGAAACAAGCTGTTGTTATCCTCCATGTAAATGTGGCCAGCTTTCGATGGTCATCTTAATATGCACTTGTCGTTTATTGCGTGTGCATTTTTTCTTATTCCTTTTTCACAACTTTCTTTTATTTTTGTTGGTGTCGTATTTTTGCCGTATTTTTTATCTGCACACCATCATAGTTCTTGCACACAAATTGTTTGGTCGTCTGGTTGATTCGTGGGCTGGCTGAGTGGTCGGTTGATTATGTGACTCCGGTGCATTGTTTTGGTGTTTAACACGTTGCCATGTATTTTTTCGGATTTTCATTTTTTACTGCTGGCTTTTCGTCTTTTTTTCAGAATTTTTCTTTTTTTTTAGGACATTTTTTCGGTTTTTCTCCCCCATTAATATCGTGGCTGCTTTATTCATACAATAAGTTTGAAAAAAAGGTTTATTTAAATAGTGAAAACAATGCAATTGAGTAGTACATTAATGTTTTTCGTGAGTTTGTGTTGTTCATAAAGAGGGGCTTGTTTGTCACTTTGGTTCTTGTGGTTTCATACATACAAGTTCCACTGCTACGTGTTCAATCCAGAACATAAAAAACAGGGGTACATAAATTGTATTTTATATTAAAGTAATTTTTGTCATGAAAATGTTGTGGCCACAATTGTAATACGATTAAAATAACAAACAAAAATAAGCAAACTGCATTAAAAAAGAAAAATAAAGGGAAAAAGTTAAGAGATTCTGAAGCAAAACACTTTCCATATTTGGAGTGGTTAAAGAGTTATATTGTTATTAATGCAATTTCAACTAGAAAGTTTAATGAAAAACATGGCCAAAGACACAGAAATGAAATACTTTTTCAAGCACTCGTTTGTCTCAATTTACAATTTTATTATTTAATAATTTGTTATTTGCGTATTTAATTTCTTTGTTTAAATTGCTAAAAAAAAGAAACTGAAATAAAAACTGTTTATTTAAATTTATTATTTTCTTATTAATTGATTTATTAAATTATATTGAATCTGTCATTGGTCCTATTTCAATTAAAAAATTATATTTCGATTCTTTGCTGAAGTTATAAATTCAAAAAAAAATTTTTTGAATTAGAAAATATTAAATGAACAGGCGCTTAAAATTATGTTAATACGACGTGTTGTATAAAGAAATATATTAACGCTACAGTGTTAAGGAATCTTTACGAAAATTTACGTTTAGAAATTCACATTTATTTCTATACTGAAAAATATTCATGTAGATCGTGTTCTGTTCACACAAAATTTTTACTTATATTTTGTTAAAATATAGCAAGCAAAACCATTCGAAATATACATTAATTTTATCTTCATATTAATGAAAAATGTCTCTACTAATTGTGATAAGATTCCTACAATAGTCAATAAATATAAAAAACTCCATGCAGCTCCGTACTAACAAACGGAAATTTCTTTAACAAAAATACCAACCTCAATTTCCATAAGTTTTTTCTACACACAACTTTCATGGGAACCTGAATTTTTATAAGAACTTCCATACAAGACTTGAATTACAAACTTCTAGTGGGATAAAAAGAAATACACATTAATTTTGTCTGCACTACGTAACTCCCACATGCGTCCCAGCGCATACTTAATTTCCATAATCAGTTAAACACTCATACGCCTTTGCACACATTTTTATTAACAAAAATAAATAAAATTTATGAAAAAATTATCAATATTTATTTTGTCTTCATACGTTTAATAGTTATTAAACATAAACGCGTGGCTTATAGTAGCCATTGCCACGGCAACTGCTAGTGCCACTGACACTGCCACTAACGCAACCACAACAAATTGAATTAATTTTTGTAACGTACAAATTTATCACCCAAAAATATATAAATTATCATCATACTACAATAAAAAAAAATATATACAAACCAAAGTAAAGCTTTAAAAATATTAATATTGATAAAAATTCAAAGAGAACCTGGCTGCTACGCATATAAATACATGCAAAGCTTGAGCTTAATATTTATATACATATAAATTTATTTAAAACAAACTCTGCTACGAGTACATACATAATATTTTAGTTCACATAAAAATACGAAATTATAAATAGCTCAAGCTTCAATTGATCAGTGAAAATTGGCAGAGTTATATACGAATTTACATAAATCAAACAAGTTGGTTATAATAGTTGGCTTTGAGGGCCTTGTAGGACAATGCTGCCAGTCAAAGAAGTTATTGAAAAATCAAATTTTTTCCTAATCATCTCTCTATACATTTGACAGAACACTAAAGTAAATAATCTTTGCAACATATTACGAAAAAAAACTTTCGTTGTTACTTCAATATATAATTTGTCGACCTTTTCCTAATATATTTAAATTTTTCTTCCAACTGTGCTTGAGATCACTTGTTTTATAAAAAAAATACATATGTATTTTTTTCAATATTTCGTTACCCTTTGGGCAACTTCTTCAAGAGGAAACAGCCGTTAAACAGTTTAAATAACAAAAAATGGACAATAAACAAATAAACGGAAAAAGAAATTATTGAAATAAATACTTTACTTTACATGAAACTCAACATCTGATTTACAGCGTTTTTATTAAAAACTCATATACATCATAACCAATCAATTGCATCTCTCAAGTATTAATCTTTTGTAAGGGCAGCGAAATGTTTAAGTATAAAAAGAATTAAACTAGAAAAAACTACACCAGGTGCAGTAGCTTGATGGTTATAATATTCGTTAATAAACTGCCCGACGACACAAATAATAACAACAACTAGCCCAGCACTAGCACAAACGCACCTTATTGTGTAAGGGAAAGAGCATAGAACCACTCTTCGCACAGCAGTTGGATCTCAACGAATGGGAACGATGGGAATCATTGGTATTGATGATAAAAAATTGTACCTAATAAATAAAAATTTCAAGATAATAATTAAATAATAATTTAAATAAATAATGCGTTTTGTAGTACAAAAAATTCCTATTGGCTACTGAAACTACTTCTTCCGTTCACTAACAAAAAATTATTTAATAAAAATTCGAGTTAATAAACAGTATTTATTGTGTCCACGTATTTGTGTATTCGTGTAAAGATGGCTGCATTTACATAAATACAAACATGTACACATGTGTTTGCAAGTGTAGGCATAAATGCAGAGCAAAATAACTTGCATACGTCCATGTGTCCGTGCATGGTATTTTGTTTCACTGTATGAGTGGTTTTAATTGATGGCTTTAGTAGTAAAAGCGTATGGAAGGCTACAAGCAATCACTGCCGGTATACATACACGTGCACATATGAGGGTCAGAACAAGTGCCTCCATTTACAGTGTCGACTGATATGGAAAATTTGTTCGAAATTAAAGTTTAGTAACTATTCAAATAAAATTTTGTTGCTTTACCCAGAAAATTTAGACGAAAAATTAACACATTCTTTGATAAAGAAATAGAAGTTAAAGAAAAGTAATAACAAAAAAATTGTGTAACTCAAACAACAATCTTACCACTGTGCGCTTTAAAAACTTTTAATATTCTTATCACTCGTACAAACTGTTCGTGCGATCGAATATTTTTTGTTTGTATTTTCGGGCGCGTTTTAATGAATATTGAGGATTAAAGGAATTTGTGGATTTTTATTGAATTATGTTTTCGGCGCCGATTTCATGGAGGTCTATTTGTAGTTTTCACAACCTCATCAACTTCGTCATCGCTAGTTTTCATCTTTCATATGAACGAGCCGAGGCATGTTGCAGATTGTAGTATTTAGCATAAATGCAACAATGAAATCAAAATGCGTTTTTTTTTCATACAACAGATGATGTTTTATTGATGCTGTTGTATGTTTGCTGTTGATGTTTCTGGCGGGGACAGTGGTAGTAAAATGATGATGGCGATGATGATGATGATGGTTTTTGGGTTATTGGTTGCCACAGCAACACATCTGTTTAACTCATTCAATTGGCAAAATTGGCGAGAACGATGATTTATTAAGTCATTAGCAGCCGAACACAGCACAGTCAAAATAATAACACCAACAATATTATCAACCGTCATCATTATCATCAGCAGCACTGACAAACAACAAAAACTTACAGCTTGTTATTTATTTAATTTTTTACGCATACAAACAACATCTTTTTCATAATTATTAACATCGTGAGCATCATCATCATCATCATCACCGAAATGATGTCTAGTGATAGTGGGCGTTTGCGTTGTTCAACCACAAGGTTTGGTTGCCGCCGTTGTTAACGCAGCAGTTCAACAACTTGTAATTCTTATTGATGATTATTGTACTTGTACTCGTATTTGTGTATAAAATAATGTTAAAGTTATTGTGTATTTGTTGTTGTTGTTTGCCAACAACCAATAACCAACAACACCAGCAAACTACTCCTGTGAAATATATAATTTTATACTTAATAATAAACTTTTATGGCATGATTAAAGTTTTAAATCTCTTCATTTCTTTTTTTATCATTGTTTTCAGATTCATAATCCGGAAAATAATTGAAAAAAAAATGTTTCAACAGAATTTCTTGTTTATTTGTGCAGTGGTCGGCTCTTTGTAATGTTTTGTATTAAAAAAATACTTGTTCATATCCTTTATTTATATTTAATATCCTTTTTATGGAAATGAAGATGGAAATATTACACAAAGCCACCGATGCCACAATAGTAAAAAGTTTTGCGAGGGTTGTTTGTTCAGATCGAAAAGTATTTCTTTAAGACGGATTATAACTTATGGGTTTTTGTTGATTAAAAAATATTTAAAGAAAATATTTTTAGTATTTGTTTTTTTTACAAATAAACATATTTTGCATTAAAATTTGTAGTGCAAAACCATAAATTTTCAGTAAAAAGGGCAAAAATTTGCAACATATCGTTTTTTTTTTCAAATAATGAGATTATTAGAAATTATTGTATCCTTACGAGGCAAAATTTTTGTCTTAAGGAATCTTTAAAAAGCGGGGTTTTTGATAAAAAAAAATAAAAGAAATGTTAATTTTTTTTTGAAACGAAAACGGCATAAGTTAAGAGTCTTTTATACACACATTTTGGTATTTATGCGATACCAAAGTATGTATTTTTGTAAAAAAAAAACAAATGGTAAAACGCAAAGTAATCGATAAAAATTTACAAAAGAAAAAGTTTATTTTAAATATAAATCAATTCTAATTACATGGATAATGCTGGGCCTACTTATACTAACAATTTAGAATTGAGTGGACAGTTTTGGAGATACTTACATTTTTATATCTGTAATATATGTCTTCTCTTGTAGATTATAGAATTTCCACCATGTTCTTGAAAAGAAACTGCAAACTAGTTTCTGAAAACTTAACTTCTAGCCCATTTTTCGACTATCGGTTGTTAAGTTAAATTTTGAACATGAGGTAAATATTCACGTTCTTAAAAAGCTCCATCATAAGTAACAAAAACCAGTGTCAAAATTTTTAAAAATTAAAGACAGCAAATAAATCACAGAAACGAGTAATATTTGTTAAGAAAGTGTAAATGTTGTTTGCAGATGGAACAGTTGAAACTTTTGCAATCAAAAATGTTGTTCAAATAATAAAACTATTAAGGCTTCATTAGTTTTAACTTTTCGTTGCCGTTTTGTGCCGTTCTTTTCTATAGAAAATATTTCTTAATTAGTTGTTCTGTATCTGAACTTTCGGATGTGGACTATATAATTATAAGAATGAATTTCGTAAATGGGAGCAAAATGTTTTTTTTTCACAAAAATATATGAATCTTTAAAAATCCTGAATTAAAATAAAATTTTCTGACTTTTAACACAAAATTTTTATATATATTACACCATAAAAAACTAATACATACAAACTCTTGGCTGTCACTTAACGTTGTATTCTATTTTCTACAGAATAGTCCGCAACAGAACAGAACGAAAAAGTAACAACAAACCACACATACAGTTTTTCAATTGAACAGAAACGAAACAGCTGATTCGTAACAGAACAGAACGTAATTCTGCCTTTAATCGAATAAAAGAAGTTATTTGTTTTTGGTTTGATCTAAAAAAATACGATTGAATACCGGCAAACGTCAAAAGTTAGTTGTTCCAATAAGACATTTGATTTCCCAAAGCCCTTCATTTTAAAAGTTGTCATGATTTAACTTTTAATTGCTTAAAGAATAAATAACAAGTAAAAACTATGCCATTGATAAATAAAAATAAAATGATATCTGCTTCGTAACGCATTGAAATTATAAGAATTTATTTAAAAAAATAACGAAAATTTAGCGATCACAGCTGGCAAAATCTTCCATGAATAGCAATTGTGAGACTCGAAAAAAAGCTTAAGCTGCTGGAATAAGTTAGTGATGTGAAGAATCAAACCCGTGCGCGCCGCTCAAGAACAACCAAAAATATTGCTGATAGTATTAAGGAAAACTTATATTTTTCCATTTCTCTTTGGCTTTTGGATTTGCATAAAGTTTTAGATCTTAAGGCTTTAAAAGTTCAGTTTACACAAAAGATCAAGCCCACCGAAAACCAGCAACGTCGTTTCTTTGCTGATTGCGTCCTTGAAATAAATCATATTCATTCGGAAACTCATCTAAAATTCATCTTAAAGGATAAGGCAATTGAGGCACGGCATCAAGCTTTATTTATGCGAAAAGGAGGCTTGAGCAACTATTGCGGTGAGTGTATTGCGCTACCGAACGGTGGTTAATGATTTTGTATTTCCATAATTGGAAGATATTGATGTCGACGACGGCGCTACGTGCCATACAAGTGTATCGTCACATTTCCTTGAAAATTTTCCTGGCCGTGTGGTTTCTCGACATCTCTTGATTAAACACCTTTAGACTCTTTTCTTTGGGGCTGCATAAAAAACAATGTCTAAGCCATTGGCTCTCAATCAAGTTGGAAGTCGTGAAATGTAAATTCGGAAGGAAAACTTCTTGAAAAAAATATGGTTCTGCAAGCGTATCTGGGAGAGCCATTGGCATACAATCCTCTTTACAATTAAATAAACATCCGATAATTTCGCTTAGAAATAATCATTTTATTTACATATCAACAAAATCTGTTATTGGAATATCCTATATAAATGATCCAACAGGCGGATCGCCCAGCAAAATATTACATTGTCGAGCTTTTTCTTTCCTATGGAGTTCGATTTGGCATTCAATGAATATCGTCTCTCGATATATGTATCGTTGATTTGAATTAAAAATGCCGAATTTTTTTGCGTATCGTTCTTCACCTATTTAAAAAAAAAATTATAAAAACATCGTCTTTGTTTCGTCTCTTGAAAGAAGAATCTATTTTTAATTTTTCCATTGAAGTCGCTTGCTGAAGAATTAGTTCTTTTTTAGAGTTATGATGTTATTTGAGTGCTCTTAATTTAATCATAATTCTAAAAAAACTAAAACAACAATAATCCTACGATTTTTATTTATACTAGTATTTCCTATGACCAACGCAATCGACCATATCCTAGAATTAATTATTAATGGCCTTATTCACAAACAATTAATAAAGTTAAAGTAGGTTTAATGTTGGATTTTTATGCACACATTAACTTTTTTAATCGTTTGTGAATAAGGCCATAAACATTTACATAAATACTCGTACATACGATAAAATACAAAAAACTTTCTAAATAAACAAAACTCTGTCGCATTTCTATTCAAAAGCAAATTAGACAAACATACATGCACATTTTGTTTATTTTTCAATTTGAAGCTGATACATGCATGTGGTAGGAGCAACTTTAAACACTTATAGATCCCAAAATACTTAATCGGTTGAAATAAAATTAGGGCTAAGTACATCTAAGTAAAATCCCCATTAAAAACATATAAATTTTTCCAAAATCGATTCAGTATGACGGCCATAAAAGGAACCTAAAAAAACGTGTTTGCCTATTAATAATATAGATTATTGTTATTAGGAACATATTTTTATGATATGAAACTTACAATTAAAGAAAAAAATCTCTAAACTAATTATATTCTCGTTTGTTATGTTTGAGTTATATGAAGCCGCAGACAAAAACCTTTTAAAATATCAATAAATTGTTTATTTGAATAAAGAACTGAAAGAATCTTAATTCAACCGCATATTAAAATTATGCATTGAATTGCGATAAAAGTTAAAAAACCACAATATCTGTGTTTCTGCTCCCAGCGTCGCTAAAACCATTTGCGTTCAAAACTCTTTTCAAACAAAAGAAAAAATATCAAAATTTTGTTTTTTTTTAGTTCAGAATTCGTTAAAAAAATTTCCTCATAATTAGAAAGTAAAGATAAAAAAAATTTCAATAAAATATATGTTTGCTCCAGGTGAGGCTCGAACTCACAACCCCGGCATCGCTCACAAGTTACTGATTATAAGTACCGTGCGCTAACCAATTGCGCCACTGGAGCACTTGCAAAACTGCTGGCGAAAGCCCTTTAAAAACTGCAAAACAAATACTTTTGGGCATCTCAGCGTTTATTTTTTATCTACACAGTGAGTCATAGCTTTTTTGCTATGGGACAAGTTAATGTTTTATGGATATAATTTAGCACTTTAGAAAAATGTATATGCAATAAAGTATCGCTGCTTGTATTATTTCTGTGTTATTATTTCTGTGATATTTAATTTAGATTAAATGATAAGCAATTAAAATAAGAATATTGAATGATTAAACAAGTTTAAATTTCAATTTTGAATTTGCTAAAAATCAGTTTTGTATTAGTAATAAAATTTAAGAAAAGATGAGGCCTTAAGTATAATTTTAGGCCCAGAATAAGATATTGTTTTCCTCAATGTCGCGGCGCCATTGATTTTTTTTTATAGCTTAAGTTTTTGTAATTTATTTTTTGTAATTTATTTTTTTGTATTTCACCAGTAACTTTGAAAACTTGATAAAAAAGTTATCTGAATTGTAATCTTAACCCTCGCTTGCTACTAAATAAGTACTTAAGTATGCTTCTCCCTTTTTGTTAACACTTGTTACAAAATTATTGAACAATAACCGCCCACCTTTGATCCCCTCAAACCACATGTTATTTGTGCATTGTTATTTATTTATTTATTTTCATTTGAAGTTGTTATTGCTGCAGTTGCAGCTGGCCGGCCGGTCGCCTTATCAATTTGGCTTTAAAGCATTAATACGACTAATTAACCCGCGTCCTCTGACGTGTTGTGTACGAGTATTTCTGATGCCTGCAGTTTATTTGTTATTCAAAGTTGTTGTATTTAATACCAGGATATTGCTGTTATTTTTTTTTTGTTTTTCACTATTCAAAGATTTAAAATTTATTAATTACAGCCAGCAGACTTATGTGCTTGTAAGTATGTGTCCATAAATTTATATTGATTAAAGGGATTTATTTTTTTTTTACAATTCGTTGTTCACAATTAATATACGGCTTGCAAGTGCAGGATAGAAAATGTCAGTTAATATTAATTATGAACAGTTTATTGTCGGGATTTATTTTAATTTAAAAAAGCAGTGTAAATAACAAAAATTATAATGAAGCTATAAATTGTTTTGCAGAATTACAAGCTTTCACCGCAGGAGGGTTTGGTCACATTTTGGAATATTTAACATGATTTCAAAGTTTTTTTATTCGTCCGCGTGGGAGCTATTTAAAACGTTCTTAAAACTAACATGAGTGTAAATAACAATTTATTTAAATTTAATAATAATATTAGAGAGGCAGGATTTCAAATAAATATTTGCTAGTATGGTTATAAAAGCAAATTCTAAAACAACGTATTTTAAGTTTCATTAAAATTTGACTAACGGGCCGCTTTGTCGAATTGATGAACTGATATTTCCTTGAAATTTTAATAACCTTTTAATAACGCCGTCACACAGGTTGCACGTAAAAATAATGCAATCTTTCTAATATTGACTCATCATATAGTTAACATCCGTTTGTCAAAAGTTTCAAATAATATTTAGATCTGAGAAGTTTTTTTTTTATTTATGTGCTACAAGTGTCATGGTATGAACTGTGGGCTTAAGGAACATGACGTGACAGCATCCGAATAAGTTCCTTGGGCTCATTAGAGCACAATCCGATATAGTGACTAGAAAATCCAATCGATTAATCGTTGTTCGCTTAATCTTAAAATTTATTTCTATTTTTTTATGAAATAAATAAAAATAGCGAATTTCCATTAACGACGGATAGGATCCCACAATTTATGTTTAAAATAAACTTCTCAGTAAATTTTCTTATTTTCAATAAATTCGTATAATATATTAGATTTCCAACTGACTAACGTCTATCTCTCTGTTCACATTTTCTCTGTTAAAATTTTATTCAATACCAAACATTTTCAATTTCCACTTCTTTTCAGTTTTATAAGACAAATGAGACAGAAAAAAACTGCAAACTTACAAACAATCTTCTTTATGAACGAAAAAATAGAATTGAAAAAATAAAAAATTGAAATTTATTTATGACATAAAATAGCGTGATGCATCGTCAGCCAACATTAGCTAATATGATTCAAAACAGTCTACGCATTTATAAATTTATAAATCACGCTCTATCAGATTATAAGTTAACACGAAAGACCACTGTATGTCGTCCAGCAAAGATCCATCAATAATAATATAATTTTTAATTGACAATTAAAAAAGTCAAATATGTAATATCTGTTCATAAGATTTACTTGCTTGACTCAAAGACAAAATAAATAATATACGAATTAAAAGCAGAGCAGCAAAATTTTTGGTCATAAAACTATTTGGACGAGGCAGGAAATTTACATGGGGAGGTGGTACTTTTAGGCACTAGAGTCCAAAGTAACTCTTGCAAAAAACCAAGGGATTCCGAAACTGGGGGACCGACAGACAGATATTCTTCTGGAAAATTGTTCCACACGAAAATCACTTTGAGGAAACAAGGCATATAAAATACGAAGGTAGTGCCGACAAAGTTATTATTAATTTTATTGAATTATTGCTATGGCCTTTATTTTTCTTTTTCGTAATTCAGATTAAACAAAATTCAAAAAACCAACAAACCGACTAGAAAACATAATATTTCCCTTTTTTCTAATTTTCCTACTTTTCTAATTATAAATAATTGAGTTCTATGGGGAACATAATGCAGGTGCAAATGCTCATAAGAATCGTTCTAGTAGAAGTTTTAGACGTGGCACCGCCTTCTGTTCTAGCCATAATTTTGTATTTCAACAGAACTTTAAATATTCCCGGTTTAGTAGAAGTTGTTTAAAAAGAATTTTTATTTACTTTGTATATGAGTGACGATGTCCTCTTTACAACGAGACTACGCGGTGTCCGCCGACAAGGTACTTTCTTTTGCCGCCATTTTGGTCTTGACAGTTCATATTTTGCAATCGTGAAGTAGACACGTGGCAAAAGTATTATTAAACCAATATGTTTTAATCGTTAAAACATTTTATCAGAATCAATCATCGATTACTGTGACGATGAGAAAGTTATGTGAAATTTTTGGGAGAAACAACGTGCCAACAAAACGTACTATTTATCGTGTAGTGAATGATTTCGAAGAAAGAGGGTCTGTAGGTGATAGGGCTAAGCATGTACCACAACGTACTGCAAGATCGGCTGAAAATATTGCTGCTGCTCAAGAAAGTGTTCAAAACAATCCAGCAACCTCAATTCGACGCCGTGCTCAGGTCTTTAAAGAACAACTTTGGCCACAATTTTGCAGAAGGATTTGCATTTGTTTCCTTTTAAGATTCAGTTGACACAAGAGCTTCTTCCCCAAGATCATTTACGCCGCCGTAAATATGCTAATAAAATGTTGCAGCTCGGTCCTGCAGCTCCGATTCACATAAAAAAATCATTATGCAAACAAACTAGAAACACTTGAGCAACTCAAACAAAATATTCGTGATAAAATTAATGAAATACCGCGTGAAATGTGTGAGAATGTAATGAAAGGGCTCGCATTTGTGGGGCTAACAGAGGCGGACATTTATCTGATATTTTATTCCATACATAATTGCCGACATTAAATAAAATATTTATCAATATAAGATCCATTCTCTTTCATTTAATCAAAAATTATAAACAAACAAAGTACTTTTCCGGCGGACAACCAGTTAAAAAAAAATTCGAATTCGGTTTATAAATGACAAAGTTATTAGGGAACACCCATAAAAAAACGAATTAATAGCCTTCTTTTCTTCGAATCAGCTAAAAATACAAAACCGATTAGCCTTTTTTTCAATAAATTAAAAGTAAATTCTTTGTTACCGATTCGAAAGACATTGCAATACAACCCGCTTGCTAGCAAGATGTGTAAAGGACTCTTTAGCCGACCGTAGAAATCGTAAATGTAAATGTGTCGTAAATGTAAATGTGTATGTATTTATCCCTGCAGATAATATTGGACTATGTGATCCATTACAGCAGAAGCGGACTAGTTACAACATGGTCCGATGTAATGCAGTCATGGAATTTGCTATTTTCAAACAAGAACTTATTGCTATACGACAATTGTTCGTGCTTTCACGATAGTACTCGTGCCGAACAAACTTCTTGTGAGTGGTCCATTTTTAATGACATAGAGTAGTTTTTGGGGTAGTCCAATGTAGTGCGCACCTGGACCATATGGACCAGCCCGCCCTATGGCATCGCAATGTTAAATACACCATGTTTTCTTAATACATTTGGGTTACTTTTGGACTAGTTCTAGTCCTTTATGGAGTATACTTTACATATTTGGACTAGCCGCGTTATCTGCAGGGTATAGAATTCTTAAAATCGTGTCATGTGTTTTCGACGTATAAAAAAATATTCATTTATACATATGAAAAATCGGAACAATGGTAGGAGTTCAATACATCCAAAGTATTTCTGATTGTGTGGAAAAAGTACCAAAACTATTTAAATAGTACCAAAACATTATATTATACTTATTAGATTAAATTTTAGCTTTATTTTTATTATTATTGTTGTTGCTATTATTATTGCGGCCGTACCCATAAAAAATAATTTAGATTTGAAACGTATTTTAAAGAAAATTTATATGAAAAAATAATTTTTTATGAATACAAATTTTTATGAATAAAAATATGAATTTTACCAACCTAAATTTCTGAAAGCTTTTTTGACAGACACTTCTTATGGGAACCTAAATTTCCGTAAGAAGTACGTAGAGTCTTTATAGTTAAAGTGTATAGATTTCAAGGCTTGCAAATATGTTTATACAGAGTATTACTTACTCGGGGGGCTAGAACCACCAAAAATCATGTTGTCTTACTAAACATCCATATTATATGGTAAAGTAAAATTCAAGCATTGAAATACGAACGGTTGTTCATTCTTCTTGGTTTAAGATTATCAGCACTGTGAAAAACTGTTGCCTACTTGTTGGCGTATTTGCATACATTTTATTTCTCCTAGCTTTTTTAAAATACTCTGAATTAATTTTAAAAATGTAATAAACAAAACGAGCAATATCACAAAAAAAAAAATTAAATAAAAATAGCAACAATCACAAAACCTTGAAAAATCATTGAAGTTTACCGCACTTATTTACCACAAGTTACACCACGAAATTGATAATTCAACGGTTGACCAACTAAAAAACAACAGTGAAAACAACAACGGCCTATAAAAACAAACAAACAAATACATGAGAAATCGCAAAAAAAAAATCAAAACAGAAAGCTGAATAAATGTATATAAAATATTTATAAAAATACAAATAAACAATAGACTGACTAAAAGGAAAAATACTTTGTTATTTAAATATATAAACAGAATGGCAAAAATAAAAAACAATTAAAAGTATAAATGTAAGTGCAAAATACATGCCACTCATTATATTTTAAATTCCCAGCACATAAGCTTCTGTAGCTGAAGGCACAACTTTAATTTAAACTTTAGGGGCAGATATTTTGTTACCGTCCGTCTAAAGACTTAAATTGCTGATGCAATTTCAATTTTAAGTGAAATTTACTATGTGAGAAAATTAACAGCGAATGCGGAGATATCGGTCAGCAGTCAGCCCGGGGACCGAGTGCCTCTTTGTCAACACTCTTTTTTCCAGTGAAACTCTCGACAACTTTCCTTCTACGCACGAGTAGAAATCAGCTACAGACAACAGGGGGCAAATTACGGCATTCGATATCGGACGAAATCTCATACAAAATTTTTTGAATTTGTATGAAAATTTCGGTCGATATCGAATGCCATAATTCGCCCCCATATGTAGAATATTTCTAGTGACCCTGTCAATTAATGCTTTAAAATATTATGAACATACTGGTTTAAATGATTTATAGTTATATAAGCATATACTTTAAACTCTGTAATTCAATGTGCTGTTCGCAGAATCCAAAAAATCGACTTGAGTAGAAAATATGTATGAAAACCTCTCGAATAAATAAATAAAAACAACCTCGAGAATCAACTGAAAAGCACCAGTTATGTAGACTAAAGTCACTAAACTGCACTAGTAAATCTTTGGTTCAAAGGTCTCCATGTGATTCTAAAAATACTACCACGTCAGTAGTGATAAGATCTGCTTGCTGGTGGATTAACAATGACACGCATGTGTTAAATGTCAATAGTAGAAAACATTGACTGTAGTATACCTGGTCAGTAGTACTAGTGACAATATCGCTAGTAGGACACTATTGTTTTACTATGTACATTCCCAACAGGGTAATTATATTAATATACCTATATGTACATATATATAAATTAAATCTATAAATATGTAAAATATTGCTTACCATGTATGTAAATAGTTTATAACATACATGGCGAATAAAATATGTATATATATTTGAAAAACGAAAAAAAAACATCAACAATTGTATGCAATTTGTAATTCAAGTGGTCGCCATATACTCACAATTCAATAAGTATTAATGTGAATTGGGTTGGATGTTGCCCATAAAAAACAAAACAAAATGTAGACATTTTTATATTTAAACACCATGAACTTCATTTTTATTTTTTATTTTTTTTGTAAAATAATTGCTGTTTAATTTTTTTTTTTTCAATTTAGAGAAAGAGTTAAACAAGTGGTCAACCAACTCAACAACCGCATACAAATACTATAAAAACATTATGGTTTATTTAGCAAAAACGAAAAATTATCTATTTATTTGCATGTAAAAATAGTGCAATGCAAAGTATTACAATAAAAGCTGAGGCCAAGAGCCTCAGGTAAAATCAATTAAAAACAAATTAAATGTTTTCAAAACTATCCAATTATTATAATGTTGAGATGAAATATAGACTTTGATTTATTAAATATTACAATCAGTTTTTGTTTCGCAAAAAAAATAATTAAATGAAATTGTTAATTAATATTGAAATAACTGACTTTGTAAGCATATTTTCGAATGATAAAAGCGATATAAATCTAATTGCATTTAAGCAAAATATGACAAAGAGCCTTAAGAGAAAGAAGGGATTTGAAATACATATTTATTATTAACAAGTTTGTTTTATTAAAAATAAACTTGTGAGTAGTGCAAAAGTATTTATTCACAGAAAATTTTTTTTTGAAAACTTTATCTTAATCTTGTTTGTTAAAAGAAAACTTAATAAATTAAGCAGCTAAAATTCTAAAGTACGCCCCTCTGTGATCATTTATGTGAAATTTAATTTTTAAGAATTTGGTTTTGTTTTTTCACACAATATCTATTACAAATTAGACACATTGAAAATCAGTAATTGCTTTACCTCAAATAACATGAAAAAATTAATTTATTTTTGTTTTAACTCGAATATTGATCAGACAACGTACACTGATGTGTATCCCTCTTTAAACCGCCATCTAGAGTTAAAAACTAATTGGGTTAAAATAAATTTTATCGCGTTAAAAATGCCACTCCACGTAAAACAATCTCTAGTTTGTTCTGATCGAATAAAAAATAAGTGACTTACAGTAGGTCGAACTTAAATATTCATGACTTTTATCCATAATTCCATATTTCTCAAAATTTTATTGAATAGTCGATTTGCTTTCGAAACTTTTAAGATATCATGCACAGAAATCGTATTAAAACTAAAAATGTTATGTTTTCCGTAATGTCATGTATGTTAAAATTAATTGATGTTAATTTTTTCCTTGTTTCTTTGGAATGTTGTCTCATGTCCGATTCTTTTTGAATACAATTTTTTCGAACTTTAGCAAAATAAAAATAATCACTTTGGGTTAAAGTCCACTGAGAAAAATTTTGCTTGCTAAATATTATGCCGACAACACTATTATAAAATAAGCTACTATTTATTTTATAAGCTATTTTTAGTCTATAAAAAATCAAACCTTAAATGTATATATAAAAATTGGCAAGAAGTAAATTAAATTTATTTTCTACACAATCATTTCAAGTTAAAAGAAATTGTTTCAAACAGCACTACAAAGAACTTGTATTCGATATGAATCTTTTTATTTTTCTCACAATCGCTTATCCCTACGTCTCCGTTTAGCAATTTTTGTGCTGCAATTGTCAAATGCCATAATGAAAATAATTAGCATTTTGTTAGTTTGCATTTTTCGATATGGATTTGACAAATACATCAATGATAATTGCTAAGTGAAGACATTGGATTATACAATGAATTGGTATTTTGTTGAAAATAAAATAATATTCAATCAATTAATTGCTAAAGGGCCTTTCACACTATCATACAAGTCTTAAGATTTTCATTGGATTTTGTGTGAAAGAAATCTAACGAGACTTGTTGCGACTGTCAAAAAATCGAATGTACAGCGGCAGCTGAGCAGTTTCATGTAGCCGGCGACATTAAATAACACAAAATTTCATTAATTTTGATTAATTTTTAGATTACTTTAATTAATGTACGATACACATTCCAAATTTTGAGCCTGTGTATGACAAAAGAAAAACCATCAGAGACGGCACGCTATCGGCAGCGAAACAATCGACTGTTGAATTTGCTTTTATAAAAATTCAATCCTGATCAAATGAAAAATCTTATCCAAAGTGATTATAATTTTTTGGCTAATGATCGTAACGTTTTTAGTCAGAAAAAGTTGGAAAATTAATTAGTGTTATGTAAGTTGAAATTAATTAGTGTTAAAAATTTTTCCTTGTTCCTTTGGAATATTGTCTCATATCCAATTCTTTCTGACTAAAAACGTTACGAACATTAGCCAAAAAATAATAATCACTTTGGATTAAAAACTACTAAGCAACCAATTTGCTCGAAAAATAATCACTTTAAATAGAAAAATCTTATCGGTTAGAAAAATTTCTAAAAATGGCAAAGTCTTATGGTATGTCAAAATTATTATCGTATTATTTGTCATTTTAATAACATTTTGCTTTCACACTATCACACTTGCACGTTTTATTACAAATTTTGACAAGTCTTAATACAAAGTATTATAGTGTGAAGGGCCCTTAAGCGAACATGTTGCATCATACAATTAATGAGTTTTTTGTTGACAATAAAAATACATGTTTAGAATGCTTATTAAGTGATCAAAGATCCGAATGAGCGCATACCTTCCCATAAGTCCAAATTTCTGACTTTTACTTGCACAACTACTTATGTTCTATTTAGATCGGACGCGTATAACACTGCCATATATTACCAAAATCGTAAACTTCAAACTTCTCCGCCTCTCGAATACATCCCCATTTTTCAAGTTTTCGGTTTTATGATGACTGCGGCAAGCCCCTACTACCTGTTAGATGACCAAACAATTTTTTGACAAATTGTATTCCTTTCACTAAGGAGCATATAACCAAGAGTTGCCATTATCCAAAATTTACAAACAAGTTGCCTCTTAATACAAATAAATTCAATACGAAATGAAAAACGACGAATATTTTTAAGTGAAATCATCGAATATTTATTTAATTGAAAAGAGGACAGTATACTAATAAAAATGGAAAACAATATCAGCCAAATGGGCTGACGGCTACGCTTACAGGATCATACTCTTTTTATGAAATTTCCTATCAATAATTCGTATATTTGCGCCTAGACGTCCTCGATTACTTTACAAGTTCAGTCTTTGAGGTCTTGTTTTAATTGAAGACCATTAATATACCCTTATCCTTAAAGGAAAAAGTCTAAAGTTGAGAAAACAAAAGATCTCAGTTGCCAAATTTTGATTGCCTCTCCGAGAGATCACATGATCAGAGAATTTTTCACATAACGGAGGGATGGTATCGACAGTTTATGTGCTAACTGAACCTTTAAGTCCTTAATACTTTAATCTTTAAGCGAAACACCGTGTATGTAGAATGACCAATTTTGAAAATTGACGAGAAATGGGCAAACTTGGGTTTTTCTCAATAGTTGCTATTGAGTGTCGTTTCGTCATATCGTTAACTTGTCCCAACAGAAAAATTTTTCCACCAGTTTGTTGGACCGACAAGTGCTTCACGATGACCAACAAATTTAATTTTAATTCTTACTTTTTTATGTATTTTATAGATTTTTAAAATTTGATTTAAATCAAATAATTCAATGTTGACCCAGCACTAAAAATCAACAGAAGCGAAAAGGAAAAAACCAGGTAAAAATCGTGACAATTCCAGATTACCATGAAAAACTGACAAAGTTGTGCTAAAACTATCAAAACCAATTATAGACTGAGCTAAAAAAATAAAAAATTTTCATTTGATATAAAATTTTCGTAAAATAAATCAGTTTTAAAATTATCCAATTTGTTTAAAATATAAAAAAAAAATTATTAAAAATTTTATTAAAATTTTGTATATGAAAATTACAATCATTTCTTTAGAATATTTTTTTGAGATCATATTCATATCTTTGTTAAATAGAGCACTTTTACTTATCTGATTTACATATTTCCATTTCACTGAAAATTTTAAATTTCCAAAGAAAATGTATTTATAAAAACCCGTCTTGCATACTTTCAGGGGCTCAAAGAAAAAACCTTTAATTCTTTGCAAGCTTCCAGGATTTCGTTAATGTAAATAAACATCTTATATAAATTAAAAAATATTTAACAACAAAAACAACTTTGGTAGCAGGAAGGGAAAATAATTTTCATTTTATCCATTTTAATATGTTTTTTTTTGCTGGACAAATGATAAATTAAATACATGAACACAAATAAACGAGAAACGCAAAAAACTGGCAAATAAGCGTACAAAAATAAAACATACAAAAAAAGGAAAATGCTAGAAATGTGCGTATGGGAAATAAATGAGTTTACTTTTTTTCTTCTGAAAATAAATGTCTGTTTACATACACAAATAAACAGGAATAATACATGGAAGCAAATACATTTATTTCATTTTAATTTTTGCAAAAATTGCAATGCGTTGTATTTCATGCGTAACATGGCATTAAAATTAAATCGATAAAATGCCAACAACATTTGTTTGAATAAAACAACAGATCGTGCTGCAATTATATAAAATTCAACATTAAAAAAACTACGAAATTACACAAAAACCAACAACAATTGTACATTATATAAAACGCAAAACGAACTCAAAAATAATAAGGAAATGAGTAGAAATTAAACACACAGGAAATTGCACACAAACACTTTTGTTAAAGTTTTTTAAACATTAAAGACACATTTTGAAAGAGAATGAAAATTTTGAGCTGAAATGCAATTTATATTAAAGTTTATGAATAATTTAAAGTTTCTTCAATGAATTATGCAATATATAAATTAATTTATTAATTTTAATTGATTAAAATTTGCTTAGGTTGATTTCTTAAGTTATCGAAAAGTGGGGTCTCCTTATTTACCATGCAATTGATACCATCAAATCTAATTTCTATTAAGCTCAAAATGAAAGTGCAATACTCTCAGTTTAGTGAGAATTTTTTATAAAGATATATCTAACTTTCCCAAAACATAAAAAATGGCTCTTTATATTCAGCATAACAAAAATTAGAATAAAAAAAAAATTAGCAAATACAACCTTTAAAATGACCTCGTGAATACCGTCAATATTTTGTAAAAAACACTTTACGGTTCATTAGTGAAATCAAGAAGGATTACTTTGATAATCAATTTTTCTACCTTTTTGCAATAATCTATTTTCTAATAACAATAAAAAAAGTCTGAAAGCCACCTCTTTTTTCAATATGTTTACTTGGAGCAAATATATAGCTCTGATACGGTTACGGTCATGATTGTGGCAAGTATTCTATTGTTGTAGCAAAAATCTTTTGTTGGTTTACATATTTTAAACAACACAATACATAGTTTTCTGTTTACAATTAACAACCAATCAGTTTTATTACTGCGACTATGATAATAATTTATGTTGTTATAGAGTCACTAATTAAATATATGTATTAACTTTTGGTAATCAATTCTTTATGAACTCAATGAATTGTCTCTATGATAAATTACAAGATCATGAGACTATTCACGCAAAAGAAGCGATAGCATTGTTAAAAGTGTGGCATGTACCAGCGTCACTATTTTCCAAGATGTAGTGGAATGTCGTTTGTGGAATGCTTAATTCCACATATCAACGAGATATGCACAACTAAAGGCTAAAACTGCAATATTCTCGGTTGTTCTTTAGCAATGTGGGGGAGCCCCCGTAGACTAGTAGATAGTGTACTATACTATTAGCCTGGGGGTTGCAGGTTCGATTCTTGCTGAAACCCTGGATGTTTCTGCAGACAAGCAAAAACGGATTTGCGCCTAATGGTTGTTCTTTTTAAAAAAAATATATTTTTTAAAAACTTCGATAGTTCACATCACTAATTTGTCCCAACAGCTCAAAATTTTTACAAACATTAATTTTTTTCCACCAATTTCACAATTGTTGGCCGAGAAGGTGTTTTACGGTGACCCAAAAATGCTTTAGTCTTGCGAACTTTCGCCCCGAAATTATAAGGAATTTCAAAGAGTTCAATCGTAAATCGTTCCTTTTTCATTAATGGCGTAATTTTAATTTTTCATCTGTCCTGTAGTTACAGGCTGAGTAATGGCTGAAGAGGTTTATTGTCGTATAAAATATCCAAATCCATTAAGCTGTCGTGAGTTAAATAAATTTTTATAATTAACTTTTTAAAGAATGATCCACTTGTTATCCGTTTGTTTGCAACGAATTTTCAATATGCTACAGATGACGTGGCTACTCTTTATTAACTGCCCATTTTTAGAACACAAAAACGAACTTTTGAGCGCGAATAAATATGAAAAACAACAATAGAATGCAAAAATTATTTTGTTTTCAATAAAAATTATCTCTTGCAAAATTCTTTTTAATTCCTGAAAACAGGCAGCTAAAATTTGTATTAACCCAATACAAGCTTTCAGTGTTGTAGCGCCTTTAATATCAGATTACTTTTACAGAAACCGGGTTTCTAAGTTTTGTAAGCAAACATTTACAAGAAAATAGCTGTTGGTTTTATTACTTTATATACTTTTTCGATTAATATTTTAAATTTTTAGAAAATAAACGTTTTTGAAGTAATGAAGTACACAGAAAGAAAAATCCCTTACTCCCGAGTCGTACTCAAAATTTTGAGTACAAATAACAACAAAATGTACTTTAATCCTGGAGTTTCTTAAAATAAGTACAAAATTCTCTAATCATGTGAAAAAACTTGAATCAGCTAAAAAATTTATAAAGTAATTGAGCATTTAAATTCCCCCGTACTTAGTAAATCTGTACTTTAGTAAATCTGGGATTACAGGGGCCTAATCGTCACTTTCGATATCGAGCTGATTCGATCGAATTTTCTTAGTTTGAGATTATGGCATTCGATATTGAACCATATAAGCACATTATTCGACATCGAATGTCATAATCTCAAACTAAGAAAACTCGATCGAATCAGCTTGATATCGAAAGCGAAGATTAGAGGCCAGTACTTTTAACACCGCTTGGTATTGATTTAAGTACGGATGGATTGATTTTTCTTTTGAGTGTAGCGTTTTACACTTTAAAATAAAGGATTTTTTGGCACTTATGTATTTTCTAATAAATTTTACTACTGACGCGAACGTTTATGCATTTGCTACATTTATGCGTGAATATGGGGGCCTCAAGATAATTCAGTTTGTTTTGATAAATCAATACTTTCTAGTGGCTGTTTTTAGGTCCCGAACCAAAATTAGGGCAGTTATTAGTTTGTAGCGTTTATCAGTGTGAAAATCGGTCAAGCTGTTTAGATGTTATCGCCTCGTTTCTAGCTGCATCCTCTTGAATCTGTGATCCTTTGTCACCGTAGTTTCCAAACGCCTGGATTAATTAAAATTTGGGCGTCGGAGACTTTTTTAAAATTTTAATAAAATCAAAATATCGCTTGAGAATTTATTATGAAAATCGCAATAAAATACGAATATGTATTTTTGTGTTCAAATAAAATTTCCACACAAAGTTTTTTTTCATGCCATCAAAATAGGCAGATAATCAAAATAATTTTAAAAATATTAGAAATAGTTTATAACAACAAAAATATTTAAAATTGCATAGCAAAAAGTTAAGGTTTCATAACTCACTTTTAGGTCAACAGCTTTTAGCGTAAAATTTAATTTTTTATTTATTTTTTCGCAAATATTTTTATGTATGTATTTATCTTTACTGACTGTTGTAGTAGATTTAGCACTTGAATTTGTAACACAACATGATTACATATATATATTTTAAATTTTCAAAACTTTTTATTTTTTATTGATGTATTTTTCACTTTATTTTCAAATGTATTAACTTCTTTTTTACAACTTTTTAGTTATCATTGGTTTAATCTTAAATGGCATTTTAAAATTTTCCTTAAACCATTAAGCCATCATCTGTGTATATCCTTTTTATTTGAACACTTGATACAACATACGCAGACGTCTAGTGTTAATTATGCACAATTTTGTGAACCGGAAATATGTATGGTTGCCGAGTTAGTGGTCATAAATATGCAAAGTGACACGTCTGTATGTGAACTTAAAATTTGCAACACTTGACAGAAATCGATGTATAGTATTTGGCCACGAAAATCAGGAAAATTTCAACCATAAAAATGGCCACGTTAATGTAAATACACAAATGAGCCCAGTAACGTGGCTAAATAAACACTTGGAACACAGAGATAAGCCGACGACATGCAATCATTGAATTTTGCTACCGTTTTATATTCAAAACAATTTTTTTTCTTTCTTGTATGCGTAACGTTATAAGGCAACTTAATCACTTCAAATGTGTTGCGTTAAAATGCGCGTTGCAAAATATTGCAATATAAGTGCGTATGTGTGCGTGGCCGTAGACCATAAATTACACACACAACCACTTTATGTTGTCGTTTGATTTGAATTGATTTAACTAGACCGACTGACTGACTGACTGACTGGCTGGCTGGCTGGCTGTTGGTTAAAATACTTTTCAAGTTAGAAATTGTATTATACGCACATACAAAAAACACTCATGCACTTTTAATTTTTGTAAAATGGACACGAAGCTCGTTTCTAAACAACAATTTTATGCGTGCGTACGGTTTGGATACGATTTTAAATGTGTGACGGAAAAACCTATTGAAACCATGTAGAAGCGCTCCACGAATTTCAAATGTGATAACAAAATTATTTGCTACCAACAACAACAGCGAACTAAAATATAACAAAACATTGAGCTGAGATAGAAACAAGAAAGGATATGAGTTGAAAATTCCGAAATTTTCATAGGAAAAATTTTCAAAAATTTTCAAAAAGCATACAAAGCAACAACAACAACTCACATTCTACATTTTACATACAAACATAGAGATTACAAAACAACCTGCCTGCCTGCCGTTGCTAAAACAGCACAAAATAAAATATATACAGAAACTTCAGAAAAGCAGTTTAATTACACTCTGTATGTAAGTATGTAAATATGTGTGTATGTACGTAGATATGTATGCATATGTTAAATACAAATGTTAATATGTAAATGTGTTAATATGAGTTTTATGCAAGTGTTTTTGAGTTAGTTTTCGCCCCAAAATAACGAGAATAAGAATTAAGCTCAATAAAATGAAAGAGTTATAACTGGTTTTTCTACACATACACACACACACACAAACACACAAGTACTTAAATGCAGGCATAATCATAAACAACAACTATAAGCTAACACGCTTACACACATCCACACACCACTTGCTTACATGCAAATTCAATATAAAAACAATGGGTGGGTGGAGAGTTCCGAATCAGCAGCAACTACAACAACAACAACAAGCACAATAGCACATGAACAACTTTGCCATCATAATAAACTTAAGCACATCAACACAATTCGTTAAGCTTTGCAGACCTTTATAGTGCCTTCCTTCAAATTATCACTTGTGCAGACTGCCGCTCTTTCATTTATCTGTTTCTCTTTGACTTAATCTCTTGTTCTAAGTCAACGGAAGCGGATACATTGTTTCAGCTATTTCAAGCTCCCCGTTTTAAATTTGAATGCTTTACATTCTGTTCAGTTTTCATTTTGTGATTTTAAAATGTTTATATTCATCGAACATTTGTTTCTGTTTAAAAATGTGAAATTAAAACTGTTGTTCGTAGTGTAGCTGTTGCTGTTGCTGCTGCTCTTATTGTTATTATTCGCAAAAGATGAACGAAAAAAAAGAAAGAGGACAATCGCCAGTGGATGTGGCCATGGATATTTTGGTATGTTACTGGTGTTTGTTTACTCCATCAACACTTCCGTAGTGACCACCATTTCATACTCACCTTCTCTTTCTGTTCGGACATGCACACACAGCCGACCACTAGTGCGCCATCGACCAACATCAACACCACCAGCATCACCAACATCATTTGCCGTCATTCCGCCTTGTAATGTTTAACATACGTACTACGACGGAAATGAGGTTGCACAGAGCACCAGGTTACGCGGAAAAAGAGAATGAATATGAGGCATTAAAAAAATGCAAATAATAGCTTGTGAATTTCGCTGACCATGTGCTGCTGGGAGTTATTTGAAAGAACAGTGTAGCAAAATTGAGATTTCTTTCACTCACTATTTAGTTTTGTTTCTATTTCTATTCTCAAGCTAAAACTAATAAAAATGATGATGGGATTTCACTATAATAAAATCAGAAGGAATTACTAAGATCTGCGTAAACTAGCAGTTGGTATACGGTGGAGGACGTGACCATTTTCTAAGCGTGACTTATTATGATTCAGTTAAATAATTCCAATTATTATGGTTATTTTTGGCGTCGTTGCAGTTAGCTTCGTTGATGATACAGATTATACAAATAATATACAATATTGTCTAACTAATTCACATTATAAAATGCTTTAAACATTTGGGATATTCCCCAATTAATTATGAAAAAGTTGTTATCTGTTTTGGAGTGCCTAGCAGCTAAAGAAAATAAGGCTAAGCCGGCTTTTAAATGAGAACAAATGAAGCTAAGCTGCAAAAAAATTTAATAAGAAAATGCTAAATTTTACCTTAAATCTAAAGTTTTTAATGTCCTTTGCAAAAAAATTTTAAATCATGTTCAAGGAATTACTTTTTTAATACTTCCAAAGTATCAATAAATGTATACTTTCGAATTCTCAGAATGTGCTTATTAACAACATCCAGATGTGTAATTAATAAATTATTTTTACATCTACAAAACTCCAATTTATTTCCAATTTCTACAATTCTTAAATAAATTTAAAATATTGTTATATTTTAATTTATAAAATTTTTTTAGTTGATATTCTCAATAACAGCATAAAATCACTTTTAAAAATCATATTATTTTCCATTCACAAAAAGCGAGACTTCAAAAAAGTAATAAAAAAACTAGTTCCTTCACATTTATTAGCAAAACAAAACATATTTTCCTAACGTATTGAATATTGGGATCGATTGCAAAGGCATCCAAAAAAAAGAACTTCCTGCAATGACTTTGAAAAAATTACTAGAAATAGTCTGAATTACAACTACTTCCGGTTCAGAAGTACTGGATCTTATTGACTTCGTTTGCAGCTGTTTTTTTACTAGGTGTACTACTCTGGTACAGTACTATTCTGGTGTAGTACTCTTCTGGGTCAAGTTCCAAGACATCTACAAGAAAATATTGACACCATTAGGTTTGAGTTTAGTGTAGATACCTTCAACTATCTGGGCAGTATGGTAACTACAAATGATCGTGCTGACGAGGACAGTACAGCGCATATTGATAAGACGAGAGCTGTATTCGATAGGCTCTATTCTACTAGGAGGTCTAGACAAATATCAACAACTACTTAATTGCGAATATACAATTCTAATGTCAAGTCTATCCTATTTTATGGTCGCAAAACTTGAAAGCGCATTCGACGCACGTCAACAAACTTTACGAAGAAATGACTGCGGCAAATTTTAAACATATGGAGGCCGAATCGAAAGCGAAACGTTGCTCTGCTGAATGCGACAAATCAAATCACTGCAAAGAATAGGCCGTCGTGTTGATGCACCTGTTAGAACGTGGAAAAGGTCAATTGATACGGAGCTGCAGGCAGCAAACTACTCTTGGAATGACGTTAGTCTTACATTTTGCAATAGAGTCCGGTATAAGAGGATGATTGAAGCCCTACGCTCCGTTGGGAGTGAAGGATAACAGAGGAAGGAGAAGTTAATACAGCAGAAAATCCCTTTTTAATGCAATCGCTTTGACAAACTCGAAAAAAAACTCTCAATTATAAGTACATTCGATACTTTCTCCTACTCCATGTTCTGTTTTTCGAAACTAAGCCTTGAAACCACAAAATGGTTAAGGATATAAATCAACATTTGATTATATTTATGCTGCCAGAAGGTAAAGTAAGGCGGGTTTGTACGAAAAAAATATACAAAACTGCCTCCAAGCGTCTATATAAAAGTTTGTTGCTGCCGTTTTAATGATTTTTGCAATATTATCGCCTTCTTTTATGTCCTGCAAAAATAATTCGCTTTTCAGATTACTTCGATAAACCTCATAGATTTTATTGGCTTCATTCTTAGCAATTTTAATTATTATAATATTATGGATAATACATTTTCCAATGCTTTTCTTTATCATTGTAGACTTCGGACTATGACCGATCAAGTCATAAAACAACAACTTCTAAATGGAAAGTTTCAGACGCAGTTACAGCTTAAACTTTAAGGATGAATATTTACAAAATACATACCAGAAATTGCTCTTTTGCATGAAACACAACCGATGAGAATAAAGTTTTTATTTAAATATTCTTACAAAAGTTATTACCGATTATAAAATAATACGAGGGTTGTTTTTTTTTGCGATACAGCAACAATGCATAGCATACATCGAATTGGATATTAAGAAAAATTTGCTGAAATTCGCTAAACAACAGTGTGCTGCTTATTATGCAATAATTTTGCAAATGATGCCCGGGCATCGCCGATAAGCGAAACTCAGTCATGGTCGCCGCCCTATCGAACCTTTCGCAGGAAGGAGATCAAAAGTCTATCACTTTTGATAGAGTTCAACAAACTTGCTTAAGAAATCGAGATATGGCAAAGTGCAGTTTTGAGGATTCGAATATGAGACTTTAAATTCGAAGCATTTATCATCATTAAAAATTCGCTTGCAATGATCTTTAGGCTAAATGAAACTAAAAAAGTTGCAATGATAGGGCACTCAATTAAATGGGAGCTAAAAAATTAAATAAGTCTCAACAAAATTTAATTAAATAAATTTTAATTAATTTTTAAACTCGAAATGAAATAATCTCCAATTTTTGAGAATTTTTAATTTTGAAATAAATTTCAATACTTGGGGATTATTTTCATAAAGAAATACCTACCATGCGAAAACAGGAAATAAGACCCAATTAATTAACGCCCAAAGTCCAAAGTATATTATGGACTTCTGAGATATGAGAATCAAATTATGCCAAAAACTTCTTAAAGTGTTCGAAATACAATAGAGAAAAAAACCCTTGCGTCCGTCCAAACCCCGGCAATGCAGAAATGCATAAGATAGTTCCAAATTCTTTTCTCGATGAAATACTAGTAACAGGAAAAAATATTTCTCTCTAAACTTTTTAGTTTTTTTTTGCGAAATGAAATAAGTCCAAGACGAAAATAAAATAACTCCCATTATTGCCACGAAATAAATTTTAAGTTTGTGAAATATTTCATACTGAAAATACTGCCAAAATTTATAAAAAAATTTTTGAAAGTTATTTCATTTATTTTGGGGAACTTTTGTTTTGGGCATTATTTTATAGAGGCTGATTTTTATAGCAAATATAAAAATCAAAAACTAGAAACTTGTTACAGGACTTAACTTAAATCTTTGGGATAATATAATGAAATTTGCTGTGATCCTTTAATTATCTATTAAGTTTACCATCTTTCAAAGAAATTAAAAATTCTTAACTAATTTTCTTTGAAAGCCCACTGTTCCAACAAACAAACGTACACTGATTTAAAAATTTAAAATGAATAAAAAGCAACAAAAGCGGATATGAACATTTAAAAGTCATTTATTCAATGCGTGCCGTATAATGCGTTGTCAGACAAATGAACCAAGAGACACAAGTGCGTAGAACGCACAAAATACGTTCAAAACAAATGAACGAAACACAGACAACCAGAGCTGTAATGATGGTCAATGTATACGCAAAAAAGTGACCAGGCCGTACATCCATGTACTCAGGCAGCGAGTCAAACAATCATTTATGTATCCATGCACAGGTTCATTCATGCAAATTAAAATCTACTTTGTTAAGAGGAAATAAATTTTAAAATAAATGAATAAAATGTTAAAAATTTACAACAAAAGGATTCTTGTTTTTTTTTTTTGTTCCTCTCGTTAAACCAAAACAACAGAGCAATAGGAAAAGGGTGAATTAAAAAATATACGATACAAACCCATTTGCCCACCAAATATAAATAAATAAAGTAGTAATAGAAGCAGGAAAACAAAAAAGAAAACCTGTATCCAATTCCTAGATTAATGAAATCTACTCTCATGTAAAGGATCTAAGAAAATATTAATGGTCGGGGTCAAATAGACACTAACGAATGTATGTAGCAAACATGTGCACAAACACAAATGCATACATCATATGCATATGTATGTGAATGTTTGGTTATTTCGTTGTGTTTGCTTGAGTATGAGCACTCAAACAATTACACTAACAATCATTAATTTCACTCATTTGGGCATTAAAAATCTGGTTTTATTTTCTATACAAAATACATAAATTTCAACCTGATTATAAGGATACGAGTTTTTATACTCGCACATGTAGAATAAATTTGTATTGTATGTCGAATGCATGTGTACACACATGTGTGTGTATCTTTGTGAATATGTGTATTTTTATAAACAGAACTTTTAAAGAACCACCTTATGGTTTGTATTTTAATGCAGATGATTTTATTCTGTTTGCACAGTAGGACGTTTGATAGCACATATGGGCATTTCCACAGAAATGTCCACTTATTGTCACGTATGTTTTTCTCTTCAATTGCCGGCTTATTTTTTAAAGCCTTTGGGTTTTCTTTCTATTCTTTTGCTAAATACTTTCGTTCTACACAATTCATCTAATTAAAGATGTTAATATAAGTAACAAAAAGTGAACACTCCTGTGGAAATGCCCATATGTGAAATTAAACTATCAAGCACATTAAACCAATTTGTATCGCCTAGGTTAGATAAGGCTGGCAGTCAGAATCTCTGACTCACTTAAAGCGTTTTGGTCCATTTTGATACCACGGGAACAGTGCTTATGCGGAGTCCCCACCATCGAACCAACCAGAGCTCAATGTACAGCTACTAATACATTGCAGTTCAACACTGGCGACGTCAGAAAGTTCCCGGAACTCAAGAGCGCCCATTGTGGCCATTCTCTATGTTGCCATTCCGGGACAGTAACACAGAATATGTTCTACACTCTCCTCTTCATCGAAGGCAGCTGCGGCCAAAATCGTGTTTTGACCTTTAACCTTTATGCATGCCTGCCTATGAGACAGTGTCCAGTTATCACTAGAATTGTGATTTGTTTGATATTTCTTAAAAGCAAAAAAACTCAAATTTCGCTATTTAGATGGGTCCATAAATGCCTGGTGATCTTTTCTTGTTTCCCATCTTCTGCGATATTTGTTTCAACTTCTGTCTTGCGCCTAAGTCTGAGCTTGCAAGAGAGTAGGAGTAAACCCACACATTACAAATCCGGTGGAACTTGTAAGGTTGTCCCATTCCAGCAAGCTCATCAGCCCCAGAATTTCCCTGAATACCTCTATGCCCCGGGACCCAGATGATCCTAATATCAAACTGCTCTGCCATCTCGTTTAAAGATGAACGACAGTCAAGGCTGTTGTTCACTAAGGCCGCCTACAGACCGTGTTCACAAAAATCTCTATTGAAACAAAACTATTGTTTGATTTTCCTCTATAGCTACATGTTATGAAAGTAAAGTGTTCGAATAATTACAAAAATAATCCGGACTCAATTCAATCGCTAAAACGTGTAATTTTTTTTAATTTTAATTTCCAGTAAAATCACAAGCAATTTGTTTGCGACTTTGCACAAAAGTTCTGACTAGAATGATTCCTTCTGCCAAATTATTTTATTCATCACATTCCAATCGGTATCGTTATTTTGAGAATATGTTATTTATTTCAACACTTAAGATTGTAAGAACGCAAAGTCTATTGATTTTTTTTTAACTTTGTCTTTTCTGATGACCATCTAAAGACAGCCTCAGTTGTTAAAGGGCTAAATAAATAAATCAATAAATAAAATAAATTAATTAATTTCAACCAAGTGTTCTCACGATACTTTTTTTTTGGATTTGATTGAGAAGTATATTATCTTTAACATTTTCAAAAACATTTGATATGCACTATAGAATGGTTATAAACTAAAAAGGAGTCAAAATCTGACCCTTTAAAACCGTTTTTCACACACCACTATAATAAGAAAGCATTCATTTACCGTCTGTCACAATATAGATACAGTACATATTTTAAACAACTTTAAATTTACACTCACACATTCATAACGATGTATGAACATAAAAATATTCACTCATCTATTTGTATAAACAAAACAACAAAAACCAAGTAATTTGAGTTAAAATCTTTAGCATTTATATGCTTTTCAGGCTCATTTAAAATGTGGGTTTGTGAAAATCTGACAAAATATACAAGATATTCAAACACAAACACAAATGGAAAACTCCATTAAAATAGTGTAAGTTGTGTTTAGTAGTGAAAATCTAGGACCATCCCATTAATAACCATGTTCTAAAGTAAAAAAACGAGATGGCAATATAAAGGGAAATAAAAGGATACAGGCACACATATACATATACATACACACACACACACACATGTTCGCGCATTATAATAAACACTATTAATGTTTATATGTTTGTCGTGTGTGTTGCTGTTCCTTGTCACTGTTCAATGTGCAGAAGCAGAAACTATAATCAGTAGTTTTAAATAGTTGTTAGTGGTGGTCTACAAGTCCAACTCTCAAAGTACACAGTACACAATAGCTGCAAGTGCAATAAATTGTTCAAAACTCTGCGTATAAGAGAGCATTAAAATATTTTCATTTACAGTTAATAGGGAGCAGGAGAACGGATGTGTGTTAATTCATACACTAAGCAATGAAAATTTAAGTTAACATAATTATTATTTCGAGTGTATATCAGTATAGAGATAGAAGTTCCTTATTGTCCTTTTGAGTACATTTGAGCTGCTAACTCTTTTCCTTGTTGTTAAAACTCTGTTATTGTATTAATTCATATATTTCTACATTTGCTTTTAAACTATTTATTGTTACAACTATAAAATAATCTACCACTAGCAAAATGCTACAGCACAAAACTTCTATTAGAAAATTGCAAACCCTTCATTAGGAACAAGTTGTTACAAATACACTTTACGATATGACTTTCCACACTGTTTGCACGCACAGAAACGTACTTGTTTAGCATTAGTTTTTAGCCAGCATTTTCATTAATGTATTTATATTTTAATACGGTGGTGACAGTGGGCTGGAAAAAGTACAAATTCTTTTAAAAGAGTTTGCAGTAGTTTGTGAATAGTTTTTTTTTAATATTTAAAAGCCCTTGAAAATTAGGGAAATGAGACACAACATTTGAAATACTGCTTAAATAAAAAAAAATATCACTTAAAATTTGAATATTATTAATATTATAAATATTAAAAATTAAAAAAGGAAACTGAAGTCTCGACCCGCCGACTTCATCTAACGACCGGAGTATGTTTTATATGTTTCGAAGCTTCGAAGCACGAACCAACAGCCAATTCGGTACGACATTCTAAAAAGGAAATTTGGATGGCTTGTTCATACACTGAGATCCGATAACGAGGTAGCCAAGACAGCGCTGCACTACAAACCCCAAGGATCTCGGCACCGTGGACGTCCAAAAACAATTTGGCGCATCGCAGCCGTACGTGAGCTGACTTCAGGGAACGAGGCATTAAAAAGAGCCCATAACAGAGTTCATTGGAAGTCATTAATTGAGACCGTTTGCTTCACAGCTGGAGAATAGCGGAACAACATCAATTTATTTAAAAAAAATGCAAAGGATCTTTTTTATCCTTCCTTGAGCACGGACTGCGTCTTTGCTTTTGGAGTATTTAGTTTAGAATGGCAGCCTGCTCAATTTCAAAGCCAACAGTTAGCCGAAGAACATTAGGAAGGTTAACTAAATAGAGGGGGCAAAATATTACCCTTGCAGTTCAAAGATATTTTTTCTAGTTTAAAGTAAAGAAGCATTTAGTGATTCAACCACTTCGCAAATGTAAAAAAAAATCATAATATGACAAAATCAATATTAAAACATAGACAAAGAAAAAGATGTTCAAGCGTTCGCTTTAACAAATCTTGGGCGCGCGGATCAGGAAGTACGAAGTTTTAGGAAATCAAAAGGTAAAGTTTGATTTCACTTAAATAAAGTGTGATTTTACTTTCGATTTTAATGAGTGATTACATGAAATTTTGCTGTGGTGCGATTTACGATTCGCTAAAAGCAAAATTTGTCTACATTATTTACATTCAAATTCTTTCATGCATGTTTGTATATTATTCTAAAACAACATTTTAAGTTTTAGCGGAAAGTCGACGTGCTTCTACTGAACAGCTGAGTTTTGCCGATTCGGTAATAATAAAAATATAATTGCCGTTTACATACTCGTAACAACAGCGAAAATCCTTCAAAATGTTACTGAATAGCAAAAAACTATAAATTTTCGTTACATTTATTTTAACGAAACGATTGTCGTAATAAGTCTTATTGAATCGATCTACTGGTATCATGCTTAGCCGCTTATGAACTATTTATGAATATTTTTTACTGATTTCTTATTTATTTAGTGGTTAAAAAAAGTGGAATCTACAAAGTAGACTTATCCATTTTTGCTCGCGCCCCCCCCCCAAATTTAATTAATAAAAACTATTATAATCAAAAATAAAAGAAAAGTTTTGAGTTAATCGAAATATTAATGACAACTAGAAGTAAAAAAAATATTGGGCTTAAAAAATATGAAAATATAAAATTTTCAAAAATTACAAAAAAAGTTTGTAAAGAAAATAAAATAGATTCATATCGAATTACAAAAGAATTACTATATGTTGTTAATAAAATATATCAGAAATTTGGTGAATAATCAAGAAATAAAAATAAATCTAAAAAATAAAAGAAAACTCGGAAAAGACAGTTAAAAATCAAAAGATCGAAATTTCTAAGACAATAAAAAGTTTTCTTGAGATATAAAAAGATGCAAATAATTAAATAGAAGAACTCATTAAAAACTGAAAACTGATTGTACAAAAATTAAATAATAATAATAAATAAAAAATAGGAAAATCGCTGAAAAATTAATAACGAAATATTGCGGTTAAATCAGTAAAAAACTTAAGAACTTGTGAAAAGTTACCGAAAAATATCAAAAATAATCGCAATTGAATGAAAGTAATTTGAAAAACCACTTAAATGTTCACAAGCCAACGGTCGATTCTTTTATTTCAACATTTTTAAATTAATATGACGGCTTTTGGTATTTTTATTACAAACATTCGATTTTAAAGAAATTTTTTATTGTGTGCAATGTTGTGATTTAATAGTTAGTACATTTACAATATACAGCAAGTTAATAATTACGAAATTTCAAGCGGAATTAAATTGAGGTTTAACTAGATTTCCCATGCAATTATAGTTTTTCCCAAATTGTACAAAAAATACTACGCTGTAAAAGAATATAACTTTAAAAAATGTGCTCGGTAGCTGCTTTGCATTTGAAGTGTAATTTTTTATATACAGTTTGACATTTAAAAAGGAAAATTTTGGAATGGAAACGAAATCTTGAAAAAAGTAACAAGACCTGTTGTAAACGGTATCGATTTTAGTAATGATTTCAATAGAAATCTACTGGATTGCGGGCAGGTGTCAATACAGTACTAGTATATCCAGCGGTCAACTTAATCGACCGCATTCTCGAAATTAATGTTAAACATTTATATAAATACATATGGTAAAACACAAAAATACAAAATATTCTAAATAAACATCTTAATAGTCTGTCTCATTTCTATGCAAGAGCAAGCTGATACATGCATGTGTAATAAGTGTGCATGTGTTAGTAACAACTTAAAACGCTTATAGCTCCCTAAATATCGAACCAATTTAAATAAAATTAAGCCTGTGTGCATCTATGTAAACACCCGTTTCAAAACATAAAAATCTTTTCAAAATCAGTTCGGTATTCCGGCCGTGAAAAGGATGAAAAAAGTCTTTGTCTCTTAATAATATAGATAATGAAGGCAATTCGATTATTAATTTTTATTAATTTTTCCCCATGAATGACGGTTTTATTTTTCTTCAAAACAAGCAAAATAATTTTTTTCTCTGCACTAAAAATAGGAAAACATTTTAAAATCATATCATATCGATCGCTACTTTAGAGCAACGTAGTCACATCTAAAATATCTCGTTGTTTCAGAAAACAAGTTTAATTTTTCTTACATCTGAATGAAAAAATAAAAAATATTCTCCCCACAAAGAGAAAACTGCATAAGATATTTGTATGAATTTATTCACATTTTTTTAGATATGACTATATTGCAATAAAGGAGCGATATCTGAAATTTCTTCTTCGCAAATATTAAAATGATAATGAATATTAAATAAGAACTACTTTCGGTATCCTCGAAAACGGTATAACATTCCACTGTTAATTTCTTTCTTAACATCTACACGTTTATCTTAGTGATGTAACGAATATCGATTCGAATGCGAATACGATTATCTGTAACAATACTCACGAATACAAATTCGAATACGAGTTCAGAATTTCTGGTCTTTCATAATCGACGCCAATTTCGTTGTTTTTTCGTACACTTAATTTGATTCTATAAACTTCTCAGATTTTGTTTTTCTCACTTTCTGTTGGGATTTTCAATAACAAATATAAAATGTTTTTGTATAGAATACTAGCTGCGCCTCGCGATGTTACCCGCTATTAAAAAGTATGTATTTTTCCTCCATGTCCTCTTCTGTGTCCCTTCTATAAACTTATCAACTACACCTGCCGCCTATATGCCCTTTTCTTCTTCTTCTTCTTGCACGCAAAATTTCATGATGATCGCTTGAGCAGTTCGGGCGTAAAACCGTTGCAAACAAACAAATTATTCTATGATACACTTGAACTCCGTCAGCACCAAAAGATGTCATATGGAGATGTCATATTATTAAAGAAAAGTCGATATTTCTCAGTCTCGTAAGAAAATAACCGCTTCAAAGGCTCTACCAGCTCCTCTATTGAAGGATTTTACATCCGGTGTTTTGCAGTTGATGAATGGTTGATACAATTTTGTAGAAATTTCGCGTTCTTAAATTGGTAGAGTGAGCTGCCATCTGTTATATCATTCTCAGCAACTGGCAACCCAAGTGGTGCTCGATAGCCATCCACATTTGATCACTCCGTAGACAAATATTTGGTTTGTTTTTTAAATAAAGGTTTTTTAATAAAAACTATTACGAATTAAAAGTTTTTTATTAGATTTACCTACAGCCGTATTTCTAATGAAAAGAGCATGTTTACATTAGGGGTGATGTCCCTGCGACACGTCGCTTGCGACTCGCGGAAAAGTATAGAAAAGCTTGCGGAGTAGCAAAAGTCGCACATAATGAGATTTGAAGATAAAGTACAACATTTCCGTTTTAATGAAAAGAATTTGTGTTTTTAAAGAAATAAGTAGCTAATATAATTCTACAAGCAAAACTTCTCAATGGAATCAAGATGAAAAGATCAATTTTATCGTGGCCTGTTGTTTTTCTTGCACTCTGTTTTTGGTTTTTATTAAATAAAACTTTATTGAGTTTATTTGCTAATTACACACCGATTGGAAAAATTATTATTAATTTTTCATTGGGATTTCGAGCGCTAATGTTTATTGACACATTTGGGGTATTCACACTGTAGTCATAAGTCATATGTCATAAAATAATAGCACACCAAAATATGACAAGTGTGAACAACCCCGTCATAATTTAGTGTGCTATGTCATAATTGTGCCAGCTGATACAAAGAAAACATTTAAAAATACAATTTCATATCAAAATGCCGAAATCAAGTGAAAAAAGTAAAATAATAGCTGGTTTGTGCGAAAATTACATGTTAAACGTGATAATGGCTACCTCAAGTAAATATGAACAAAAAAATTCATGTATGTATGTATTCAAATTTAAATGCACCCTTTTCTAGGTGATGAAGAGGAGGAAGAACAAACTAATGAGCCGAAATATTTTTTCTTACGGCGGCAAGTAGAAAAACATCCATAAGCTGCCAGGCAGATAGCTTACACAAACGCATAATTTTCATTCAAGGCGAATTAATTATAAGGTGGTTGCAGTGGCGAATTCACGTGAATTTATACATTACCTGCCCTTTCAAATTTGTTAAATATTTTCCGGCGCCATTTTAATGTAATTTTTTATGCATGGAGAATTTTGACAGCGTATATAATGAATTCACCGTTTACACAAACAAAATGCATGTTGTTTGCTTTGTTGTTGATTTATTGTAGTCGTAATAAATTTGCCTTTTGCACGAAAATTACATTAAAATGGCGCCGGAAAATATCATGGTGTAATAATATCAGGTGTGCGCAACAAGGAATATGGTTTTTTGTAGGGTTGTGTTTTGACCGTTAAATAATCTGCAAAAAAATGGTGTTTCACGGTCTTGTCAAAAGTTGTTTACATTTTTGGCCGCCATTATGAATATTTTTGTTTACGTTATGCTTTTTGTTTTTGCATAACCACTAAATACATACAAACCACATTTTGTTATGTTTTGTATACAGCTTTTTTTGACAATATTGTGATAATTTTACACAAACAAAATGCATGTTGTTTTTTATTGTTGTTTGATAAGAGCACCTTATATTATTACACCATGGAAAATATGTAACAAATTTGACAGGACAGTTAATGTATAAATTCACGTGAATTCGCCACTGCAACCACCTTATAATTAATTCGCCTCCTGGTAATGAATTTGCCTTGTTTTCATTTTGTGTTATTTGTAGCGGCGGCTTGTTAATATTATTGCCGGCTCGAATAAGGAGTTACAGCTGCTCGACTAAGATTTCTACTGTTATTTTATGACAAACCAAAAACATACCTTAAAAAGTCTTATTATTTTATGACTTTTTTGCTTGAAGCACAACAACAACTTTTTTAAACCATTGTAAAATAATAAGACATTATGACAATATGACTGATATGACCACAGTGTGAACACCCCAATTAAGTATTTTATGAGGAGGCGTTATGCTACTTATGGGATCGACAGGAACCAATATACGATATTTAAATATTTTACGGTGCGATAATATTCGTGAAATATTCATATGCTTTTAGAGAATTCGAATATAAGAAATAATCCAATGTTGATGAATACGAATACAGATATTCGTTATATAACCAGTACATAACCAGTACGTTAACTTAACTTAATTTATAAATGATTTTGAACACACATGTGTGCAATTGTATGCATGTTTGTTGGTGTAACGCTTGCAAAACTTTACATATGCAATGAATGCGTGTAACGGACATTTCTAATTTAAAGTAATTTCCAACTTCACAGCACTCAATTGTGTTAATGATTCGAACAAAAAACAACAAAACTTTCAAAAGTGAGCTTAGAATATATTATCGAGTGAGTCAGGTGGGCGGGAGAAGGTGATGAGATGCTAAAGTACACATATTTAAAAAAAATTTCCCTTCCGACATTAAAAATAAAAGAAAAACTAAACGCTTGTTAAGTTCAATAAATAGTACACGGCAGAGCCACGCTAGGCCAGGCCAACTCTCAAGTCAAGCCAAACATGAAACACACAAAATACAAGTAACTTCCTGATGTAACACGGCCGCCAACATTGCCTGCAACATAGAAATACAATTGTACTACGAACTAACACACATCCACTTACGCCGTTTATGACAGTATAAATTGCTTTGATGCGTCCGTGCTGTGCGATGGGTTGCAGCAATGACTTCAGTTCGTAGGAGTTCTTTTATGTGAGTTTAAGTTAATACACAGAGAAAATTTAAGTTATTCTGAGAAATTAATGTGATCATTGTGATCATAGTCATACAGAAATTAAACCAAGGACGGAATAATATCAATCAGTCTGTATTTTCGGGTCAAACTAGACATTTTGCACAAAATCCTTTTGTTATATTTTCTGTTTTTAAGTGTAGAAATAAATCTAAGTAATAAACATGCAGGAGCAACAGCAATTAAGGGCAAATATGCGAGAGGTGTTACAGTTGCAAAGTTTTGAAAATTTAAGATTAACGTTTTGCCAAATCCTCGTATGTATACCGACTATTTAAGTAAATTACACATTGTTTGAGGTTCGTCTGCGTGTAATGAAAATATAGCAAACCAACATACTCCTACACCCCTTAAACATAACAACAACTGCTTCATTTTACATTTGAAAAAGGACGGCTGACAACAGTTGAGTTACGAGTAGATGGCTGCATAGAAGGTGTATCTAACGGTGAGTATAGAACTAAAACTACAACATGATACAATAATTGTAATGATGTAGATGGTGATGAGAATGGGATTGGAGTTTTAGTCCATGTGGTGGTGGTGTATAAAATAACACAATTTTCCGCCTATTGTATGACGCTTGAAATGCAAATGTTGCTGCCGTTGTTGATTTTGCTTACATGTTTTTACGAGCTATTTTGTTATTTCAGAGATTTTTCTGTTATTTATATATTTTTTTTAAACAACACAGCTTATGCGTTTTTATCCTTTTTATAGAAAAGAAAAGGGGGTTAAATAGTGTATAATTGTGAAAAACAAGTAAAGGATATTTGCTGGTAGAAACAGGAGTGTATTGAATATGACTGTAATTTGTTTAGAAACCTGTTTGATGTCTCAATGGTATAATATTATTATATGCAACTATTTGAATAACAAAAGTAGATTTGAGTGATTCCTGAAATATGCAATTTTCTAATAGGATATTTTATATCCAAAAGGGATCTGAAACTTTTTAAAAACTACTGCAAGGGAAAAATTTTTTATTTTTATTTTCTATATATTTAGAAACTGATTCATAAACTATAATTGTCTGTGAATTAATTGTTATGAGGTATCCTCGGTCGATTTCATGAAATGGCTTTGAGTTTTGTGAATATTTCACAGCTGCAGTTGTTTTCGTTGGTTTCAGATATTTTTGCTAAACAGTGTTAGGTTTAAATTGGCTCAAGTTAAAATCTGAATTCGCCAATTTCTTTAAATTTAAGAATTTTTTTTGATAACTTCAAATTATTTTTATTAAAAAAGTAATATAGAATATTTTTTCATCAGGCTAGTAAAAAGGATATTTAGTTTATATCGGTTTTGGTTCAACACGCTTTTACCGGCTACAGTGTTCGAAGTGCAACTTTTATCTTCCTGAGATGGCAACTAAAATTAGAAATACATTCTTAATTTAATTTTTAATTTACATATTGTGCTCAACAGTCATACGGCCATAATCGACTACAAAATTTCTACTAATATTAAATAGTTAATAAAAAATAATTAATTATGTGTATAATTTTAATAGAAGAGTATATAAACCAACAATGATATACACTCAAAGGAAAAATCAATCCATCGGTACTTAAATTAATACCCAGCGGTATTAAAAGTACTGTAATCCCAGATTTACTAAAATCAAGTACAGAAAGATTGATTTAAGTAAGAACTATTAAGTGCTCAATTTAATTTTGTAGTACGACTCGTACTCAAAATAAGTAGAAAATACTTGACTTTAGTACGGCGTTTTTCTTTCTGTGTATAAATATTCAAATTATGCCACTATGTTTTATTACAAAAACGCCAGCCCAATCACAAACCCCCCACCGGAATCTGTACTGGTTCACCGGCAGACACATACTTCTGAAAAGCCTCAAACCTCTTTATATAGGTATTACATTTGAACCCTCCGAAGATCTTTGTCCAAGATCCACCAACGATCCAGCACAGGCGCCAATGACGCGCAATACCCTTTGAAATAAAAATTAACTCAATAACATAAATATTCAAATGATTTCAAATATATTTTACCAAAATTTAAATGCTGCTTGGAACCTGGATAGAGAGAGAAACTCTTTTAGGCTACTTAGGCTACACTTTAAGGACTGCCGATACCTTCTGACTTCTATTATGGAAGCTCGACTGCAAGGAGATCTATCTACTACACTATAAAAGCATAAACGTAATAAAACGAGATTGAAAGGAATTCCTTTCCAAGGCGAGTCGGAATAATGGACAAATTAAATGCCATTAAAAAATATAATCCTACGATCTCTACTTGGAGTTAAAATATCGGTCACACAAAAAGGATTGAAGAATGAAACGAACAAGAAAAGTCAAAAGTGTCACAAGACTTGCCGGGAGACATCAAATCAGCTTAATAGATTCCGCAGCCGATTAACGAACGACTGCAGACAGTGGTAGAGTTCTCTCTACAAGGTCATTTACACTTCGTGAACTACTTTCATAGTTAACCAAGACGAAACTTCAAAAATCGTATTGGCATTTTAGTAATGAAAACTTTACATGAATGAACTAGCAGCACAGCGACTCATCAAATTAAAGATTGGCCTGCTTTATGATTATTTGCAAAACATTTTAACGATTTAAGTTTAGTATACTCCGTTCAAATTTACGAAAAACGCATTAATTATTTCGTTTCATAATTTTGACAATTAGCTAGCGGCGACAATACTACGATTTAGAAAAAAGTTTTATTTGTCTTGAGGTAAGCAACATTGTTTTTCTTATGTAAATAAAAAACCATGTGTTAAGTAAAAAAAATGTGAAAAAAATGCACAGCTTGTGCTGCAAACGTATCAATTATTGCAAATTGCAGCTGCTGCGGAGGAGCTCTTGGAAGACACACGTTCTGCAAAAAGCTCCATAATTTAAATTATTTCTGAGCAGCTAACTTAAAATGAGAACCATAATGTCAAGTAAAATCTCATCAGTTGTTGTTTACAATTCCGTGAGAAATACCTGATGCTTATATTATTTCGCAATTAGAAAATATTTTGCCAGGAACATTCTGCCAGAAACATTTCGCGCGTTATCACAAAATCAGACATAGTACAACTTCAGAAGTATTATTTTGCATTTACATATTTCTCAGGAATTTTTTTTATATTGACTTACGACAGCAGTTTGTACGAAATGATGAGCAGAGTATCATGCTTTAGCCAGAAAGCAACTTGTTCTAGAATAAAACACAATTTAGCTTTCAGTTAATATCTTTTCGGTGTCTTAAATGTATTAAGCAAACGAAATCTGGAGCGAAACGCAACAAACCCCAATAAATTTGAAATCTTAAGAAAGAATAGCCCTGGATTGGAAATGCCTTGCGAAGAACGATAGAAAACATCACAAGAAGCTTCATTGATGATTTCTTTTGTATCAATAGTTAATAGTTAATTTTTCTGCGTCCTTAGCAAATCTGTATAGAGCATTAAATTCTAAATAAGTAACTTTGTACTCGCAAATCTGAGACCTTTTTATTATTTCAATATCTACCAAATTTTCATATTTTATTTTTATTGAATTTTTTTATATTGACTTACGACAGCAGTTTGTACGAAATGATGAGCAGAGTATCATGCTTTTGCCAGAAAGCAATAGCAAATAATTGTTTTAAATGCGAAACATCATAAAAAGTCAGCCATGACTTGGGGGGATAAAAAACGCAATTGTTTTAGTTTCATAGAAAACTTAAAGGCCTTGCTTCTGTTCAAACTCTTAAGAAATCATTCTTATTTAATTGAATATCACACTTATGATGATATGAATGATTGAGCTTAATGTAGCATTGGTCATGGCTTGAAAAAACCTTTTCAACTATTTTCTATACGTCCATACGCGATAAAAAATATACAAAAAAAATTAAATAAAAAGTTTTTTGAAACGACCATTGAAGCATTTATTATCAGCATACAAAGCGAGTAGCATACATTATTATTATTATAATTAACTTCATCCTTTTTACTTCCCCAACCCTTGAAAAGATAATCCTTGCTAAACATTTTGCTAAAAAAAAGTTTTCTTATTTCTCGCACTAATTTAACTTTTTATTCTTGATGTTTTTTATAGTTTTCAGAGAGTTCCGGTTTTTTAAAGGATAGACAAGGATTGACAGGTTTGTCAAGCACACATACACACACACACACGCATACATACACATTAATTAAAGTTTTCATGTACGCACATTATAACAGCACAATGTTTTGAAATTAGAGCATTTCTAATGCTCAAGTGTGTTAGAAGAAAACAAATTTCTAATTAGAAACATAAGAATTTTAACATTATTTTTATGGCATGAATTAAGGTTTATTCATGTAACAACTTACAAAAGTAGCAACAACAATTGTAATAATGCCTTATTGTTTCTTAACTCTTTCGAAACAAAACAAATATCACACACATCCTTGTGAATACACACACATGCATGAATACTCATACTAAGCATAGATAGAAGGAGAGAGAGAGAGAGAAAGAGAGTGGCAGGCAAAAACAGAGAGAACGTTACTAATATCCACAGTAGAAACAAAAGCAACATATGAATAAAAAGCAAATAACATACGAAAGTGTCTTAATTTAATAAAGATCCACTGTGCCTATTGCAGGACCTGTAAATGAGTTTGTATGCGCAAATGAAATAGAAGTATTAAAGCAATAACGCTTAAACAAATGAATAAATATGTAAACATACGTGTATGTATGTTGAAGTGTGCATAAATTAATTTCTGAGTTATTTTACTGTTTCAACAGCAATTGAGTTGTAATTTCGAAATAGAAATGATTTCCTTTGTTTTACAAAATTTTTGTATTAAATTTCATGTGTGTTTCGGTGTTACTGTTTTTTTTTTTTTATTTTGTTTAATCCTTTTTATCTGCACACACATAAGACTTTGTAGTTTAAGTTTTAGCATATCATGTCTTTTTATTTTGCTGCCACTGCCGCTGATTTTATGACTTGTTTACATTACTCACACTTCACTTGCATGCCGAAGATGTAAACGTTTGTTTAAATGTTGAGAGTCGTGTTTTTTTTCTTGATGCCGGAGCGCCACGTGTTATTTGTTTACTTGGATTTTGAATACTTTGCAGACTGTCTGCAAGGTTCTCTTTGACATTTCTCTTTTTTTAAGGAAATTTTATAACATTGTAGCTAAAATACAGGGTGTTAAAAGTTGAAGTTTTTAATAGGTAGCTGTTTATGTTTAAGTCATCTCTAGTCTATTTTTTTTAGTACATATGCCTTCTTGGACGCAATGCAAATCAATCAGCTATTTGAATGCATTAGTTAGTTATCATTTAGTTACAGCTTCATCCATAACTAAGTACAAATTTTTCGTGCTGAAAGTAACCAACTGTGAATAACTTAAATAGGTACTTAAAAAATTTAACACTTAGTGATAATTTCTGAATATGCGACATTATGTTTTTCGTAGTTCTTCTAACTTAGAACAATTTAAATGTAAATTGTAGAAAGTTTTCATTTTACTTACCATCCAATACCAACTTTGATGATGGTGCAGCTATTTGTTTCATCAGGAATCATGGTGTGTAGCAAGAGATTGCAGCAGTCTGAAAAGATAGAAGAAAAGAAGGGACTTCTAAGTAGATAAAAATAATTAAAAAACACTTACTATGTATTGTATTAATTCTTGTAAATTAATTTTGTTCCGATATTTCGGTCAACTTTCTCATCATCATCAGGGATATTTTCTAAGTTATTTTATTGTCAGAGGACAAACCAACGAATAGTTTTGTTAAAAATTAAGTGTTACATGACAATAAAATAATTTATAAAATATCCCTGATGATGATCAGATAAGTTGACCGGAATATAGGAAAAGAAAAATCAATTCATATACAAAAATTAATGCAAAACTAATTAATTTTACATGACCTTAAGCCGATCAAAATTACCCTACAAGTGAATAACATAGGTCAACAAAATTCGCAAAATATTTGCACATGCACAACCTATTGCAGGAATTGTAAGTTATATTACGCAGTACAACATCTTCCAGCGCTTTTATTTAGGACTCAATTCTGAAAATTGCACGTGAAAGTAGTCCCAAAAATAAGAACTTCGGCATAATTTGTTATGTCAAGTCACTCACACATTCAATTTAAAAATAGTTAATATGTTGAAAGAATTTCAATTTGGAAAATAAAAGATATTGAGACCTTTCTCGAACAACGAATTATATATGTAATTAGTTAATATATTTATTATGCATTTCTTTTTATTTATTAATGGTAAATTAAATTTACAAATTAATAATACAAAGAAGGGAAACCGGCTCCAGAGGCCTTCGTCTTTGATGCCAACTTGAACTTAGTTACCAACTTATAATTCACTACTTTTCATAGTCAATTTCTCGACAGTTCTTAAATACTTAAGACTTGGTTTCACGGCAAACAGTCCTGGTTGATATGAGAAAAAAATTGTGTTCTCTTATCCTTTCCTCTTTTACGTGATGGCTAAAAGAAACTTATTCTAGAGAAAAAAAAACAATTTGATTTTCAGTTAATATCTTTTCGGTGTCTTAAATGTATTAAGCAAACGAAATCTGGAGCGAAACGCAACAAACCCCAATAAATTTGAAATCTTAAGAAAGAAATAGCGCTGGATTGGAAATGTCTTGCGAAAAACGATAGAAGACATCACAAGAAGCGTCATTGATGATTTCTTTTGTATCAATAATTAATATTTCTGCATCCTTATCAAATCTGTATCGAGCATTAAATTTTAAATGAGTAACTGTGTACTCGCAAGTCTGAGACCTTTTTATTACTTCAACATCTTCCAAATTTTCATATTTTTATTTTTATTTTACTAAGATTTTATTATTATTTGGACAAGTTATTTAGAATATTAACATTGATGTTTTCTATCTATGTAATAATATAATGTTTTTAAGAAAAGTGCAGTACACAAAAAACGTCTGAAGATGTCAACAAATAATTGACAAAACGTTGAGTAAAATATGTAATTAATAACATCAATATAACAGCCCCAATTAGCTTATTGGAAATCCCTGAAATTATTTTTATTATATTTTTTAATTATTATTTTTGTAAGTGACTTAAGTTTCAAGTTAATTTCAGTTTTAGATCAAACTAACTTTTCTGTTTCAACTAACTAGATAAGTCGAGACTAAACAGACTATGAATAACTTTAGTAGCAACTTTAAATAGATCAGATTTAAATCGATATTTAAAGCGACTATGAATAATCGCAAATAAAATTTGGGAAAACTTGCAAGGTATTATTAACAAGAAGACCTGCCTCACTGAAAGTTAAACGCCGGAAACTTGACAAAAAAAAGAAAAGACACTGACAACGGATGTTCTTTATGGAAATTGCAAAAATTTTAGTATTTTAAATTTGTAATCGCACTATTTCCCATAATTAATATTTTACATATATATTCTTTTACTTTCTTTTGTGGCCTTAAAATTAAATTTTTATTTATAAACTTTTAATTTTTATATTCACAATTAATTTTTCGCTAATTTTCAACTGATACTTTAATATTATTTCGAAAATGTATATTTCCCGAGGTTCCCGGGAGTGAGATCTTTTGATTTCCATTTTTCGAGTAGTGAAAAAATGCTTAAAATTTCAAAATATAAATTCATTCTTAAATTATTTCCATCGATAAAAGTTGTAACTTTATCGAACAACAAACATAATTTTATTATGGTACAACAAAAAGTTTTGCATCAAAGGGTGACCAAAAATCAAATTAAAAATATTCCTTATGCGTGCACACTTCTGTACACATGAATTGTATGTTATTTTGCTATACATTTTCTCTTCTATGGAATAAAAATCAAAGGTGATTATAAATAGTTTGAGGATCGCCACATTTTTAGTAAAAAAAATTTAACAAATAAAAAACTAACGTTAAGCAATTTCCAATTACGTGGCAGAACTGAAACAATGTTGTTTTTCGGTCGCCACTTTACGTGTGTACTTTCACCATTTATTCACCATTTTCAAGGTGGCTCGGTTAAATGTGATTTCAAATCTTATTTCTACAAAATATGACCAATAAGTTAATACAATTATTGAAGATCACTGAAATAATGCTTGTGATTGACACAGATGGAATCTCAACCTCTGAGGCCTAAAAAAGAGCTCTGACCGGGTCTTGTTAAAAACTTAAACATATTAATTTTACCGCAGATCTCTGTATTGGCCAAAAAATATGGAAAATTTGTAACTTAACTAACGAAAAAGTATAGTTATTTTGGTTATATCGTAATATATGTTTAACAGGAGTGATAAGAAACAAATATCTAATCTAATTAGTAAAAGTGCGGCATACAACAAAAATACGACATTCACTAATCAAACTGGGGGCAAATTACGGCATTCGTTATCGAACGAAAAATTCAAAAAATTTTGTATGGGATTTCGTTTTATATCGAATGGCGTGATTTGCTCCCTGGATTACATTAAAACAATTTTTATTTAAAAAAATATAAATGGCGTACGAGCAAGTACAGAAACCCAAAGACAAAAGTACTTCTTTTAGTTGGCACAACTACAGTTTACAGTTCTTAAAACGTCTATTTTATTTTATCTAATGCAACAACTCCATCGTAGAAGGTCATTTCGATGTTGCATTTTTTCTAAAGTCTGCACAAACTTGTAAAAGAAAAAAGTGCAAAAATTCATGAAAAAATTTCTCTCAAACTCAATTGTGTGATTTTATATACAGGACACTGCAATTACAGTCAAAAAACTGCAAAAGTGCAGAGTTCTCAGCAAATAAAAAGAACAAGATGCCATAAAAAAAATTTTTAAAAACAAAAACCATGAGGATAAAAAAGGACTATAACTGCACGTGTGGCAGGCGGAGCTCTAGTTTTCTATTTAGCACCATCTCAACAACAACAAAAAAAGAAAAGATTTTGTGGAGCTTTTTTTATAACTTTGTTTACAAAACATTTAGAAAAATGCAAGCAGGCAGCAGCATGCAAAGCAACATTGTGAGTGGGCGACACAGTTTAGCAGCAGGAATGGCAAAATAAATGCACTTTCAGCTTGACTGCTTATTATTTTCTGTTTCAATACAAAAATACATTTTTAAGAACATGCGCATATCTTTGTTGCAAAAAAAAAATAAATAAAAATACACAAAAACATTTGAAAAAATAAGGAAATAAATTATAAAAAAAATAAAAAGAACAAATGTAAAGTAAACAAACCTTTTATAAAAAGACAAAAATTCAAGCATTTTCATTTGCTGATTTGAAATGAACTAAAGCACAAAAAATACTTACATATTTAGCAGCAACAAAATTGTTAAGGAAACTAAAAAAAATGAGAACTCCCTACAAAAAGTAAAAAAACAGTTTTCTTTCCCTTTACAAATTGCTTAAAAGCAACAGCAGCATAGATTTTGTTTGAACATTAAAGCAACTGTAAAATAGTAAAAAATTATTTATATCAGAAAAAAGGAATTGAAGGTTCAAAGTTACATGTATATAATTCTAATGGGATGTTTATAGAGAATTGCATGTGGATTCAGTACTCTGGGTGTGCCATAGTGTATTAGGGAAGGTGGATGGGTTTGCTTTAGTTAGTAAGTTGGGAAAAAATGGTACAACAAAAAACTTAAAAAAGTACACAGAAACAAAGCTCCGGGTGTTGCATTAATTAGTTATGGCAGACGATTTTGTGGTTTTCTTAGAGCTCAATGTTGTTTGATGATGATGGCGATGACGACGATGATGATGATGATGCTGTAGATGCATGCTGCTGATGTAAAGTGCCAACTGTGTTGCTACAGCAGCGATGAAAGCTTTTTAGTGTTTCATTTTTGTTAAAGTTTTTTTTATTATTTATTTTTTATTTCTATCTTCAGAACTTTCATTAAGAGCTACGGAAAAGTTAGTTAATTAGTTTGTTATAGAACTTGTTCGGCCCCAATCCGAACAATTAATTCCTTAACTCATAAATTATAAAAGGTGTACAAGATTACACTTTCATTGTTATAAAACTTGTAGCAATTTCAAGGTTTTAGGTCCGTTTTTTTATTTTCTTTGCTATAAATGTTGTTTGCTCTATAAAGCTGGTATATCTTTCCACAGATATTTACTCAATACTCATACTTATTTGGCTACAAATAAAGCCAATGAAAGAGTGCATATATTTCTTGCAGTTAAGGATGCCAACGAGATCACAGCTCTATAATTTCAGAGATCTCGTTATACATTTTGCAACATTCACATTACTTCGTAGTCGAATTATTAGAACTTGTATTTCCTATGGCTGACGCAATCTTCCATATTCCTGTATTACATATATATTAATGGCCTTGTTCACAAACACTTAATAAAGTTAATGTGTACATTAAAACCGGTTTTCTCATATAAAGATCTAACATTAAACCTACAATAACTTTATTAATCGTTTGTGAATAAGGTCATAAGCATTTACGTAAACAAAACTGTAGTGAAGCTGCGCATTCATATTTAGTTCTCATCTCTTTCCATTCTTTTAAGAAAAAAAGGGGTCAAAAAAGGACATTTTTAAGTAAAATGGGACCAAGTTTTTCGTGAACAAAAAATAATATTTATTTCAATTAAAAAAAAATCAAAAGCGAATTTTAACAATTAATTAAATACATCAGACGAAAATAAAATTGATTAATTGTAAATACTTGAATTATAAATCAATGTTAAAAGTAAAAAACAATTCCCAGGTACATTCCAATATTATTCATATCATCAAAAAATGAAGTTACTTTTACAAAAACTTTTAAGAAATACTTATTCTATGTTTTGTAATTAATTCTTCGCATGGAGTCCATTTTAGCAGCTCCAATTCGAGCAAATTTAGAGAGGAGAGCATGGACTCACAAGGTACTATTTTAAGTTTGTTTATTTTTTATCAGCAACGGTTTTGAAAAAATTCGTTCAACAGAAGCAAAGTAAATATATTTGTAACGAATTCATATAAATTTGAATTTATATTTTCATCAAATCTGTTTCGAAAATTTTCTATCTCGAACAACAACTTTTCTGCGTTAGTTATTTTACGTATATCTTCATACTTTTTTTTGTTTATTAATATTGAAATATTGGAACTTTTATTCGGTTTCAAAAACCTTAACCAAATGGCATAAATTTTGTTAAAACGATACAAAAGGATATATTATAATATAGAGTCACAGCGGAAACATAATTTGTTTTTACTTGAACCAATACTTACATAAGTGAGTGTACGTACGTGTGTATTTTTAGCATTTGTAGTGGTATAAACTTTAGGAACTTTTTAATACCGTAATACTGAACCGATTTAAATAATATATAATCGGGTCGCTCAAGCTCAACAATATCTACCAATGTTAAAAGAATGGAAAAAATTCATTAGTAAACAAAGAGAAAAAGGGATCCAAAAATAGTTATATAGTTCTCCATGGTAAGTAAACTCCCCACTACGAGTATCTTAGATATAAAAATGTACACACAGATTTCCTAATTTTTTAAGAGTGCACAAGATTCGTTTATACTCCTCAAAACAATTTTCTTCATTAATTGTTTATCAAATAGAAAATGTTAAGAATGAAAAAGTTTCATGTATTTGTTTTTTTTATAAATTAAACTAATGGTTTTCATCACTTGATTTTTTTCGTAGTTCCTTTTTAATTTTTAGAAAAAAGCTTTCAATTTCACTATTTTTTTTCTCCTTTTTTTATTTATTCTTCAGTCGAAATTTCTTTCTTGGCCAAATTTTTGCTTTTAGCTCAATTTTTTCTATTGCAACAATTTCAATTGAACTTAATTTTAGTTTTTCATTAAATGGTAAATAGTTAGTTGAGACAAACAAAAAAAAATAAAAATAAAATTAAACATAGAAAAAAAGATTTTTTCCTAATTAAAATCCTTTTAAATATCAAGTTTTTTTTTCAATAGCTCCATAAACACATACACTTTAGCTGCATATTTATATATTTGTGTTCATGTATGTGTATGTGTGTGTTGTGTGTGCGTGTGTGTATGCTTTCATGATAGCTTGCTGCACAGTTGAGTGACTTTCAATTAGTTTTGCCACAGCAAAATAACAACAAAATTATTTAAATAAACATCTATAAAAAATATTTGAACACTAAGAATTTTATAAATTAACATTTATTTATTTAAAAGGCTTAAACTCAATAGACACTTAAAAAAATATCAAACTCAAAAGCGATAGAAGGTAATACAGAATATAAAGGAGCCAAACACAGTGGTTAGATACGCGTTTTTTTAGGGTGAAATCATAACTGAGTTTTGAGCAAAACCTGGTGGCTTGAAATGCTTTACTTTTAAAGTAATTTTTATTACTGCAATAGTTTTCCAATTTAACGAAACTAATTGTTGTCAGGTTTATTCGTTAAAAAGAATTGTTCATTATATGCAGTACTAAATCAAAAATTAATAGCGTGGTCTATTTTATTAAAAACTCTTAATATTTATAGTGTTTTTTAAATATTTTATTAAAATTAATTGTAGTTCAAAGTAAATAATTCAATAAAAATAAGGAAAGGAAACATTCATAAAAACATTGTAATACAAAAAAAATTAATTTAAGAAATTGGTTAAGCACAGTCTGTATTTATATATATATATATATATATATATATGTAATATACATTGTATATATATTTTTTTGGAATGCATATCTCCTTAAAGCTCTCTCAAAAGGATTAAATCTGTGCTACTACTATTATTTTGTTGAGCCCATTAAATACAAATTTCGATTCCGTAATGACATCTTCGTGCTTTATTTTGAGAATTTCTACTTCATCATTTTACATTTGTTCATCAAACCGAGTACTCAGTAGAAAAAGAGTGGATGTTTGTTAAAGATGTTTTTCAAAATGAATGTTCGTTAAAACGGCATACTACTGTAGTAACAACTAAGGCAATTAATGCCTACCAGCGATTTTAATATGTTACCTTCTCTGGGAAATGTTGGATGGAAAAAGTTAGAAAGATTAATCAGTTCTTTTACAACTCTTCTTTTTCAAGCTGTGTAGTGAATTTTATTAATTATTTTACTTCGCCGACGATTTTGCAAGATTGTTGCTTTCGTAAAACGTAAAGAAAGGCAGAAGTGTATTAGAATTTTTGAAATGATGGGTTTTGCAATTTTTATTTGAATATAATTCCGCCAGATGACTGCCTCGACTGGCAAATAGGAAATTCCATCGGGAAGTCGTGTTTTCGATCAGTTTTTTGCAGCAATGGCATTAATAATCAATAACACTGTACAACAAAATAATTTTTTTTTCAAAAACTACAAGTTCCGGCCTACAAATTTTGATAGAGGAGAAAAAGAGACATGTGTATCGGCGTTTTGAAAGTTTACAACTGAATTTCATTTGCGGTGTTAAAGTTTTCCAGCTCTTGCACATTCTTATTTTTAATCGGCATAAGAAACCATGTGACCCTTACATTTTAGGTATGAAATGTGTTTAGCAAACTTATGTAAAATGTTACGAAAAACATTTTTGTAGAATATGTTAACCCGCTAACTCCTCAAGGTATGGGTGTTTTAGAACTTCTTTTAAAAAAGAGCAATAAACATCATTAAAAAAAGGCATTCAATACGGTTCAAAAAGTCACAGATTATGGCCACGTAGCGGTCATCATTAACTGTGACGTGCTTACGTAAATCAGATTTAAGGATATACAAACCGCGTATTGCACAGGCCTAGAAAACACACCAAATAGTGTTTTTTCTGGATGTAACGATTTTTTAAAATTCTCTTCTCTCCAAAAATAGTAGTTTTGCTTATTCAACCAATAATTAGCTTTAGTAGTAATTAGCCACTGTAGTATAAATTACATTGTGCTAGACTATTAGTCTAAGGGTTATAGGTTCGATTCCTGTCAAGTCCTTGTCTATTTCTGCAATCAACCCAAAATGCTCCGCACTTTGTGTTTGTTAATGAAAATATAAAAATCGGGATTGGAAGCGATTTCGCTTTTTTACAGGAGATGTTCAGGAGTCAGTCAATTAATTATAAAATGACAAGCTGTCAATATAGCGGACATAGCAAGCAGTATTGCCAACTTAATGCTCTATACCTCTAAAACATGATTTCAAAAATTTTCGAATGAATTTTTAATTTTTTTTTAACAGATCCAACCCACTGTACTTTCATATTTTTCCAACCTCACATTATGTCCAGTTAAACCCTTTTTAGTTTGTAAATAAATATCTCACAAAACTAGACGTAGAATTTATGTATTTTGAATGCCATAAATTCATAAAACTTTATGTAAACTTTGTGTGTACGTTCTTTGTTCAACTGAAAACTACAATTAAAATGTCTTAAGTTTACAATTTCTAATATTGACCATTAAAAAGTCCTTTTTTGTTGAAATTAAGTTAAGCAGGAGAAAGGAAAAGTTAATACAATGTCCAGTAATGTGTGTTATTAAGAGTAAAGAATTCATTAAAATACTTTTTAAAGCAGCCAACCCTTTATGCTTCCGCTAGACATCTTCCACACAGGCATCCATCCACTTTCACACATAAACGGCACGAGTTGACCATTTTATTAAACTTATTATATCAGTTAGACTTTGTTTAGCTTTAGTTCTTTTTGCTTTAATTTAAATTTTCCATTCGTTAACAGGAAGTCTATAAATTATGAACAATTTTGTGTGCAACTTAAAATCATTTTTGATGCCGCTTGTTTATTTAGCAAAAATCCTGCAGGAAATCGCCATAAATATTTAAAAGAAGAAAATTTCCCCTTTGTTGGTCAACTGGCATCTAAATAACACTTTGTTATTCTAATTAGACTCACTTCACGTATGCGGTTGTGTAACAGCGCCATCTACATCTCATTTTAGTCATGTGGTAAATGGTAAATAAGTTTAAATGAATGCATTCATTCCGCAAATACAAGTTGATGCAAAAGTCATCACCCTCACGTAAGTTGCTTTAAGCTTTGCAAATGATGGTCAATCTAACTTATTTTTACCTATTTTTGAAGTAAACATACTCAAAATACTCCACCTGAAGTACTTGGAAAAATGTTTCCGATTTGTTTATGTAATAACTCATCGGTGGCGACGACACCCATTTGCCATTTGAATAGGCTAAGATGTCTCAAACTGCATCAAAATTACTGCACAGTGTATGTATGCTGTTGAGGCTGGAGGCGTCATCGAACCTTATTTTTCCGAAATTGCTGCGGGTCAAACGACTACTCTGAATGGAGAGCGCTTCAGATCCATTCCCAATGACTTTCTAATTCCTTAATTGGATGGAGTGGAGAGCATGTAGTTGCAGAAGGATAGAGTAACGCATAATGATGCACGATAGGCAGTGGTCAGCAAGATCACTCGCGCTTACCGTTCCAAATAATTTTGGTGGTTTTTGTTTAAGTCACGAAAGTCCGGCTCTTAAAGCCTTTAACGAAAATATGCGACAACTATGCGGGAATACAGCGCCGGAACTTCTGTCAAGACTGAGCGGATCTCTATAGCCATACATTCTAGCGAAGACCAATTGGCCGACATAACTTTCACTATTTAATGAAAAAATTACGACATCAAATGAACATATTCCAAAAGCAAACCCAAAGTTGGTATTTTATTAAAAAATAATAGGCAACGAATATTGGGTGGCACTTTTCGCTTGAGCTGCATTCAACCATGAAATTTTTGTCTGTAAAAATTTTTTTCATACGTAGTTTGAGGTCTCTCATCTTGAGAGAGAAAAATGATTTTATTCGGACAACTCTCAACTTGGTTTAAGTGTCTTAATTTTAATTTTTGTTCGGACCAAGTTGAACTGAGTTGCCGCATTATAGTGTTTCAGAGGCGGCTTTACAGCATTTTTTTTATTCTTTAGTTTTTTTTTCTATAAAGTCCTTGGAATTAGTTTCTCTTTATTTAATTTATCGGCTATTAAAAGAAGCACTTGATTTTATCATTTTTTCTATACACTTTGCCACCGATTTTTATTTATATATTATAGTCTGGATATTTTGAAACATTTTTTTCAATCGTGTTGCAGAAATTTCTAAGTCCAAAAAAATATTGTCCAGGCCAAATTTTGGCCGAAACATGATCAGATGCAGGTGACTCTTGCTTTTGAGAATTTGAGAACTAGAATTTATACAACCACTAAATCACTCGCACTAATTTTATTTCTAGCCAACATTCAAGCGCTTTTCGGAAAGACACGTTGTGATCAGTTTTAGTTGTCAGATCAGTCTGTTATTTTATTTAATTTTATTAAAGAACTTTTTTTGCTCACTGTACTTGAATTACATTTGTTACCTAACATTTTATTTTATACAAATGTGTGAAGTTTTAATATATTAATTATTGTTAAAATTTATGCTAAAATGCCGATTAAGTGTTTTTGAAAATGCTTGCAACGGAAATATGAATTGGGTTACTTATTAATTTGATTTAAAAATTCCTCGAATTTGTCGGGTTCATTATTTTAATATATTTTATTTTTTTATTAATACTGAGTTCCTAAAGAACTAAACGACTTCAATGAAACTTATGAACGCAAGCATTTTGTGTTCTGGGCTCTTATGCTCAAATTCAAAATTTTTTCATTTTGTTATCACTTGTATAAATTTAAATTTAATTTTTTTGTTATTTGCTCCTGTGATTTTTTTTAAGCCACATGTTGTTATTGTTTTTGGTCTCATCAGCGGTTATTTAGTGTGGTTAAATTGTAGTCCAAAGGGAATTTTGTTTTTTATTCTATTATAATTTGCAGTTGTTGTGTTTTGTTTTTACCACTCGGTTATAGTTAAACCCAAAGTGTGTGTGATATTGTTGAAATTGTATTTATTTTATATTCAACAACATATAATTTCATGTATGAATTTGTCTTTATTGTGCCACTTTGCAGCACTCTGTATGTGAGTGTTGCTAGCAATTGATCGTGGATACTAAGTCGAGTCATGAACCCAACGCCTGCAGCTATGTAATGTAATTTACTTATTTATTCTGTACAAACGACTATAAATTAAAGTGATCATAACTTGAACAGTAGCTGGACTGCTAATCAAGACGTTATTTGACTAGTTGACATTTTACACATTTTCTTCGTCTATAAATCAAAGTTTAAGCCAAGTATGGTGACAAAATTATAAAATTTGTCGTGAATCGATATTTATTGACAACAATATACGGAAAATGTCTTCAATAAAATCTGATTATCTGATTTGGGGCAACGTGATGCTCAATTTTATGCAATTCTCGTTCTCGATTTGACTTCTCCAAGTATTCTTAGGTCTCCTGGATCCTTGGTGGTTATATTCAACGGACTGTCGAGTTATATCATTCGCTAGCTTTCTCCTAGTGTGTTCTAGCCAATTAAATTAACGCGATCAGATATTCATAATTAAGGGAATTCGATTGGTTAAATTCCACAAATTCAGATTTGATATCGCTGCAGTCCAGAATATCCCATGTAAACGCCTGAGACAGCGGTTTACAAAAGCTTGCATAAAACTCATATCACGACTCGAAATATTCCTTTCAGATATTTCAGATCCATAAAGAAGCACAGATTTCACGTTGCTATTAAGAACATTGATTTTGGTATGATTTGAGATATTTTGCGATCTTCAGAATTTATTAAGCGTGCCCTACACTTGCTTTGCCTTGTAAAGTCTATTCTGTATATCTTCTTTGCTGCCCCATCTTTTTGAAATTTAACTACCCAGATATCAAACAGTTTTCAATATCGTGAATAAGTTGGCCCGAGAACTAGAAATTCGTTTTGCTTGAAGAATTTATGCGCATTGTTTTGGTTTTGTTGATTTCAATTTGTAGACCTGCTTTGGCCGCACGTGTAGCAAAGGCTTCAATCTTTGATTGCATGCTAGAGGAGCGGTGCGATAGGAGACAGACGTCATCTGCATATTCAATATCGTCTAACATATCGTGAAGGCCCCACGCTGCTGGGATTTATAACTACGTCAAGTACTGCTGGTAAACAGTAGTGGAGATAAAACACAGCCTTGACGAACACCTTCCCAGCTACCATAAGATGTTTGTCAGACGATTGTGTTTAGTATACGACTCCTAAATTAATCTTCTGTTGATGATCTGACGAGTAACAAGAACAAAAACATCTACAGCAAATTTGATTTAGCTGCACAATCAACTTTGCATGATTTTTTGTGCAGATAAGTAAAAAATTCTGTTATCTTAAATGTATGTTTATATGTACATACATGCAAACAAAATAGATGAATTTTAATGATGACAAGTTGCTATTTGTGAAACTTGTATGCGATATTTTAGCAGTTAACTTTAATTTTTTGTATGAAAATAATTTTAAAATGCCAAAAATTTTGGGCGTTTATCTTAAATGTGCAGTTGCAAAAAGGCACGTAAAAAACGCTTTTGTATGGTATTTTGAAGAATAGTGACTGAAATCATTAATTCTGTGCACTTGAGTCGAAGGTGCTCTTAAACAAAAAATCAAAATACTGTATTACTTTTTTGCACATTTTCTGACAAGCAGCTTCGTCTTTTAATCTTGGAACGTTTGATATGCAAGTCGCAAAAAAATATTCTAATGATTATTTGAAGAGTACGAAAACAACAATTTTACACTTTGTTAACTACACAAATCTCAAACGATTCGCTCTACAATTAATATAAACGTCTTTTATTCTGTTATGGAAGAATCTCACATAAGAATCAGTTCGAGTAGCAGTTTCTCATGTGCAAGGAATCTCCTACGATTAAAAATTGTGCTCGCCGACGATCAAAAGCGTTCTTCATGAGATTCCCAAAAGGCTCTTTTACGATTACGGGTACGTTTCCTCTAAAGAATTTGTTTGCTGAAACCTCATGGAGTATGGAACAAAATGCGTTGTTGTATAGCTCCCAAATGAGATTAATTATCTTCTCAGAAACTCCTTCTTAAAGCTTTTCATATCGCATTGTGTTGTAATGTGTGGAATTTGCTATTTGTTAAAAGATTTCGTAGGAGAAAGCCTATTTGAATCGAGAATCTTGTAATTCGCTGGGCACTCGGATTTTTCGATAATTAATCTGTGTTATTGGAAGTGAAGATCGAACCCACTAATTTTAAATAGCTTTTTAAAAACTTTCTATTTTTTACATTAAAAATACATTTACTAATTTAAAACTTTTTGGTTTTGCAAATAATTTAAAGTAATTGCCTAAAAAGCAAACTCTATAAGTGACGAGCAGTAGTAAATAATTAATTCTTTGAAGTATACAGCCTACAAACAACCACTTTGAAATTCTATTTTCAGGTTGAAATTCTATTCTTTGAGAAATTTGGATTTACCCATGTCTCATATTATCTGATACTCGTATGGAAAGAGCAAACATAATTAATAATCACTTCAAACCCATATCAATCGTTACCGCCTGCTCTTAATAAATAAACACAAGACAACACGGTAGACCGCCAATGGCCGGACATTGCACAAAAGATAAAAAGACGGAGAGGATGTTGCAACATAAGAAAGTGGCATAAAAATGTGTCATATTAAAATAACAAGCGAACTTGAAATGAAAATAAATATATGTAGCAATAGAACAGGGAAATCCTTAACATAAAATGTGTGTGAGGTCCAACGAATATACAAAATCTTAAGGAAACAAACAGCCAACCAGACACGACCAGACACAGTGGCGGCTTTAAGTGGTTTAACTGAACAGCATTCCATGACACTTGAAGGAAACAACACAAGAAAAAAACAAATCTACACTTGAATTGCGAACGGATCAGATACTTGAAGAAGACAAGCTGTCTAGAAAACAATAAAAAGAAAAACACACACGCACCAACTTTCACATAAATAAAATTGGGGAAAATGTGATTTGATAGCAGTTTCGTTTTTCAATAATTTATTTGCTATCTCTACTCGTTAGAAGTGTCCTACATCAAATGATGTGCTTAATGATATTTGAGGAAATACATTTTTTTAAGTGTAAGTGTTCGTTTCTGTCAAGTCATAGTGAGGTCCTTTTCACTAACACTTTGCTGCTAAAGGTGTTAAATTTCCGTTGGTTGGAAGACCACATAAGTGGCCTTTTTTATCGACAGGCAAATCATATTAGTTGCAAGTCCTTGAATCGGAAGCAACAATTGTTATTGAGCAACAAGGAAATAAGGATTTTTATGTGTAGTAAAATGTATTTCCGAATTAAAGTGTTGGCTGATGTAACAAATTTTAGTATTTGCCAGACTGTAAAATTTAGCATAAGTTATTTTGTCCTTACATCGATTTACAACCTTTAAGTAGACAGACTTTGGATACTGCGTACACATTTTGGGAAATGTCTTAAATTCCTTTTTATTAACTCATTATTTGTTTAATTTTAGTTTTTTTTCTTCTTTACTTTCCCAAATTTTCTGTAGAATAGTGAGTGAGGAAAAAGCTTAAGGAAAATGTTAATATGAATTGCTAAAATTACCTTTTGCAAAGACTTGCTCTGTTTCATTAGCACTTTCAGACAAATACGAGGTCAGCAGTGAAAGAATAAAAATAAATTCTTAGTTCAATTTATATGGCAAGAAAAAAAATTAAAAAGTTGAAATGAAAAATAAGATTTGGGAAGAGAGATAATTACCAGGAAGAGTAGATTGTTTCCTTCATGAATAAAAAAAATTTAAGACACAAAACTATTGTTTGTTTTTGAACTGATCTTCTTGAGGTCTTTAAGCTGTATTATTTTTGAAAAATAACCATACTTTGCAACTTATAGAAAAATCTAAAAGCGAACTCCAATTGCATACTTTGGAAATTCTTCCATAGACTTTGGCATTCAAGGCTTATTGATCCAAAAATTTTTTTTATTGAAAGTATTTTTATTGTTTTTCTAAGTACTCGTATTCTACACGATGCACACTGCTGCGATCCGAAACAACTTTTAAAATTAGAAAAAATTAGATTTTTTTTTAAATTACAAAAAGGACATTAAATCTTAAAAATTAAAAATGTTATGTAAGCTAAATACGGATGATACAGATAATTGTGGCAACATCTGTGGTAATTTTTAATGAAATCGCAGCAAAGATTCTAGGTCCTTCCTTATACTGGGTGGTCCAAAATTCATAATTTTTCGTTTATATATTTTTTAAAATTTTTGTAGATAATAAAATATACAAAATGCAAGTTTTTTACACTAAGAATTGAAAATAATATCACTTAAATAACCCCCGTTTTCAGCTTTTCATTTATCAGTTCTTTTTAGTGCATTTTCCATAACATTTTCACATATACTCGCTCCTTCAAATTGCTCCAAAGAAAACAGTCGGGTGCTGACAATTATGACGCACGCGCTGACCAATTAATTATCATATTTCTGAAAGTTATTTACTCTCCAACATGTTGACTTAAAAATGCTATTGAGTCTCGGGTTGTGTTGGTAGTAGCTACATCATGCTGAAACCGCGTCTCAGGCCTGCTTTCAAGAGCCTTCCATCTTCTATTTCGAAGAAGTAACCCTCAATGATATTTTCAGATGGCGTTGATGAATGGTTCTAGGATTTATTAATAAAACCATTCAAATGAAAATTTCAATAAATTTGTTTCAATTTCTCGCTAACTGTTGAAATGTAACTGTAAAGTTAAGACGTTGCCGATCATCTGCGGGTTTTAATTCATGCACCCATCGCAGCTTATACGGAAACAACTGTAAATATTTTTTTTAAATGTGCTTTAGTGACGTATGAAAAATTCCCAGCTGAGCCAGAACGCCTTCCGGTCGATGTTTCTAGGGCTTTGTTACCACTTTGCTCTACACGTTCAATATTATCAGCATTGAGAATTAAACGTGGTCTACCGCTTCGATGCAAATCTCTTACGGGGTCATGTTGTTGGTAACGATGAACTAAGCAAAGAATCATGTCTTCAGCGGGTGAAATTCTGACGTTAAAATGTCGATGATCTGCCGTTTGCATTAAAATAATTAATCGCTGCTCTAAATAATAAAATTCTATTATTCTGGTTCTTTGTTAAGTTCTCCGCTATTTATTCTCTAAATCTAGAAAAATAAAAAGTATATATAAACGAAGAAGTTATTAAATTTTTTAAACACATGATGACTTTTGGCCCACCCGGTATCTTTCAAAATGGAAGAGCTATAATTTCACCAAAAATTATTCGATTTTAATAAAATTTCGACCGATATCTGATGATGATGATAGAAAATATTAATTTTAAATGTAGTTTTGAAATATATTAATAAATTTAGAAATTTTTAACAATAAGTTTTTTTAGTCATGGAAAGATATTAGAACAAATTAATCTTTGAGCTATTAAATAATATAATAAAATTAGTACAAAAAAATCTACGATTTCACCTCTTTTATTTAACTACTCCATTAAAAGTTTTAAGATTAATGGAGCACAAGGAATGAGTATTTCTAGGAGCAATAAATCAAAAGTTTGCAACGCGCTTACTGACTATGAAACTTTTTTTAATTGCGTATTTACTAAACTATTAAGCAGCCAAATTTACATCTAATCTTTAAAAAAAAATTATTGATAATTATTTTTAATTAATATTTATACGTAATTGTTGAACTGTTTAAGGTTTATATTGAAATAAATTTTCGGCTTGATTTCAAATCTGATAATTATTTTTTTAAATCATTGAAAAAAAATAAGTTTTTGTTAATTAATTTTGAAAATATATAAGAAAAGTTTTAATAACTCAAACGTTTGTGTTTAAACTGTCTACGGTTTATTCTAACAAACATAAAAATTGTATAATCTTCGAACAAGATTATTACAATTTTTATTTTTGGATTCCTCTTGATGACATTAAACTTATCAAAATCTATATTATTTCTTGCGTTTTATTCAAATATGTATGTAGAATTAGAAAAATGTTATAGTGATTTTTGAAAATATTGTGGCGGCGGAAGAGGCCACAATGCTTGATTTAACATAAAAACTGTGGATTAAAAATCAATAAATAGTTTTAAAAATTTTTTGTCTTTAAAACCCGGAAACATGTAAATATTAACTGCATTTTTTGTTATTTTTTTGTCTTATACCGTTTATTTGTTCTAAAAAAATATAACATTTTATCCAAGAAATTGCTATTCAAAGTTTTCTTAATAACAAAACTTTTGCCTCGTAAGTGATGATGCAATAATTTCTAATAAACTCACTATTTCAAAAAATCATTATATTGCAAATTTTTAATAAAAAGGCCAAAAATGTTGCAATTTTTTCAGAAAAGAAAACGCATTTATTTGCGGCACTCTTTTAATCCTATGAGGGCTGGACTTTTTCTAACGAAGCCATTTTTTTTAATTTCATAATATATGTACCAGTATGCTCAAAGAAAAGTAACGTAAAAAAATTGGACCTGCACTTCCTCTCCATGCCCCTCATTTTGCTTGGCAAATATAGCTGCCATCGGTTTGAAAGGGAATTTTTTACTAAAAAAAATTATATGCCTTGGCAAATATAGTTGCTTTGCTTTGACTTGTCTATACTTTAAAAACGCCAACTAAATCTAGCCTCGTATAATATATTAACAACCTTAACATGAGCAGATAAATGAGATGTAGTATCAAAAAAAAGTTTCATTTTCTTAACATTTTTGCTTCTTTGTTTAAAATTAATCGATTGAAAACTGCAACGTGTTTTTTTATACAAACAAGTGTGAGTATGTGTTTTAAACCAAGTTAACGTACGTTAGGAATTTACATATACATAAGCGTTTTAAAAGGTTATATCCGGTATTAATTTTGCTAAAATATTCTTCCTTTTTTCGGCACAAATAAATTAAAAATGATTCGTAATCAATTCCAAGTAACCACATCACAGACATGTGCGCCAACACACACGAAAACTTATTAAGAGACATGTAGACAAACTCATATATTTGTACAGAGATTACAACTATTTCACTGTTGTAGAGAATAAAAGTAAAAGGATTATTTAGGAGTGATATTTACGAGCAAGCCTTTGTGTGTTTTCTTTTTTTTTTTTTTTGTTTTTTATTTTATTGTATGCAAATAATTCTGATGATTTTTATCTAAAGCATTATGCCAAACATGTGAGTAACAAAAGTAGATTTTGAATTTGTTGTTAAAAGTTTTGCGCCAAAAGAATTTTCGATTTAAGGACAGATCACATGATAAAAAGTTGTTGTGTTTGCAAATCTTATAAATAGTGAGTGCATATGCAAAATATTAATTAAAGACAACATCAAAGAAACGCTAAGCGACCTTAATTATTTAGTTGAATTCATAATATAATCTATATCTATTTTCAAATTAACAGAAAATAGATAAAACAATTCTATTTTCAAAGATAGACTTTTTAGAATTTACCACATTAAAGAGTCTCCAAAATAAATAATAATTTTTTTTTCTAAATTTATTACTTAATTTATGTTTATGTATATGCTTTGCCGTACTATCTGAAAATAAATTGTCACTATATTCCCATTCAGCCATAAACACACACGATATCACTCATTAGTTTTGGAAAACAAACATTTAAAATTGATTGATTAAACATTTTTGTCATTGACAAATAATTTATAATTTGTACTTAAATGATTAATGAATGATTTTTGTTTAAGGTTTTTTTTTGCTTTGAAAAACTACAATGACGGTCAATATTTGTAAAACAGTTTGAAATGGGTTGGCTTCGTATTCTAACAAATATTTGGATTTTAAATTTCATGGGTGGTTTCTTTTTTCACTAGAACAAATAATTAGAAAATATATTTTTGTAATTTATAACAATTTTAAAAGGATGCACAGATTAAAATATATTTAATATTAATTAATATGCAGTGTATTTTAGTAATATTAATACCAAATTAAAATAAGGGGAGTTCTAGAATTAAAAAAAATTACTTTGAAAAACTCATCCTGAAAGCTGTTATTTAAATGTTTTATTAAAAGTGTGTGTTGTATGTAACCTTAAATTAACTCTGCAATATTTATCAATTGAATAATTTCTCTCCTAATTTATAAAATAATGCTATGGAATCCAACTATAGAGTACTTTGTCGGCATCAAATGTAGACAAAGTTCAAAGGCGACAAAACAAAATCCAGCCGCCCCCTGGTATGTAAGGAGCTCAGGCATACATAAATTTCTGGATGTTTCTATGGTAAAAATTGTGTTTTCTAAACATGTGAAAACTTATATAAAGAAGCCCGCAACAAACAGATATCATATACGGCTGAGGAGGAAGAACACCCTTGCTGGGGAAAATAAATAATTATTTTAGTATAAAATTTGTAGACTTATTGTTAGTTCAATTTATATCAAAGGTTCATTAAATAATATTAATGTATAAAAAATAAAACAGTTAGAAAATAATCTCAATTAAATACTATTTAATTTGCTCTTTCTAAAAATATTCAAAGAGTTTACATAAAATGGACATTAGTTTTTTTTAAAGATCTGCGATTCAAAAAATTGCTTTCATTATAAATTATACACAGAAGTATATTTGTTTTGCCGCCATTATGGTAAACATTAGTCTTGACAGCTCATATTTGGCAGTCGTGAAGTATACACGTAGCAAATTTATTCGATATACCAACGTGTCTTAATCGTTAAAACATTTTATAAAAATCAATCAGCGATTACTGCCGCGATGAAAAAGTTGTTAAATTGTAAAAAGTTAAATTTATAGCATATTTCTGATTTAAGAAAGTAAACTTAAGCGAATGAAAGGCACTCGCTCGAATTCGAACCAATTTGGATTTTTCTGTAGCTGTCGCCGCATTATTCTTCGCTACTTTTAACTGTCTGCGGATTTTGCCTTTTTTGGTGAACGGGATATTGGTTAAGTGCTTTAATGCACCTAGCTGGTGACTCCACCTGTGCAGCAAAATAATCGTCAATTGAGTGGGGCTTATTTCATCCCAGAATGCCTGCACTTCTTCCTTGGGATCCTTCTGATAACCACACGCAATAGCATACATAATTGCCATTAACATTTTCCAGCTTTTCATATCGCTCAGGTGTTGTGTTTTCAAAAAAGCAATAAATTAAATAAAGGTATCGAATTTGAAAATAATTTTATAGCATTTTATACTCACATTTTATTTAATTATACACTTTTTTCAACTACAATAACAAAAATCTAAAAATTGTCCGTTAGTAAACAATCCATTTGCAAAAACGTCGCTACAATCGTAATGCAGAGTACATACAATCGAAAAAGAAATCGAAATGATACGGCGAACGGAACGCAGAATACCAAAGATTTCGATTCGAATCGAAATGCAGAATAGAGGTGAATATGTTTTTTTAATTTTTTCCTTCAGTGCAATATAAATCCATTTCTTCCCATATTTCTAAGTCACTATATTTCGCGACACAGAGTGACAATATTAATTTTGCTTATCAGAAACTTCTTTCGAACCAAATTTCTCTTAACTTTTTGATGTCTTCTACCAAAAAAGTTCGAAAAAGAAAACTCGAAATTATTATAGATTACTGAACGAAGCTGTATGGAATTGGATATGAGATGATATGTGTAGAGCTTAGTTTTGTTTCTTTTTAATATAAAGGACTTGTTAATTTTTTTACAACCTTTTGAAAGGAAACTAATTAATAAAGTTCGTTACTTCAAACACACTTGAAAGTTTAAAATAAATTACCAAGATTTTGAAATTTAAGCCAAACCAGAAAATAAAACTACGACAACGATATAAATAGAAAAATATTCACACACACACACACATTAACGCTGTAAGGCCATAAGAATATGTCAGCCAGACAGACCGACTTGTGTGATAGTTTGACAAATTACAGACGACATTAAATTTGGCATTGAATGTGGAAGGGGCGAAAAGGAATACGAAATGTGTGATGTTCTAGACATTGAAAACTACTGATGGAAAACGAAATGCCACACATGAATCCACTAAAAATATGCATTTGCGTGAGTGTGTGAGAAATTTTATTTTAAAGTTTAGATTTCACTCATTTAACTAAAACAAAACTTCCCCAAATGTTTAATTAAATATACATATTTATTGTTTTCACATCTGCATACCATGATTAATGTTTTCTAGAAAGTAAAGATACGGCAAAACTTATTTGAATAAAAATGTTAATTAAATATGAAAATTAAAAATAAATGGAAGCAAGTTTCTGAATTTGACTGAAGCTCGAGTTATTAATTTAGTTGTAAGATTCTTGAAAATCATTTATGGCTAAGTTTAAGACTTGTATAACCTACAACAAATAAAAATTTTTAAGATTGATCATATTTAAAATAATTCATTAAAGTTAGAAGGTTTTTTTAATAAGATCGAGAGCACCCAGTGGAAAATTATGCTTGAACTGATTTTGCAAAGCCAAAAATTTTATAAATGAATTTGTCCTTTTATATTTTATTGAATTATTAAAAATACGTTACATATTATCAATAAATGATCACAAATAAAACTTTAGTGTTACTTAACAAGCTAAAATTTTATTAATATTTTTAACTACAATTCAATTCTAATCAATTAATTTTTCTGTTGGTCCTAAAAACGGGCTAAAATTTTATATCCTCAAACAATAACAAAACAAACACTTTCACATATCCAACGGTATGAAAATAACAAGCAAATAAATTGATAATCCAGAGCTCTTACATTAAATCCCCTCTTTCCTTCCAAGCATACAATAGCACGTTCTAAGACCTAAGCCCTGGTCTTAAGGATCAATTACAAATAAGGTTGGCTCCCTAATTTTTATATACATATTTTTGTAAACATTTTAAAGGATAATAAATCAATTATCAAAACATCACTATAAATAGAAACGTAATAAAACAAAAAAGAGAAAGAAGGGAACCATAATAAAATATTAAACAGTTTATTGTTTACAGTTCCGGTTGATTGTGCAGCAAAATGATCCGTGTTAAAGATCCTGGCGGCTTCTGTCTAAATTATGATTAGAAAACATTTGTCAGTACGACAAGACATGATGTGTCAGTCTAAAGAATTATATTGATCACTTAATACAATAAACAAATGTTAAATAAATTTGAAAATTAAAAAAAAAAATATAAAAATATGTTTCGGTTTTAATTCTTTTTGGCGCGGGTGTAGTTGCTTTAGGGATTCCATGTAATGTTTTTTGGCATAAGACATTAAATTGTTTTTGTATTTGTTCTGAAATGTTTAATCCTTTTTTGTGTAAATTAAACAGAAATAGTTTTATTAAAGTAACATTCTTCTTTTTTTGTTTACAAACGCGTGCTTATCTTAAAAGGCGTAGCAATATCCAACAAAAAAAATGTTTTTACAATTCTGTATTTATTTATTGGCTCAATCAATTAACAGTTTCCTTATCCTTTTTTAGCATTTAGATGTTGTTTTTATGTTTTCATAAATTGTATTTAGAAGTATTATTAATCATTTATTTTATTTTGATATTTTATTATCCTTAAACGCCAGACATCTCAAGTACATATTGCAATACTTTAATTTTTTGTTAATTTTCTTTTGTATTTTGCTTTAAGCCGCCTTAGTACACAATTAGTTAATTGTTCTCTCTTTCTATATACAAAACACCACACACGTTGCAGTTGCTCATGCATATAATTAAAGAAATATCATAAACTATGCTTTCATTTTAATCCCTACAAGTATCCTTTTAGTTTTTTTGAGTCATGTGTTTTCTCCACCATACAAAAGTATTCTGATCGTATATGTATGTTTGATCTAGAAAGTAGTATGATTTTAAAGGGTCTATTAAAGCAAGCTTGAGGTCAGATTTTTATCAAAAAACGCATACAACGAATTCTGCGGCTGCCACTGTATATGTGGTTTCAAATACTAATTGTGAGATTGATGTCGAAGAAATGCACATAAGAGAAAGAGTTTAAAAAAAACGGAAAAGGATTTTAAATAATGATATTTTTTGACGTATCAATAGCAAAAAAATTGAATCGCATTATTATGCTTTTGAGGAATTTACATCCATACTGTTCAGATTCTACCAAAAGTAAATACTGAATGAATGAACTCATTCAAAATAAAATAAAAATTAAAAAAAATAAATAAAACAAAAATAAAAAAATGAAAAAAATTGTATTTCCTGAAGAAGCCAATTAATGATATTGGCGAAATATCGATTTAAAAAATAAATAATATACGTTTTTTTATAGAAACTGACCTAAGGCTTGAATAATCATTTAAGTAATTTTAAAAAAAGGTCGAAAAATAGGAGAATATTATTGAAGAAGTTAATCTTAGCATATTGTTTGAAATAATAATATGAAAAATATGCCCTTCCCTTATTAGTTTTATTTTCAACATGTTTGGTAAGAACGAGTTTTACAAACATAACATTTCCCTTACTAATGTTTTCTCTATCCATAATTCATATTGAAAAATGAGAACGCAGCCCAACTGCATTGAAAATAAATAAAAGTATAAAAAAAATATTTCAAACAAGTAAGTAACTCCCCCATGTCAAAAGCAATCCTAGTAATTAGAATCAGTTATTCATTTCGTTAAGAAAACATAAACATACATACATAAATGAAAAATGTCACTGTCACTTAAAGCAACACTTAACAGCAAAGTAAAGGTAAAAATAGCAACAACAGAAACACCACATAATAAATGAAACAAGAAAAGGACTCAAACGTAAGGAAGCATGTACTACAAAACAGAAAGTAAATGTTCCCCCATAAAAACAAATATTAATATTATTAAATAAAAATGAAAGAAATAAAAAAGCCTCATTAAGCCAGCCACCCAATAAAGGAAAAAATATGCAAACAAAAAAAACACAAGACATACATATTTATTCAGCCTTCTTAAAACACACGTTAAGCTGAGAGTACACAGTTACAAACAAGTTGTAAAATAACTGCTTTAATAAACGCAACCACAGTCATGTTAAAAAACACAACAATCTTACAGCCTTATAAACAAGTCCAATAACTGCTGCTTACATTTACACAAACACACACCCACACACACTTTTGCAAAAATAACTCCCCAAATTATGCATCAATTTATTATCATAAGTTTTCATTTTGTTAAGTTTAAAGATGTGTGTGAGTATTTCTAAACAACAGCAAAATTGTTACACCTTGAGCCAGGCAGCACAACTCTTTTCCGTCGTATCCAAACAACCCTTTATTTTTTGGATTTAAACGAAGGAGCTTTTTATTTAACAAACTGCCAGATGGCTCTTATTTATTTAATTTAAGCTAAAAAAGCCATTTTGGTTCAGAAATTATATAAAAGATGGCGCTAGCATATCCCACGTATTTTTTTATACAGATTTTTTCTTTTAATTTTTTTTAATTTTTTTTTTTTGCTCAGAAACGCTAAAAATAAAAGAATAAAAATTAAAAGGCCTCGTAAATGGGGGAAATGTAAACATTACCCACTCATGCTCACGGACACATGCATGTGTGCGTCATGTATGCATAAAAAAGTCAAGTAAAAGAAACAGCCACTCTCTCTCTCTCTCACATGAGCACTTACACAATCACACACTTGTTTTTGGGGAGAATAAAACAATTGTGGATCTCTTTCAAAAAAAAAGTGAAAGAGTTATTGAAATGAGTGTTTGTTTCGCCGTATGTGTAAAAGTTTTGTTTTCTACTCACTGTGCGTTTATGTGGCGCCTTCATTTGTATAAATATTCGTTTCTTTGTGATTATAAATTGCCTGAGATTTTTATTCCCTTTCAAATTTATATGTGAGAGAATTTATGGAAATGATTTTTTTTAACTTTTAGTTTCCCCTCCTACTTGATTTCCATATAAAGAAAATAAAAGTGTTGTGGCGCTTTTCATCATCTTGTGGGCTGGCCACCATTGGTTTGGGAAAATTTTCATGTGCTCCAAAAAAAATCTTTTAATTCATTTCACTCCAGCATATTGAATTGTTTTCATACTTCGACGCGCAAAATGGCATTTTATTAGCTTTGTGTTTCTTCTGATACCAAAAGGTATTTGTTTTAAAGTACAAACACACATATTTACATTATGAATTTAGTCAATTTCATATAAAACTCTCTGCAAGAGAATGTTGGGCTATTTGTTTGAATTTGGTTTCAATTTTGTCAGCGTATATTCATTTAATGGTTGATTGCCACAATTACAACTTTTTCTATTGTCATTTTGCGTGATATATTTTTTTTGTGGGTGGTAATATTTTGGCCACTTTGTGGGGGCATCGTTATTGCGGTTTGAAAAAAAAAAAAACTATATGTAAACGTACATATGTATGTGTGCGTGTTTGTGTACTTATTTTTGTGTGAAACTGAGTGAGAGTGTGTGTGTGTGTTTGTGTGTGTGTTTTGTGGGAAAAGTTAAGACATTTTGTATTTGGGGCACGATTGTTGAAATAACCAGAAATATATACATTTTTTTTAAAGTTAAGTGAGTGCCATTATTTGAATGAGTTAGAAAGTATTTTAACTGATTAACTATTATATATTGTTTTGAATAATATAGTGTTTAGTCTAGTTTAAATTTATAGATTTTCTAAAAATTCCATGTTATCTCGATTGCATTATTTATTAAGCAAATTAAATTTTTATTTATAAGAATTTACCAGCTACTGCAAACAGCCTTATATCGCCTGCGTGTCGTCGGTGTCAAAAATCCACATAAACGGGAAAGACATTCATGAATTTTGAACAATTAAATATATGTTGATTAAATCAATGAATGGACCACATAATTTAAGAAATTGCAAATAACCACATAATAATATAACATCCTCTAATATCCTTTTATTCAGGTTTATTTTTTTTCTAAATTTAAACTGTCGTATTCATAAAAAAATAATTTGAGCTTGAAATATATTTTAACGAAAATTTGTATGAAAAATCTGCATGGATTTAAAACGCCTTAAATTTTCGTTCAACTTTGGTCCTGATAAAATTCCTTTCAACATTTTGATTAACTGTGCGGACATTATTGCTCTCCCTTTAGCACTTTTATTCAATGCGTCAATTAAATATAGTAATTTTCCTTATGCATGGAAGGATTCCTTTATTATCTCTTTGTTTAAAAAATTGACTGTTATACCTAAACTATTTTAAAAAATTGTCACCGATCACTTATGTTAACAAGTATCAAATTTGATATCCCCCTATCAGGATGGGTTTCAAAAAATGTGATGCACTACAACTAATCTTCTTAATCTTACTACCGTAATATATTGTGGATTTCGTCAACAACAACAAATCGATGTGATATACATTGATTTTAACAAGGCCAATTCAATCATATGCTTTTGAAAATTAAATTGTATGTACTTGGTTTCACAGATCTTAGTATAAAATTAGTTTATTCATACCTGAGTGATAGAAAACAAACCGTTTGTTTTAAAAACACATATTCCAGAAGCATTGATGTTCCATCTGGTGTACCACAGGGAAGGCACCTTGGACCGCTTCTGTTTACACTGTTTATTAACGACCTACCTGATGTAATTCATTCATCCAATATTTTTATGTATGCAGACGACGTGAACATATTTCGCAGTTATCGTCAAATATCTCCAAGACGACTTAAATTCGTTTTACACTTGGTGTAGAATGAATTTTATGGAACTTAAATTAAAAAATGTAAATACATGTGTTTTGCTAGAAAAAGTCCGATTCCGGCACGCTATGTTTTTGAAGATTATCAGTTGGACTCGTTTTATAATTTCTTAGATCTTGGAATTCTACTCGATTCAAAACTTAATTTTATTGTTCATATAACAATGACAACAAATAAAGCTAGAGGTGCACTTGGTTTTGTAAAACGCTGGGCTAAAGACTTTAATGATCGTTATGTTACGAAAAGTCTATACACATCGCTTGTAAGACCTGTCTTAGAGTATGGATCTGTAATATGGGACCCAATATATAAAAAACATTCTGACGCTATTGAATCCGTGCAAAAACAGTTCCTTATTTTCTGTATTCATGGGTTAAACTTTAACCCAAAGAATTTGCCATTATATTCTGCTAGACTTTCCCATATCAAGCTGCCAACTCTAAAAAGCCGTAGAACTGTGCTGATCATATCGTTTATTTTCAACATAATTATTGCCGAAGTAAGCTCTGGTTTCTTAATCAACGATATAACTTTTAATGTCCCTCAACGCCCTTCACGTTATTTTTCTCCGTTAGCAGTTAAATTTTTTAGAGCTAATTATGCTAATGCTGACCCTTTGAGAAGAATGTGCAACGAGTTTAACAAATTTGATACATTTATTGATTTTTCTGAAAACGCTTTCGCATCGTAATAGAGAGTAACTCCCCAGATACAATTAAAATGAAATGAAACTTGAAATGTAAAAATAATGGGTCTATTAATGCGAAAGCTTAATAAAAAAATTTTAAAATATTCAGTGTTTTCTTTTCTAGAAAAAAGTGCAACATTTTTTGCCCTTTTTATAGAAAATTTGCAATATAATAATTTTTTGAAATAGCGAGTTTATTATTGTGTCTTCATTTATGAAGAAAAATTTTTGTCTTAGAAAAATTTTAAATAGCAATTTTTTGATAAAAAGTAAAAAATGTTACATTTTTTTTAGAAAAGAAAACGGACTGAGTAAAAAATGTTTAATCTGTTTGTCGATGTTTTAACTAAACAATATCATATGAATTAATAAATTAATTAATAAAAACTGAACGATATTTTATTAAAAATCACTAAAAATTGTGAAATTTTCGCGGCGACAGTTCGCATTTGAGGCGCCGTGAGGCACCTTCTCGTCCTGCTGTTATGAAACTGATGGAAAAGTTTGAGCTGTTGCGACAAGTTAGTGATGTGAAAAATCGAACTGTTGCACGGCGCTCAAGAGCTATTGAGTATATTGCTAATGTAGCCCAGGATTATCTATTTCTCCTTGAGCTTTGGAATTGGGTGACACTCCAACACAATAAAATATGCCATATTTTGCAGAAAGACTGATGCCTTAATGATGTTGAATTTAATTTAACGTAAGCACTGACGCCTATCAAACATCAACTACTTCGTGTCTTTGCTGATTGGGTCCTTGAAATGCATCAAACTGATCTGGAATTTCATCGAAAAATCATCTGTTTTTTAAAGAGAAGTCAGGCAAATTAATGACTACCAACCAGTAAGTGTGTTACCTTCTTTGGAAAAGGGATAGTAAGACGGCTTTTCTACCGTCAAGGTTTACTTTTAATTCAGCTGAGAGAAAAAAAGAAAAAAAAGGAAAAAAAGAAAAAGCAGCATAAGAGGGGAATGATGGTGGAAAATCGAGAGCTTGATTGTTTTTTACAACTCTGATATTACGCGATATGTTAGTTATTCAAATAAGTGTTCCACCGCCTCTGCTGTCAAGTAGGCGCATTAAATTTCTCTAAGCTGTGTAGCCATTAATTATTTTATTTCGTTAGCGATTTTGTTACAATACTGACGAAGGAGGGGGCTGTGACGTACGCTAGCAATGCACTAGTATCAAAGTGGTGCTGATACTGTTCAGCGATATGTCTTCGTCAATTAAACAGCCCAACAATAACAAATAAAATGACATAGTAATGTACATCTTAAATATGCGGGATGTTATGACTTGCTTGAAACTGTCCTCGAACCCACGTTCTCTGTCATTATCTGCTTTGTAGTCACCGCAATAACTACTTCACCCAGCAGCACCCTTCAGTGATTGAGTGAGAAAATCTACGTTAATAAGCAGAATCGCCGTAGTTGTAAAATCCAAGCCTCCATTCTCAACGTGTGACTTTTTGGTGCTGATATTGGTCAGACGACATCATTGGACACCTTACTTTTCGAAAACGAGGCTAAAGCAACTGTTACGGTGGCAGAACTCCGCTACCGAAAGATGATTACTGATTTTGTAGAGCCGGAATTAAAAGATGCTGACGTGCACGTCGTTTATTTTCAACAAGACGGTGTTACGTGCCACACAAGTCACAATATCATGGCTCTTCTGTGTAAAACATTTCCTGACCGTGCGATTTCTCGAAGAAACGATCACAATTGGTTACAGCGATCTTGTGACTTAACACCTTTAAAAATTTCTCTTTAGTGCTACGTGAAAGATAAGGTCTATGCTAACGGCTCACAATTGCTTTAAGACCTCAAAAATGTAATTCGTCAATTTATCGAGCACATTTCGCTTAGAAATACTCGTTTTTTACATATCAAAATAAAACCTCTTATTTTTTATTTCAGTTTTTATTTATTTTGTTTTTATTTCCTCCTCGAATTTATAAAAACACATATATGCGTGTGTTTGACAACGAAAACATAAATATTTTTGGCATGTCTTCATTAATATCATGAAAAATGCTATATTTTCTAATAAACAATTTCTTAGAAAAGTTGATTAAACATATTGAAAGCAAACTTTGTTCAATAGTTTTACGCTTAATAAAATCCCTCAGATGCATTGATCTTTCAGTGCACACAGTAAAACTGGTCAACCGCAACCGTTTTGAAGACAAACTATTCTAATAAACAACTGGTGCCGTAATTGGAAGACCCAACAAATAATAAATGAGCATGTAAAAAATACCAATAAAATTTAACAATTATTTAACAGCAAAATTCAAAAACAAAAAACGGGGTGCGACCGTTAAAATTGTGTCCATAAATGTTTTTAAATATGGTGACAACATAATTGCTTAATTAGTTAATAGTCTTGAGATACATGAGTGGAACAAATAAAATGCAGGAGTAGTAGTCTTAAAACAATGAAGCAGTTTGTAAATTGAGACACCCTTCTTTTTTGAGCACTACTAAAATTTGTTTAGTTGTTTGTTGTTTGAAAATTAATAAAAATGGCTTTAAAAGAAGTGAAGAACAGTGAATAATAAAATAATTCTTATTAAAAATTTCCATATTAGTCCTCTTTTGGAAGTTTCCTAAGAATGAAACTCCATTTTAAAAGATCAGTAAAAATAATATATAAATAAATTTTTTTTACCAGTTTTTATGAAAGTGGATACTGGGAACCACAAATCCGCTCGCTCTCTATGGATCTCTTTTAGTATTAGACTTTTTTACTTTCTGTTTAAAGAAACCAAGCGGTGCTGGCCTTGTTTTGATTCCTGAGACTAGAGAATATGAAATTACGTTGCTACTTTATCGGAATTCCTATGTTATCTTCTTTAAAAAATAAAGAAATAAAAATTAAACCTTAATTCCAATTTGCTAAAAGAAAGTTAAGGAGAAAAATTAAATGACATAGGGCTTGCCAATAAGGACCGGTAGATGTTGAATATAAATAAGACACGTTATACGAAGGGCTCTTCCTGCTAAAATTAAATTGCTTTCCACTAAAATTTTGTGATGTGCAGTTTAAACAGTCATTGTTGGCTTTAACTTTCTTTCTTTTTTATTTTTGGCTCGCTCGAATATTATTTCAAAGCTCATGCACATGTTACGCATTACACTGTTGACGTGGCTGTTCTTTTTTTTATGTCTAAGTTCATTGAGTTTAATGGTGTTGCAATTTTTGCGCTTTTAAGTTTTTGCTTTTTCTGCTTTCGTTGCATTTATTTTTTTTTTTTTGTTGTTTCTGTATAAAATTTTTGCAGACTTTTTTGACATTTTGACGAAGAGGAAATGTCACGTCACGTCGTGTTTTGCCGCACACCTCCAATTTCCGGTTGATCGGGTTGCCAGTGAACAGCAAATGAAGTCAAATTGTAAAATACAAACCGAACATTCCGACCAAACGTCATCCACATTTACACTAACTTTCACGTACTTAGTTTACATAAAATTTTGCCAAAGTTTAAACTATATTTGGACAGAAGAACAATTGATAAGAAATTAAAATTTCAAATCATAGAAAATACTTGAAAGAATGAGTTTAATTTTACACAGAAACAAATATTTATGCAAACATACGTTTTCCTGAAATTACTATTATTTTATTTGCTTCTTCAAAGTGTGTGTTTATATTTAAAAACCAACAACAACAAATTTTGTATAGAAAGAAATTTTTTGTTATTAATTATATTAACTCTGCTGTTAGGCCTGGTTTCAATAAAAACTTGAAAAAAGCTGTCGAGGCAATATCGATTAATAAATTAAAAAAAATATACTTGTTTGAATTTATTAATAAATTTTCACATTAAAATTTTATTTCATAGAACACAAATGTTCAAAGAGCTGGAAAGACTTCTATGTAATATTTTGCTTGATTCTATAAATATTTTTATTTGGGCTTAGTTTCAATAAAACTATTTGCAACATTTAAATTTACTATTTCTCTGATAAGAACTTTTTCAGTTAAACTCCATGTGAATTCGGGAAAATTTGTTTTGTATAAATATTTCTATTTTATAAAACATTTTTATGTATTAAATATTTTGCAAACAACAGTACATATCGCTCCTTTATTGCAACGTAGTAATATCTCAAAAAAAAAACTCGTTCGTCAGAAAACGAATTTAAAGTTTTTAATTTACACACACATCAATGGAAAAATTAAAAAGTATTCTCCCCACAAGGTGAGTAAACGAGATATTTGTATGAATTTCTCACACAAGATGAAAAACGATACGGTGAATAAATCTGCATTCTTAACACAAAAATCATGTTTTTTGAGATATGACTACGTTGCAATAAAGGAGCGATATGTCGAACTAAAGAGTTTTTCTTTTGCTATTTTTCAATTATCCCTCGTTTAAATTTTCACTACTGTCGGTGGGGCTTATTTACAACAACAATAAAAAAAACTACAGCTTGCTACGTTCTGTGTCAAACATTAACGCTATTTTAACGCTTGACGTTTTAGTCATTTTCAGGGTAAACACACATACTCTTACTGACATGCATGCACACACGCACACACATGCAATTGCTTGCTATTGTAAGAGTGTGAGCCTCCATGCTTCGTGTGTATTTGTACAATAAACATACAAACCAATAGACAGACAGACCGACAGACAGACTTAAGTGCATTGTGTAAATTTCTGGTTCAATCCTTTTAATAAACTACTTCCCAAATACATTATGGACGTGGTTTGAGCATGAGCTTTTCAAAAAAAAAATACAAAATAAGCAAAAAAGATTCATATATAATTTGACTATTTTGTTATTTTCTTCGTAAAGGGGGCAGAACGAAAACTCAACAATGTTATAGACTTAGTTTAAGTTAAGTCCGCACAAAAACATAAATTTGGAAATAAGGCCAAGTTTCTATCCAAAAATTTCGGCCGTAAAAATTACTGAGGTCAAAATAATGATCAAGTTCTTGACAGGTACAATAACATCTCATTTCTAGGCAATCTGGAGAATATTGTATTATGGAGAATAATACACTAACCGTCGATTTTTGTGATAAAATGTATGAAAAGGTTATGAAGAGCTACATAATAATTAGCGTATTCTTTGCCATGAAATAATTTCTTAAAATAGTTGATATTTGGAATAAGGGAAGGGCACCTATAAATAGAAAAAACAAACAAATGCACGCTGATGAGATCGTGTTGCGGGCCTCCGAAAACAGCTCGCTTTTCCTTTGTACTCTAGTGCTTTCCGAATTCATTAGCTTCTCCTCTAGTTGCCTTTTTCAAAATAATCTTAATCAGGAATTTAAATTGATGAACCCTTAAGCCTGATTTAATATATTTCAATTCTAGTAGTATGTTTCCACCACAGACTTTTACTTAATTAATTCACGCATTTTCACTCTGCAGTAACATACAAAATTACCACAGCTGTAAATGAACCATTTATTTTTTAATTAATTCGCGAATCATTCATTCACTGAATTAGCAAATTTTGAATTAATTCTTTTCACACAAAAAAAATGAATTAAATGAAATTTGAGTCAATTCAAATGGATTTTGTAAAACTTAATATCAATTCATTCATACAAAAATTATAAATTAAATACCACATGAATAAAGTGAACAATAATAAGAAGAAAAAGAAAGAAATGCACAAGAGAATTAAAAATATGTAGAGGAAATACGATAATAAGTAATTAAGTAATATAAGCTGTAATCAAAAATAAATATTAACTAAAAAAAATATAAAAAAACAATATCACCGTTTGAGCAAAATCACTTTTATATATAAATAGTTTTGAATTAAATTATTTATTAATTTAAAATTATTTATTGATCGAAAGAATTGACCATAAAACAATATATCAAAGGAAAAAGGGAAACATTAACGCTAATTAATTTAAACCTACACGGCAGAACAGAAATCACAATATTTTTGGAGGACGCCACACCTTCTCGTCAGTGTTCATGTGTATTTTCACGTATTCGATGGGTTTTATTTTGCCCGATATGACTGATATAATAAGATTTTGATATTTTGAATATTGATGGTCAAATCACTGCTTTTGAAAAGAATATCTGAGTTACTACTTCACTTCTTCTTCATGGAACTCACAAACTGCCGGTAAAAAATGAATTTTAATATGAACCTCGTGCAAACATACGAGTATGTTCGTTCCATTCAATATTTAATACACATTTAAAAAAAACTCTTGTCAAACTTTTTGAGTTTTAGACACCTTCAATTATTTGAAAAATATTGAAACAGCAAAATTTGTTTTTGCTCGCAAGAAAACAAAACTTATTTTCCTTAGAAATTTTTTAACAATTTTCTTTGCAAGCAAATAAAACTAAATATTTTTTTAGCTTAGAAAATAAATAACAAATTATCTAATGTTTGCGAAAATAAAAATAGTAAAATTCATCAAGGTGGTCTTTTCAATAAAACTGGTGCTTCAAGAGCTGTTTAAAAGAACATTCAAGTACGAGTAGTCCATTGATGCAGTTATTCAATTTATTTTGCCTTTTGATAATTGAACAGCTTGTTCTTTTGTTTTGTCATCACAACACAGATTTCTTGGTCAAATTACTGCAAATCATTTGTGTACCCCAGCAACAATACAACAGATTGCAAGGGCAACCAACTTTCTTTAACTAATTATGTCATCACTGGGAAACCTTAATGTATATTTTTTTATTTAATTTTTTGTTTTTCTAAAACAAAGAGTTTTGTTTTTGAGAAACAGTTGTTCGGTCAATTGCCAATACCTTAATGTGTGGTCTAAATTGAGATTTTAAGAAAAATTTCTTCTTTTGCAGAAAATACTTATTAAGTCATCGTAGTAGAACAACGGATTTGCAAGAGTGGCTTAAGACAATTGTCTAAATTCAAGCATGGCAGCTATTTTTCAAAATTTTAGCCATTTATAGAGTAAAATGTTCATTGAATAAAATTGTTGTTAGGGACATGACAGTGTCCTTACAGCATGAATCAGATTTTAACGGTACGATTTATACGAGTATTTTAATGGGTTTTTTATTCTAAATGTTGAGGTGTATTTTAATGTTATAAATTATTTTAGGTTTCGCTTTTTTATCTTAAAATGCAAATAACAATTCAAAATTTTGCAAAACGCTCATTCTAATCAAAGTTAGTTAGGAGTACCTCGATTTTTTTCACGACCAAGCGGTTGTCAAAATCGTAATCTACGACAAATTCTAAGAATGTACGCAGAAGAAACCATGGCTCTAAAATCAAAATCGAGCTTCCGGTTTTTAGCGAGAATATTTTTCTTACTTTATATGTTTATAGGGCAAGTTTATTTGTTCAACGGAATATTTGCCTCAAAATCTGCGCGAGATCATGAAGAATGTTCAAATAATAATGCACACTCAGAAAATGTGAATTCGTCGTATATTACGATATTGACAACCGCTGGGTGAATTTTTTTTAATACATACAAATTGACCCACTCTAATGTATATAAATAAAACAACAAGAGTGTTTTTTTTATTATTGCTTTTACGCTTGCTTAAAACGTGTATTTAAATATATGAGTATCTTTTGAAATGATTTATTGTGAGGTTTTTTCGTTAACTCTCGCAGGCTGGTGAATAGTGTTCTAGTCCCAAGTATCCCAAGTGTTGTGCGATTTCGCGTCAAGTAAAAGGATTAATTTTTGTTAATCTGTATACTCTACTTCAATTAGTTATTTTACTTGCCGATCGATTTTGCTACAATAACGATGAATAAAGGGGTCTGTGATGTGCACTAGTATACACCAGTATCAATTGCTGCCAATACTGTTCACTGATCAGTCACTTAGAAGTCAAACAACAGCAACTACAATGATACAATAATGCTTATCTGAAAGATGCTGCATGTTATGGCTTGCCTGAAGCAGCTGGGCTTAAACTCGCGTTCTCAGTCATCACTGGCTTTGTAGTCAACGCACCAATTACTTCAGGCAAGAGCACCCCCCATTTGAAAATTTATTTAAACTTATAAAGACTAACTGTTCGTTTTTAAAAACAGTTTTTGTGCCTTTTTCTTAGAAACATTTTTAATGTACATATTTAAGAATTAGACTGTATGAATATATCTGTGCCTTCTTCCTTATCATTAGGACGCGCATGTTACACTTTTCCTAATTTTATTTTTATATTTTTGTTTCGCTTTAAGTTTTTAATATCATTTCATTGGTTTTTGTGGCTTACCAATACAAGGTTCTAAAGAAATTTATTGTATTAAAAAAGAATTGTATATATTCTTAAAATATTAAGCAAATCATTTAAAATGTTGTTTGCCAAAAAAATCTTGAGAAATATTTAAATATTTTGTGAAAAATTTTTTAAAAACAAAAAAAAATTTATTAAACGGTTAAAAGACCGATAATTCAAAAACATATCAACAAGAACAAAGAAGACGTTTTTCTTTGCTTGCGGAGGCAACGTTGACAGAAAACAAGAACATCATCAGCGAGAAAATTAAAAATAAAAATTATAATATAAAGAAAATAATTTGTGTTTCTGTTAAAAAGAGACAAGCAATTTAAATATAAAATATCGGTTTATTTGCATTCTTGAGGATAACCGAAACATTAATTTAAATTAAGAAAATCTAAAGGCAAAAACATTAACGTAGCAAGTTTTATTTTATACGCCGCGGTATGATTTGACTTGTTCGTGACATTCCATAAGAACTCAGCCAAAACGTTGATGGACAAGTAATGAGTTTAAGGTCGGATAAACATATGAAGTGCACACGTTACACTACTGTCACTTTTGCACTTAACTCATTATTATAATATGTAAAAATTATGGGAAACAAATGCTTACCACATCCGCTTAAAAATAATCAGTAACAATTTTCCTATTTAGAAGTCATTGAATACACAAATCGCAATAAAAAGGAGAAGTGTGCTTTTAGTTTTGTGCTTCATGTCAATTACACGGGTCTGTTTTTAATACGTGATAACAACCTGTTTTCACGAACACACATTTAATTGAAAACAACCCACATTCCTTAATAAAGGATTAAGCTGCGCAAATCTAGGACATGATAAGCGTACACTGTGCTACCTGGCCGGAATAAATTGCTTGTTTATTTGCTAACAAGTAATTGTAGCAGCATTACAAAGTAGTCCAGATAGTAAGTACGGTGTAGTTTTTGTTTTTGTTTTGTTGTTCTTAAGTCATTCTCAAGTTTTTGCTAGGACTAAATCATACAAAACATTAAGCAACTTAATTATAACAGCTGATTTTAGAGTAAAGGCAGAAAGAAATATTTTTGTTTGCAAATTGAGACAAAACCTTAGGCAGAAAAATTTGAAAAATTTCATTAAGAATTTGTTTTAAATTTTTAACAAACTTAATTTAATGTTTAACCCAACAGAAAAACTTGATTACTTGAATTTTGTTGTTAATTTCATCCATATTCATATGATTTCTTGACCGTTTATTATTTATATGTTTACATAGTTGAATGAATAACTTTGCCGCATGGAATAAGTTAATCCGCAGACAATATTTCAACGCGAACGCTGCCGATGATATTTTCACGCGAAGCAAGCATCCGGGTTTTATATAAATTTTCTATATAAAAGTTTTGTTTGACATTGAATTTTTATTATTTTAGCAATATTTCTTTCAGCAATCTTAACGTCAATTTAATTCCAGCGCAGGCAGTTTTTGTGGCGGCTCTGTCGCCCTAAAATTTTTTAAGCGTAGGAATCTACTTGTTTTATTGTAAAAATACAACGAAAAATAGAGCTGTTTATAGCATTGCTAACTTTTGCAATTTACCAATCTGCAATGATTTTTGGTTATGCATATTTGCTCAAGTGATGCAAATCTCAGTTTCATTTATTTTGTGGTCGTGGTCTTGCAGAATATAGTACTCGTACGTATGCTAGATTTGCAATATCTGCAAGGGTAGTTTGCAACGAAGGGTGATTTCCGCTATTGATTTTATTGCATTTTGGGTTAATTTTCAATGCAAAATGATTCCTTATAAGAATAAAAAAGTGAAATTTGATATAATTTGGTATTTATATTCCAACACATACTAAATGCAATTGCATATGTAATTTTGCTCACAAAACTTAATAATACTGTACAACAAATAAAAAAAGTGAAATACGATGAACAATTTCAAAGCTATTAAGGCAAGAGAATTAATTCTTTTTTAGCCAAAATAGGATGGATTTTGTTTGATAGAGATATAGAATTGCCAAGAGTTAAAGGAAATATGTAATAAATAAATACTTTTTTAATAATTAAAATATACTTTCATCGTTTTATTAATAAATATTATCAGACTTCTACTACTTACAAAATTCTGTTATTGATTTTTAAAAGGTTTCCAAACAAAATTTGTTTGGTAACACTTTTATAAAACCAACATATTTTTTTATGAATAAAACAGTATATCAACAACTTTGTTTTTTATGATGACTTATATTGAACTTTTATGTTACACACATTTTCGATACAAGCCCGCCTCATAAATTCAGAGGTCTAATTAATTGTCACTTTCGATAACGAGCAACATAATCACGTATTTTGCGATTCGATCATGTGTTTACAATGTAAATACATTGTTCGATAGCAAAAGCCATAATTTCAAACTAAAAATACGTGATCGAATCAGCTCCCACCCCAGGGTTGGTGGGATAATATAGCACAAATTTGAAATAAGTACGAAATTAGCCCTTAAACACATTTTAAGTATGGAACGATTTCTGATGCAAATTTGGAACTTTTATGTTATAGAAGACTTTTCTGGCGATTTGTTTGAAGAACATATCAAGCCGTTAAGCCGTTAAGGGCATTTTTGCTGACTCCCTTTCAGGAAAGGAACAAAAAGACCCTTAAAGCAACGAGTTATGAGGTTAAAATATTTCACAAAAATTTTTCTTGTGCTGTTTTCCAAAAAAGCGCTAAGCACATCTTCGTCTAAAATATAAGGATTACAATATATGCTGATTTATAAATCAAAGTGAAATGCGAGGGAAGCTATGATTCCCCCTAAAATTAATTGCTGGTATACATTCTTGAAAAGGCCGATGTACGTATATTTTCCTTTGGTATCCTCTACCAGAATCAGCCGTTAAAAAAAACTTTGCTATTATTTTTCTGTTTTACAGTGCACCATTTTCTTAAAAATATGCTCCCCTCTTAATGTCCTGCCATCCCTCATCCAACATTTTTTTAAAACAATTTCCCTTCACTTGCACAATTGTTTTAATTGAAATCATCTAAAGGAAAAGAAGAAGAAAAAAACTACTTAACATTCATTGTAATAATTACTTAACTTTACCAAATGGTTTGGATTTTTTTAAAAACTTGCTTGTTTCACGAAAACAAATATATTTAATCTTCAATACAACTCGAAGCCCCCCGATACATTTTGTTAATGCTAAAGAAAGTTTCGCTTTTGTTTGAGCTAAAGACAATTGTTTTCTTGCCGTTTTACATAATTAAGCAATTAAAAGTCCTTGGGCTCCAACAGCTAAAGACAAAGCAAATAAATTTAAATGAAAATGTCGTTCCAAGTTATCCATAAGGTAATCATGGTGTTGGAAAGCCGCATTCACCACGAAACCTATTAAAAACAATGGTAAAATGTTGAATATTCTTTGAGTTTAATAAACTGCACCCAACGGCCAAACAATTGTTACAGAAAAAAATTTTAAATAAAGTTGTGTCTGTTAACATTGAATTCATTAAAAGAAAAAGCCATATTTTCTTAAATAATTTTTTTTCTTACTTCTTCTTTTTCAATTATTTCATTTGTAACAAAAGTGTGAAAATTATCATTATCACTCGGGTGCTAACAACAATTGTTTAAGACAATTTTGTTTTTCATTTGCCAGACTTTATAATTTTCCAGCAGGCAGTTGGTGTTGGCCCCCTTCTTATTGTAGTTTGCATTGGTGTTTAATTAAGCGCCGGCTGTTCTTGTTCGGTTGGTTGTTTGTTTTATTAAGAAAAATTTAAGGATGATGAGAAAGAGGGAGGGGAGTTAGTATTCAAAGGAATTATTTAAATATATTGATCGTGAGATAATTTTAAATACAGGAGATTGTAACTATAATTTTTAAAATTCACTGTTTTGTACAAAAATGTAATGTCTAGTATTAAAAAAAAAATAAAACATAAAATATCATCATATTTGGAGTTAATTTTTTAAGAATCGATTTTCATTTTATAATAGTAAAATAATGAATGATGAGTGAAGGAAAAAATTAATCATTGGTAGAAAGCATTTTTGGCAGACTCATTAAAAGTTTGTAGTATCAGTTATTTGGTTTACGATTTATTTCTTATTGTAAAAGCGATCATTATTAAAGATAATCTCCTATATTATTAATAGGCAAATATGTTTTTTAGATCCCTTTTTCGGCTGTACTCTACTAAACCGATTTTGGAAAGATTTATTTGTTTTTAAATGGGTTTTTACAAAGATGTGAACAATCTTAATTTCATTTAGTATTAAGGGGGCTACAATCGTTTAAGGTTGCTACTAAACATGCTCATTTATTACACATCCATGCTTCAACTTGAAAAATATACAAAGTGTACATGTGTGCATGTGTGTTTGTCCAATTTGCTTTTGAATAGATATGAGAAATGAGTTTTAACTGCCTGTTTTTGTAAAATGAAAACAAAGTTGTCAGTGAGAATTAATATTGAAAATAACAATAAAATACGAAAAATTGTTTTTGTTTTCAATATAAATTCTCACTAACAATTTTGTTTTCATTTTATAAAAACAGGCAGCTTACTGCCTCAAGTTGTTTATTTGAAATGTTTTTTTTTGTTTTTGTATTTTATCGTATGTATTTATGTAAATGTTTAATATTAATATCTGGAATGCGGTCAATTGAGTCGACCGCTGGATATATTAGTAATAATAATTATAATAATAAGAACAAAAAAAACACATGAATTAATGAACCCCTTTTCGCTATTCTATATATTCTATATCTTAAGGTGCTAACACTACTTCTGCGCTGAAGCTGGTCCGAAGGATTTTTTTCAACTGGAGCTGTTTATTTTATATATCGTCGTTCTGAAGTTATCTTCACATATCTCCAATAAATTTTTTTTGGGAAATTGAGTAAAAAGTTTTAACACTATATACAAAAAAAAAAATTATTAGGTGAACCGAATTCGCACTACTGCCGAAGCACAATTTCAGGATCGTAGACCCGGTTCTCAAGCTCAGGTTAGACTCGTCCCGCCTTGAATAAATCTTATCAATTTTTTTTTCTAATGTACGTGAATATAACTTCGGGACTACCTTATATTGTCGATTTTTTTTATATAGGCACTCTATTTCTACCTTAATCTTTTATGTATTGAAGTATTAATTCTTTCAAATAACTTCTTAAAATGCAAAAAATACAGGAAATCAAATCGTATTGATCACAAAATTTGTGTGCCATGTTCATGCGTTATCGCATACGGTGGCGCTATTAAAATCTCTCAGATCAAAGGAACTGCTAACAGCGTTTTTTCTATTTTCACTTCACTCTCAAACTCATATGATAAACAAATTGTTGTATCTCAAACTAAATGCAGAGCTTTTAACCAACACATTATTGTTAATGGCTTATAATCCTTCATGTTATTATCCTGGTATCTAAAAAATAGCATTCACTTTCTTTTTAAGCAAAATAAAAAGGATGATGATGATAAATATTTAAAAATTACCGCTAAACACCGCAGACTTAATGGAAAACCTTCCAAGTGTCTGTCTTGTGTTTATAAAGACAACAAGATAAATTAACACAACATCTCAAGGATTAACAGACTACTTTGCATTACAAATGGAATATAAGAATTTTTCTCTTAAGGACTTCGCATAAAAAGGAGTAAAGAAAGAAAATATGTATAAAACCAGAGTTTTTGAGCCGTTTGGTACTAAAAAAATTATTTACTTCATTTATACTATTTACAAAAGAGCTCCCTTAACATGAAACCCTTTTCTTTCTTTCTTAAATAATGCATATAATCTCATTGTAATCAATTGAAAAATTTTGCGTCATTCTTGAAAAATATCGGTTAAACAAAAACAAACATTTTTCTTCACACAGCAGTGACAGTTTATTCGCCCCCGAATTCATTCTTAACATTCTTAACCAGAACAGCATGATATTTTATTGCAAAAATGTTAAGAAAACAAACTTTTGATATGTGGTAGGATTAATTTGTTTTAAAGTTAAATAAACTTTTTCCTTTCAAAAGACACACACGTCTACGCTTGAATGGGACGAGTAAAATGTGAGGGCGCATAAAAGTCTTTGATGTTATTTTATGCACCTTGCGGTATTCATGACAAAATAATCAAACACAAAATAAGCAAATATAAATCTTTCTTTAACTACAATCGCCTTAAGCCGTTTGGAAAGACAAAAATAGCATTAACAAGGATCTTGAACTCTCTAATCCGTGTAATCAATCTCAACTTGTCTTTTCTGTTGACACCGGCCGACATTGAAATGAAACTGATTGCAGCAGGTTTTTCCGAAATTTTCTCATGATCGCAAATTGCACTAATGGTATCACTTACAATTGCCAGCAACTAATCTTAAATACACTTTAGAGGACAAAGAAAAGGGAAGAAGAAAAAAAAACAAATAGGAAAAACTGCGCAATTTTTCTCATGATTTTCATGTTTATCATTCATCCATATGACAACCTGAAAATGAATGAATGACAATTTTCATTTGTTGTACATTTTCTTGGGTCAATATGTTTCTTTTTCTCTCTACTTTTTGCTAAGTTTTGTGTAACCTTTTGGCTTTTTTACTTACATCTTTATTATTTTCTCTAATGTGTCCTTTTTTCTGCCATTATCTTAAATACCTTAAGCGGATGAGTTATTTGCGCACGGTTTAGTTTCTGAAGCATCTCCTACATAATTAACGACGACAATGGTAGTACACACATGCCGTCATAAAGACAATGGAAAACGGCAGCGTAGTTTTTTTGCAAAGCATAAGTGAGCACCTTGCAATAAGAATATTGTTGTAGTAATCACAAGGATTTATAGATTTGTTTTAGATGAGAAATCTTTTTTTTTATTTTAATAAAATTTTGACTGCAAAAATTATTATTTATAAATTAAGTGGACAAATTTATAAGTAAGCAAAACATAAATTAATCAAGCAGTCACACCAGTTGCCATATCGATGTTGCAAGAATGTAACAAGTCAAGAGTTTTTCAACAAGTTTTCAGAAAAAAGCGAAAAAATTGGTTTATTGTAAGAGTTTTTGATAGTTTTTTAAGTTATGCAGTTAACAGACAGAAAAAAATTATGATTGGATCAACTAAAGTTTTTCCGACAGATTGCGCCAACATTTTTGCTGAACATTTTAAATGATATTAAACGAATAGTTTTCAAAAGTTTTGAAAGCATCCATTTCAGCTTACAGAAATACAATATGATTGTTTTTCATTAACCTGATTTGCCTTTTTCATTGAGGATGGAATAAATTAATAAAATTTTTTTTTTAATTTCATGTCCTTAAAAATAAAAAGGAATCACGGATTACAAAGGCAATTATACTGCATCAAATAGAAAGTTCAATTGTAATATTTATATACTGTCGAACAGTGTTATAAAATTGGAATTATCATTCGACCCAAAATTATTCGAATATTTGAATAAACTTTCTTCAAATTTGTTCAAATGTACAAAAATTTTCAAATTTAGAATAAAATTTTATTCGAACAGTTTTTGTCGGTGAAATTGAAATTGCAAAATTATGATTTAAATATATTAATAATAAGATGTGCTAAAAATAAGCTTGTTACAACAAATTACAAATACCCATTTAAATGAAAGTTTCTAGAGAATTTTGGATCCGGAAAATATTTCCAACAATCTTTGCTGAGAGCAAAAATTTATATATTTTTATTCCTAATTACCTAAAAATTTATTTATCTCTGGGAGTATATGATTATAAAAATGACAAAAATTTGGAACTCGTGTCTTATTTGAATTTAAATGTAAAATCCTGTTTACAATTTTTTTTTGATAAGAAGATAATTCTTAACATTTCTAAAAAAATTACAGATTTTGTAATTAAATCGTTACAACATATTTGCAACAATTAAAAGTCTCGATATAAGAAGTTTATTTTTGATATGCAAAAACCCGGCGTTTTAAGTCGAAATCATTGGATCTTTATTTATTTAATTTAAAGAGGAGGATATGCCATCAATAATGGAAAGCAGTATCACCCTTATGGCCGGCACGGTTACGATTTTTTATAAAGAGAAGTAACACTCAGGCAATTAGTATGCCTACCAACCCGTAGGTGTGTTACCTTCTTTGAGAAAGGGATAGTGAGAGAGGACAGATGGTGAAAGTAGGATCATATTATTTTCTTGAAATTTTCCATCACCAATCCGCACAAATGCAACTGTATGTCCTCTATGACTTCACGAATTCCATCTTCGAGGTCTTAAATCAATTGTGGGCCATTTTCATAGACCTCATCTCCCACTTAACCACAAAGAAGCAAAGTTTAAAGGTGTTAAGTCACAAGATCTTGGTGGCCATTTGTGATCGCCTCTTCATGAAATCTGCTCATGTTATTTCAAGAAAAAAAGCGATGGTTTCGTTACTTGTACGCAATATAGCGCCAACTTGTTAAAAATAAATGTCTTCCAATTCCGGCAATAGAAAATCATTACCGTTTGATAGCCCAGCCCATTCACCGTAACAGTTATCCCAGCCTTATTTTCGCAAAAGTTAGGTCCAATGACGTCGTCAGACCAAAAACCACAAAAAACCGTCATATATTGAGATTGAAGAGCCTCAACAATTCTTGAGTTTTCCGCTTCCCAAGAACCCAAAAATGCTTTAGCTTTAAGAATTGTGACCACCGCAAAATTTTCAACATTTTTGTATCGTTCCATTTTTATTAATGACGTCATTTTTACAAGTCATCTGCCAAGTAGTTACAGGTTGAGTCATGCCAACTGTTAAAATGCGGACTATTAAAAATGAAACGTCTTATATGAACCGAAGTACAAAGAATTAGAAAAATAAAATAAATTTTTACTCCTTCTTTAGCTAATTGCTTCCATAACTTTGAAGGAGGCAGTGCAAAATAAAAATTCCTTAAGAATGATTTCTAATTTATTTTAATGGATACTTGTGACGCAACAGAAAAACTTGACAGATTTTTTTAATGCTATTTTGACCGTATCACCAACGTCAACTGTGACCGAAACTATTGAGCTTGTTATTTTACTACAAATAAATGATATTCATACTCACTCTTTTGATTTTTTAGTGTTAAGTTGAATTGATGTCGGCAAATAGTTACAGAAAAATAAAGCATCAAAAAGTTTTTGTTTAATTGGAAGATAAGATATTTAATTAATAAGTTTATTAAAATTCAATATTATTAAATCCCAGTAAAAAAGTCTGTGATATTCAAAAAATGTGATCTGGAAGGGATGCCCCATTTCAGATATTTTCTAAAGACTTTTACAAAGGATTATCATTGCAGGCACATGCGACTTTTATATCGCCGATAGTAATATTCAAAGGAAAACCATATTTTAATGACATAATTTAAAGAAAATGAGAATCAAAGCTTTCGACCATTAACCATCGATTAGTTTTAACTAACACGGTGTATTTTTTGTATGTATATTTTAGTTCACGGGATTTCCGAAAAATTGTTCAGGGAATCGGAAAGAAAAAATGTTTAAATTTTTCGGCCGACGCTTTCTGGGAAAGAGACCCTAATTTCAATGTAAATTTAAGAAAACAATCAATTTGATTTAGTAATATATTAGTTTGGGAAAACACGTTACAAAATTAAAATACATTTTTCGTATTTACAGAACAATCTTTGTGCATAATTTTATCCATCATAACGGATAATTTCTTTAAATAATATGACAAAATTATTATAAAGGTCGAAGAAATTACAATAATCTTATATTTTTCATAAATAAATAAATAATTTTTAATCAGACTCAAGAAGCACGAGCTTTGTCGATTCATTGAATGATGATATAGAGGCAAAATTCGCAAACCACATGCTAGCGAAACTAAATTATTCCACTACGTGATACATATAATTTTTGTCACTTATAAATCCGCCCACCTGAACAAAATCTTACTTTTATATAAATTCTTACTAACGAATCATGTCTTTGTCAACCTGGTTGATTCTTTAAGTATTTTAATCGCATGATCGATGCATCTCTGTGTTTTGTTCACTAAAAAATAAACAAAAAATCTTATAAAATCTGCTTAAAATGTTTTTCTAAAAACCATTTCGAATTCATTCTTGTCAAACAAAAAAGTAATTGCTACCGTTTGCTATTGATTTCTTTTCACTCAATTTTCCACATATGGATAGATGTTTGGATGGATGGATGGATCGATGAATGGATAAATACATGTACATGTTCATGTGTATGCTTTCGAAAAATTCTTTATGCATTTATGTGTCATTTTAAATTTGTCAACACAACAGTTTTGTGTCTAACTGAAGTAATTCATACTTTTTACTCTACATATTTCTTATTACCAACCGTTCATATTTTCTTTATTTTTCAAACATTAATGCTTTCTTTATTCATATTTTGCCTTTGGTTTTTATGGTTGCTGCAGGGAAATGTTCGTATAAATAAATCTCATTGATTGTTTGGTCTTTATGTAATCTGTAATAAAGGTTTTTGTTTTTCCTTTTTACTCTTATGAATGAATTTCATTCATTTAATGATGAATCGTTTGTAGATGGCTTTAAGATTTTGCTTAATAAAAGTCAAAGGTTTTATGGTATTTTCTCTGGGTTTGCAAAAAAATTTATTATGGGAATATTGGAAACATACATTCCAAAAACACAAAAGAAGTAAAAACCTTCTCCCTTTTTTGAGGTCAACTAAGAAGAGTTTCGATTGACACAATATTCACAATTTACTATTTTTGCATATTTCGTTACAAGTAGATGAAAAGTATGTAAATGTGTCACTTAATTTTTAAATTATTTTAATCACAAAAAATATAAGCTTTATCAAAAATTCAAAGGTTCTCCAAAACATTAGATCCTTACTAATCTGTCGAACATTTATCCCAAAAACAAGCTGTTAATTTAGTAACCAACATCAAACTTGCAAGAAAAAAGGGTGCTGAATGTTATTAAAAAATATTTGCAATATTTCTGAAAGGGCGAGAGAAAATTACCGAAAGTCCAAAACTTAATAAATGTAACAACACTTTAGCAAATTTGATTGTTACGTCAAAAGAAATGGAAAACAATACCTAAAGCAACTGAAACTAATTTTCCTAATAAAAATTGTTAAACAAATAACACTGTGTTACAAAAAAGAACGAAGTCGAAATACCTGGGATATGATATTATTTTTCTTGTAGATGCTCTCAAGTAGATCAAGCATATGTATTTGAAATTTCCTGGACACCCCCAAAATCTGGAGTTACGGGTAAAAAAAGTTTTTCGTACCTCTATGCACTTATAGGTCTGTAACTTAGTTGAATATTCACCGATTTAAAAATTTAGAACAGATTTAGAAAGAAGAGACAGAAGCTCATGTCACTTTATAAAACTTTCCGCTTTTTTCTGTTACAATGTTAACTATTAACTATGATATTTTAGAAAAATACATTTTAATACTAATTTAATTTAAAGGAATATAAAGTTTTGTATAAATAACAAATAGGGTTCTGGAATACAAAAAGTTTGGCGAACACTGACGTACCAATGATTATATTTATGGTTTATAATTTTTACATCGTTTTTGTTAAAAAAAAAAACAAAACAAATATCGTATTAAACGAACACAAAAAACTGAATGTAGGGATTTTTGCAAATATTTTGTTTTTATAAAAAGTTTAATAAATCAATTATTTTTTAACAGATTTTAAAAACCAAAATATACTTTTTTTCCTTACAAAATATACTTTCATAATATGTATATAAAAGATATGGTTCTCTTGCAAAATACTGCAATAAAACATGTCCGAATATGAAAAATAGCGAAAAAATTGAACGGAAAATGTCTTTGCGGTTAAATTACTAACATGTTTTTGAAAGTAACATGAACATCATATACATAATTTTCAAGGCTTCTTCTCTCTAAATTCGTTTTTAAATCGGTTAATATTCAACTACGTTACATACCTATAAGTGCATAGATGTTTTTTACCCGTAAATCCAGTTTTTGGGGTGTCCCGGAAATTTCAAATAAATATTCTTGATCTACTCGACAGCACCTACAATAAATATAATATTACTTCCAAGGTATTTTTTTTTGTCACACTGTGTAATAAACACGAAATATAAATCTGATGCCCCATAGACTAATGGGAGTGGGTCGTAGGTTCGATTCCTGACAAGATCCTGTATGTTTCTGCAGACAATCTAAAAGATCTTAAACAGTTTGTGCTTGAAAAAAAAGAACTGATAACTCTACCGATTAAACAAACAGTTAAATGTCAACAAAACAAACAATGAATCCCTTTTATTTTCAATTATTTAATTTTCTGCCGCAAATATTTTTATAACGCACTTGAAAGTCTTTAAAATTACATAAACGACATTTTATATAAAATCCTCATTTATCACAAAAAAAGTATTGAAAATTCAATAAAAATAAACAAATTCCTAATACAAGAACTATGTTCCGAATGAAAATGAATTAGTTTAATTTTCCAAAAAAAATCAATAAAAGAACCCAAAGCACAGCACACACTACTTTCATTCTTGCAACCTTGCCTCCCTCCTCATAAAAACTGATTAATAGAACAGTGCATCACGCTCCACTTGAAAGTAATTTAGCGAGCACAACTAAACTCATTCCAAAAACACTAGATGCATGCTACGTCATGCTATTGATTTATAGAAAATCTCTCTATAATGACGTCTCAAATAAGGGGGGCACGTGTCAGTGTTGTTTAAAGGATCTTGTTTGAAACAAGCGAACAAAATTTTTTTTATTTTCTGGGGGGAAAGTGAATATTGCAGTATGCTGCGTTGTGTTTATGTGACAATTATTGGCAACAGATGTAAATTATTGAGGGCCACCATAAACGTTTAAAACTAAAAGTCACGTTCGAGTGTTTAACTCGCAAAGAATTAAAAACAAACAACAACATTTTTGTTTGAAAACAAAATCTTAAAAATTTTCTGTGTTTTTGGATGTTGAAAAATGTTTTCTGTATTTGTATGCTTAGAACGCTGCTATTTAGGGAGCAAAGAAAATTTATTAGTTTCAAGTTGAAAAGTGAAACAAGGTGCTAATCTTTTATTAACAAGACGATAAGAAACAAGTCATAAAAATATGAAGAAATAATGAACCAAATTGTAGGGGGAAATATCTAAAATATTTTAAATGTTCGCATGTTGCTCTTTAAAGGGTTCGTAAAAGATAAAAGTAGGAGAAAATTATTAAGGCCGTTTAAAGATTTTTAGATCTTTTAAGAAGGAACTTTACGTTTATAGACATTTTAAATAAAATTATAAATATTTCCTTAAGATTCTGAAAGTAAATTTTTAAAGTAATATGTAAGAAGATATTAGATGAAGTCAATGAGCCTCAAATTTTTTAAGCACTTGGGAAAATCAGATTTCGCAAAGTCCAAAATAACCGGAATATTTTTTTTTGAATTTTATGTGAAGAAATATGTAGGATATGCCCTTTTGGTTTATTTTGTTTACCAACATGTCACAGCCTCCTTTTAACTCATGATACCTTATCCAGGGATTTTTCAACTGTTTTAAGCTCTTTGCAAAATTAAATTTTGTGAGAACAAAAATAACAGAATGTTTGTATGGAAATATTCTATGAGCTAAATCTGCGGGAAAATATTCATGTGGCAGCAAATCACACTTCTACTTGTGTATTTTTACCATTAAGAGTGTACAGATGTGTTCATGACCATTTCCTTGCTGGAATATTTTTTTATCGATTATGCTGAATAATACCGCCTCGTCAATGTTATTGCTTTTGTACGAGTAGATAGTCCAATAAAGTAGATGAGTCCACGAACATAACAGAACACGAAACGTGACCTTACCAGCCGATGACACCGTTTTAAAGTTCTTTGGAGCGTCAGCAACTAATGATATCCATGGATTTTTCTGTTGTTTCATATCTGGCCGAATCCGTTCTTTATCAACAGTTGGAAGTTAACGAATAGATGCATCAGGATCACGACAATAAAGTTTAGAGCAAACTACGGAATCAGTGCTTCGCCTTCACTTACGTTCGATTATGAGAAAATGCGATTTTATTGTTTGAATTCTTTGAAATCACTGAATCATGTGATACGATCGTGGCAAAAACTAGTTCACTAGCTTTAACTAGTTTGCTACTCAGAGCTATGCAGTCAATTTTGTTGCTTTTCTCTAAAGTAACTGCTTCAACTGCTCGTGCTGATCGAGCTCCTAATCTTGTTTTTATACGACATCGACATCGGTTAAAATTGTTCACACAATTGCAAATAGTCCGAGACACCTTCAAACTCATGTTTGATTTCCTTAGTTGGTTTGCATTTCTAGTACAATTATATTATTTTCTTTATTTCTTTAGATTTTATTGAGACTTCAAAAATTAGATCACAAAGCAGATGAACAAAAATAACATAAATTATGATAAACTCAGAACTATAGAGTGTTATTTTAATAAATATTTAAGACATTATTAGTTCTGAAGAACGCTACATGCTTAGTTAAGCTTGACTGAGATATGAGATTATACATTTTTACAGGGACTGATTAATAGTAAAAATGAGATCTTATGGTAAAACTTAAAACTAACACTAAAACTAAAACAACATATTTACAGGAAAACTAAACTAAAAACAACTTCTATCTTCTATTCGAACCCGGAATAGAATAAGAATAAAACTATGGTAAAGAGTAATTACTTGAAACAATTAAGGAACTGATGTCCTCTTTTTAAATTCCGATATAAGCTGCTACTACAATCAAAGCCCTCCTGCGAGTGAATAGCACCTGTCATCAATCAGGTCTCGTGGTACTCAAGACGGTAATAGAAAATATATAATAGAAACATTTTTCTTAATCAATCGACTGAGTGAGATATTTTTAGAAAATTTACCACTCGTCTGTAGCAACCCGATTGTTCTTAAATTTATTATTTATGGAGTTCTTATACTCTGTTCAGACATGCATTCTTAATGGAATCAATATTCAATATAGATTATTAACAAAATTATTTTAGTGTTCAGACATACAGAATCTACTTAACTCAATAAGCATTTGAAAGCTGGAAAATAATATTGTTTTTATTTTTATTTTGAAAGTAAAAATTTGTTTCGAAGTTTACAAAAATGGAAATGTATTCCTCTTTTAGAAAGAAATTACTATTATATAAGAGAAACGCCGAGCTGTTGATTCCAAGGTGGGAGAGAAAAGAAAAAATTTGAAAATTCTAAATCAATTATTACATTTTCATGTGTCTTTCGATGACAAGCTGATTCGATCACTAATATTTGGATTGAGCTTATTGCAGTCGCTATCGAAAAATGTAATCACAGTGTAAATATGATAACGAGTATCTCGTTATCGAAAGCAATGATTAGACCTCTGGTTTTAGTTACATCCAGCGAATTTCCCAGAAGCCAATATGACCCATTATAATTTTGGTTTTATGCCAGCAGTAATATTTTTTCTGACTAAATCCCACGCTACACAAAGCTCAACTTTGTATTCCTACTCCCTACAGAAAATATATAAATATTATTAATACTAAAATTTCCTCAATCGCCGAAGAAAGTAACAAATCAACAAGTCACAGAGACTTATTTCAATTGGAAAATTTGTTTCATTGCTACAATTAAATATTTCTATCAGTTTCCATAAAAGTAGGTATACAATTACAAAACATTTAGACCATTTATAGAACTTGTTAATTTGTAAACTGTTTATAAACAATACAATTATATTTTGTCAACAAATTTCTAGAAATATTACAACAAAGTTTATAATTTCACAAAAATTTTAATCAAAAGGAAGTACCGCCTCTTTTTTCATAAAATCCAACACAAAGCAAATATTTTTGAAACAGAAAACGCCTTAGAAAAATATAAATTTATCAACTGAAAACCTTTTCAATAATGTAGATCTTTTAAAACAATGTACAAATAATATATTAATATTATTTAATCAATAGTGTCAGTTTTTCCATTAAAACAGGATCAATTGCCACCGCCTACTCTTTATTTGCTGGCCAAAATGCTAACGACTTATTCTTTTATACATATATTTTTTAACAAACAAAAAAAACCTGACATGATTTACAAAAAAGTCTTAGTCTTTGTTTTAAATTAAATTGTTTGGACTAAACAAGGATATCTTAACCAAACTCTGACAACGAACTAACTAACTAATTGAATAACTAACAATTTGTAGAAATTTTTGTTTTCACTCACAATTGTTTGCTAATCAAACAAAAGTCTTGGTGTTTTTCCTGATTTTTCTGTTTTTTTTTTATTCTTTTCTTTTCTTTTTTGTGCTCTGAGGCCAAGGGTGTGATTCTTTAGAATTTAAAATTTGCTGTGCAACAAAAAAAAAACATTTGACATCTTAATCAATGTAAATGTAACAATTGTATCGAAGAACAAAAATCAATGACATTTGCTTTTCGTATCTTTTCTGCTTTCTATTTCAATTTTAACTAGAATTTAGTTTTATTTTTTTTCATTTCTAATTTTTTGTTACAATAAATTCATTTTTTTTTGCACAGGATTCAGGATTTTTTTATTTTTCTGACCATTTAAACAATTAATTGTAAGTTTTTTGTAGCTGCTTGTCTCTTTTTATTTACTTTTATATTGGTATTGTTAACAAGATTCTCGCCATTGTGTTTGAGTTGTTTACAAAATATTACACAAAAGTTATTTTTTAATTTAATAGGAATCATACTTTTGGACATGTGTTTTTTTTATTGTTGTCTTCATTAAAGGAGAACTATTAGACAGCCAGGCGTCTTAAGGTTAACATCAGCTTGAACTGGCTCCAATGGATCGTTATTTTGTACAAGTTGTAAAACTAAGTATTTTTGTTTGTAAAAATTAATTGCCAAAAATTAAATATATGTATTCATACATACATACATATGTACATATGCATACATGTATGCCTTGTTGTATGTATTTATGTACAACAAACACGTTCCAACATGAGTTATCTTGGGCAGTAAGTTTTATTTCTCCCCAACTTCTGTTAATGGCAGCAGCTTCGATGTCAATTTGTTGTTAAAGAGAAGCGGTGATAAGAAACAGCCGATCAGCAAATATTTCTTAAACGATAACTCTTTTGTGGCAAATTCTACCTCAATCCATCGAAAAAAAATATTATGCTAAAAATAGCAACAAAATCTATTTATAGTTCTAGAACTAAACTGTTAAGTGTTATATATATATATATATATATATATATATATATATATATATATATATATTCCTTTAACTCCCACTGGAGCGACGCCAGCAATAGCCGTCTTCAATCTCTGTCGGTTTTGAGTTGATTTTATGTTAACCGAATAGATCACATTTTGGTTTCGGTTTCTCCAGGTTGTGCGCGGTCTACCAACTGTTCTTCCTGCTTGGTTAAACAGACTCCAACGCAACGCTTGCTTCGCAATGTTATCATCCTCGTGACGTAGTACATGCCCAACCTACTGCCATTTACGTTTTCGGATTTCAGTAGCTTCATCCATTTGATTTGCTTGGCGTAGAAGCTTGACATTTGTTATTACACGAGGCCAGAAAATACGAAAAATTCGACATAGACAACGATTTGCAAAAGTTTGTAAGCGATAGGTAACGCCTCTGGTAAAGTTCCACGTGGTGCATCCATATAACAGGACAGATTATCCTGTAACACAAGGCACAATGCAGTGGCTTTATTATGTTGTCATTTTGAAACTGCAGCTTTAGACTTTACTTTGATAAAGTGCGTTTCAAACTATCGTCATGAATTGGTTTGTGATAACTTCATCGCCATGAGCCTGGAAACAGTTTAGGGAAATGTTCCATTCATATCCTTAGCATTGCCGCTGACCAAATAATTATATAATTTGGAAGCAGTTCTGTTTACTATACATCTTTACCTTCTCCCTATTTTTTTTATTATAATAAGTATTTCTATACAAGTGTTATGTGCATAATATTTGCTCAAATTTCTATGGAAGCATTATATTTTGAAATTAAAATACATTCCGAATTCTCATCACATTATTAAAATATCAATATGCATATTTAATTATAATTTTTTTATTTAATTTTTAAGTTGTTCCCATCCCAAAAGAAAAAAAATTCCCATAAAACAGAAAATCTCCATTTTTCATTTGCTCTTCATGTCAGCGACTTTCATGTCATTCATTTCAATTCTAATAAAAAAAACTACAGCCAAAGCGAAAATAAAGGAATCATGTCTCACGCCAATCATCTGCCGAGCTGTTATTGTTATCAAGATTAAACATTTAATGCCTAAATCTGTTGTTGTTTGAAAAAAGATACTTTTATTATAAAAGCAAATACTACAACAACAGTAACAACGTTCCGATTATCAAAACGGCTATGAAAAATTTTATTAAGGCAGCCATTGCAATTTTAAAAAGTTATGCAACATACGGAAGTTAAGTATTTAACAAAAAAAATATATAATACAAAATTCAAGCCCCTTTTTGTGTTCATAAGAAGAGTGTGTGTATTTTTGGTATTTGATAGTTTAAAACCAACAAACCCTCCAAAAATCACACAAAAGTCCAAGGATACGCTGATATTTCTATCTGCGTATGCACACAGTCGATGCAACAGCAACAATAACAACAATAACAACAACAACAACAACAGTAAAACATAATAGTGGTGGTAGTGGTACGGATGAGCACTCGTATTGCCAGCCGCTAATGATAGTGGTGGTGTCATCCTTAACAATAACAAAAACAAAATGTTATTGACACAACAACTACCATAATGATAACAATGTAACCGTCTTTGATAATGATTTTGAAAGAGGCTTTCCATGAACAAAAACAGAACTAAATTTTATAAAAGATGGCCAGAATATTGTTGGAAATATTACGTGTTCGTATACAAACTTAGATGCTGATATGAGAGTGAGTGTGTGTGAACATACTTAATGTTGTGCAGATAAGAGGTCCTTCGGTCCTTCGGTCCTTTGGTTTTGTAAATATAAGCAATATGAACAATTCAAACTGACTTAATGCTTTTAAGCTGATAAGTGAAAAGTGTTTAAGAGCATATGAACGATTTTAAAGTGTCTAATATGGCCGCCGCGGCGCGCCGTTTAAAGAAAATATTTCAAAATAGTAACAATTTTCATTGGCATTGAGCATTAGTTATAATAATTCATGTGACTCGATTTGTACTATGCTAACATAATTACATGTTCTTCGTAATAGAGGGGAACTGCTTTTGGTCACTCTGAAATAATGGATGTTAAGACTTTTGGGCGGAGGTTTGGACACACCTCAACCTCTTTATTACGCGAGGTGTGAACTTTTGTGAACGCCGCGAATACAAGGATGATTATGCGATAACGCAAATAGAGTCTACGGTTACCTCTCTTGAATTTCAACGAGTTTTCTAAGGAATCGCAAGAATGGGCCACTTTATACGGAATTTCACAAAACGATTTCATATTCATTCAAGGATACATAAAGACTTAGACTTAGACTTTTTATCTTCTATTTCTATGTTTTTATTACTGATATTTTGTGTATTTTTTGTGGATTATAGTTTCAAGGAATAGCTCACTCTTGCCAGATATTGGGTCGAAGAACCAAAAGATGTTTGACGTATACTTTGTCATAATCTGAATGCCCTTAAAACTCAACTCTAAAGGTACGGTCACACTTGCCAAATATTTGCCGAAAAAAACGAAGCCAACAGACAAGCAAAATTAGCATTTTCTTTAATTCCAATATTTTTTTTACTATGGGTTCGCATTTATTAAGAATAATATAAAAATAGCATTTTGCTGCAAAATTGACTTAATTTTGTGATATTAAGTTAAATCACACCAACCATAAGCAAAAGTAGTGGTTACGTTTTTTTGGGCAAATGTTTGCCAAGTGTCACAGTCAGTACCTTTATAAAATAAATTATTTAAAAATAAATAAAACAAAATAAAGCAAAAAAAAAGTCTTTCTCTGCAGAATCAACCGATCGTTACTCGTGTCAAACAGCTGTTGCGCCATCAATATCATTTTCGCTTCAGTACATAAATTGTTAAATTGTTAAAGCAAATAGGATAATCCAGCGTAGTAGCACTTGTATTTATTACAAACTTACAAACAAAAAACAGATCATAAAATTTAACGACATAAATATTTTGATAAAGAACTATAAATCAAAAGCGAAAATAAAATAATATTCTAAAAATACATGCAACAAAACAATGCAAAGGCACAAACCCTTGAAAAATAAATTAAAGAGAAACAAACAAACACACGCAGACAAACGAAAACTGTCATTTATTTTCTGTAATACAAACTCTCATTTCATTGACTTTGTATAAAAGAGAAAAATAAAACGACATTAAACTTTAGACAAAAGGACGTATAGAAATTTATAAAAAGGATATTAAAACAATAAGCTAGAATAAAAACACTGAATTGAGTTCTAAGCTGACTCCTTTATGTCTGGCGTACAAACAAATGCAGGCTTCTTGGGAATAAGAAAATACAAAAAAGGACTGATCTTGCTAGAAGGAATTTACGTCAAACAAAAATATATAAAGATGTCAACATTTATTTATCATTGTTTAAACCATTTTATAGATCATTCATTCTTTATGTCTTTGGGCTCCCGCTTTCTATATTTCTTTCGTAAGATATTTAAGGAGTGAAATATTTGAAACTTACAATATTTGATTCTACAAAATTTTAGACTAAAACTGAATGAAATTAATGTGTTAATAGGAAATTTCATTTTTTTGTAGACATTAAGTCTAGCAAGGACAATGAGTTTCTTTTTTCTATTGAAAATTTATATTGAAAAGAATATTGAGCAAATATTTGTAAACGCGCCTTTTGTGCCAAAAAAATGGATGTGTATTTTTTTTAAAAAATTTCATAAATAATCTTAAAAATTCAGAGCCGTATTTGACAAGTGAGTAATTTCAATAAGATTTTTTTAGTATTTCACAATGTTTGACAAATTTTTTGTTAAATTGATTGAAAAATCGTTAATGTCAACATTTTATTAGATGCGTTTGATTGCCATTATTTGATAACAAAAAATCACTTAAAGAACAAAATATATTTTGCTCTCGAAATGAAGTCAATGGAAACAAAACATTGAAGATCACGTTTGTGCACGTTCGTACAGGATCATGAATAAAAGATAATTTTCGGAAAATGTATTTTTGTGTTAAAGTTATTTTTTATAAAAGGTACTTTCAGAGAAGGTTTTTTTGACAGATGGTACTCTATTTAAAAGGTACTTTTCAGACAGAAGTACTTTTTATATAATTTGCATTTTATTAAAGGCAATTTTTATAAGAGTCTTTATAACATGTATTTTGTATAAAACGTACTTTAAATAAGACATAATTTTAATATAAGGTGCTTTTCGGAAAAGTTACTTATTCTGCATGGAACTTTTTATTTAAAGCGCTTTTTATCAGAGGTAATTTTAATGAAATATAATTGTAAAATGTAATTTTTATCAAAGTAAGTTTCTTTAATAGATACTATTAGCAAAATGTAATTTTTATAAAAGGTTTGTACTATTTAAAGTGTTACTTCGTGCAATATGTACTTTTTATAAAAGGCAATTTCAATAAAAGATAATTTTAATACAAGGTACTTTAGATAACAGCTTTACGTTTTAGAAAAGTTATTTATTATAAGAGATATTATTTTAAAAAGTACACTGAGAGAAAAAACAAGCTAAATTTAAACAAAACGGGATTAAAACATGCCGAAAACGTTATAAAAGTCTGTTGAGCTCGAAAAAGCTTAAATCAAACTAATATTCTTAATTTTACAATGGTACCTCTTAAGCTAATTTTTAAGCTTCTTCATTCTTCTTTTAAGAATAAAAATCTTATTTTAAGAGCTTTGCATTCTTAAAATAAGCTTCATATAATCTTATTTCAAGTCTAACTCAGGATTAATTTAAGAATAATAAATCATATTTCAAGAATATTTGTTCGAAATTCGATATTTGAATGTACTCTAACCCACAAACCCAGCAAACAAAACTGAATGCTACCAATAATATTTTCAGTTTATTAAGGTTTTATTGAAAAAAACAAATCAAAAATATAGAAAATTCTTAAAAATTAAATATATACGACTACATACGATACATATGCATATGTAAATAAATTCATATAGTTCTTATTATATACATTTAAGTCTAATAAATGCCTTACCAGTACTTATATAATATACCTGTAAGGGAGGGCTTGCAAAGATACATGTTCGTGTCCTCTTTTTGCATGAATTGCTATAAAAATTGAAAAATAATGCAAATTATCACTGTCGAAAGTTCGACTTCGACATGCATAATAAGGGTGTATAATAGACTCCTTCATAAAAAGTAGTTTTTGTATAAATCAAGGTTTGATAAAATTTTATTTATTAAAAAAATATTTTTATCCGATTTTAAAACAGTTTTCATATATTTTTTATATGTATATTTTGCAAAATTTCTATTTTTAACTGCCAGGACCACTATGTCGATTGAAGACTTTCTTTCGTACAATTATTTTTAAAACAAAAAAAAAATCTAAAATTTCGTAATTTTGCAATTGTATGAAAGAACGAATACGTTTGACATAGCGGGCCTGGCAGTAAAAGAACTAACACATACTTTAAGTGCACATCGCTCATTTACTAAAACAACATCATATCTCAAGAGAACTCGTTCTTCAGAAAACAAGTTTAAAGTTTTTAATTTACCCACAACTCAATGGAGAAGTAAAAGAAAACTATTCTCCTTTCAACAGCTGAGTAAACAAGATATTTGTATGAGTTTTTTACACAAAATGAAGAACGATACGGATAATTATTCTGTATTCTTACTTCAAAAATCAAATTTTTTAAGTTATGACGCTGTTTTAATAAATGCGCGATATCATATTAGAATCTTCTCTTCTTATGATTTTTTTATGCTAGAATTCTTTAATAAACTTTAGACTCGCATGAATATAAATTTTCAATTACATCCGCACTTGAAGATGTATTATTTCAGGAAAAATTTATATGCCAACAAAGTCAACTCCCATATGAATAAAATTCAAAGCTAATATCCTTTTAAAATCCTTGTTATAGCTACAGTTTGTTAAGATTTATGTACATTTAACATCATATATTTTACATACTTAGATAGACGGCATAACATTTCAGTTTGATTTCTTATATTAAAATCTTAGAAAACAATAAGTATTTAGCTGTAAAAGAAAACAAACTGCTGCAGCTATCAAAACTGCCACCACACTTTGCTACACCCACTGTGCCACAATTGTAGTCTCAGTTACGGCTCCTGCCGTTTGCAGAGCAACATAAAAATCTTTATTTGGGCCACAATGACAGTATACAGCTGGAGTTTGCCTCTTGCGTTTCTTTGCAATGGCAAAAATATTTATAAGATGTCGTCGGTATGCCTCAGTATGTGGCAAGAAGCAAGGGAAAGGAGAAAACGGGCGTTCTTTCTTATTTAAATAAATGTCGAAATGTTATCGTTCGTTTTATTTTTTTTAATATTTCTTCTTCTGCTTCTTGTATTCATTTTATTTTCTCGTAAATGTATTCTGTTTGTGAATCTTTGAAATTGCCACCAAAGCAATTGTGGAAAAGAAAAATCCATTTCAGGTTATCCGCGAATTTCAATCAGTCCCGTGGCTCAGTATGAAAACGATAAAAAATAAATTGCAAAAAAATATAGAGATTTGTAAATACACAGATACGATACGAGTATAAATACGTTCTTGTATTATAAATAAAATAAGATAAAGATGAAGCGAATGAAATCACATTTGCTAAAGCCAAAATAGTGTAATAAAAAAACAGCAAATGGTTATTATGCAAGTGGGTCGTTTGGAAAGTTTAAGCTGAGCCAAACGAAAACAAGTGTTGGTATAGTGATAGACTGGTCCACGAGTATTTGAAACTAGTAAATGTAAAATGTTACATTCATTGAACAAAATCTATTCTAGCAAAAACATGGTAATGTGTTGCAGCTATCAGACAACAAACTTTTACATGAAATACTACATCCCGTCTCCATTATTTGGAAGTAGTTTAGTATTGCGATACTTATCATTTGTTATACAAGTACTTATTTTTGAGTAACAACAAACGAGACTATGAACGCTTTGGCACACGTCAAGTTTACATTGCATAGTCTTGAGTTTTTCTGAGAGCAGGAAAACAAGAATGCTGGTGGGTACAGATTTTGATGTACTCGAAAAGCTGCTTTGTCCTTCATTAGTCGCTCATGCATAATTGTAGTTGATTACATGTTTGTATAGTTGCTTTGCATGTTGACCCAACAAAGTGATATTTGCATGAAAGGAATTTTAAATAAGAATTGAAAATACTTTATCTAAGTAGATTTAGCTAGTGCAAAAGTTATTTTTAAATACATTTCTTACCAATGTTTCCCTAATTAAAACTACCCGACCCACTGGAACATGTGTACGAACAAGATTTTATTATCCTTGTACGCTATCGCGAAGCAGGAATAACATTAATAGAAGTTCTGACAGATTACTTATAGCGGAAATGAAAATAAAAAAAACATATTTTTAACATTCATTAGTTCTTCGCTTTCTTGGTGATACTAAATTTTATGGAAACCATTCTATAAAATTGCAACTACCATAAAAATTAAAGATAAAAATCTATTAAATTTTTGCTATTTACTAAGATAAAACTTCTACCCACCTCATTTGAAAATAATAAATTGGAAGGATATCTAATTTTAAGTAATCAAATTTTAGAATCAGGCTAAAAAATTTAACACATTTATGACTAAAAAAAATCACAAAATTGTTGTAAAATACCAAAAACGAATGATGTTATTAACAAGCAGCTTTAAAGTAAGTAAATAAATTTCAATGACTTCCATGTAATGACATTTAAAATCATTATGCGTAAGTAAGTGTGATAAGTATTTGCTCTGAATGTCATCGCCATGTTGAAGTAATTAGTTTACATGTCAAACACATTACTTTGTCATAAAAGTTTTTCTTAGAATATCGGCCTATATTTTCTGCTTTTATATAAAATTTATGTTTAGTTTGGGCGTAGTGTTTCGTTCCTAAGGTAACGCTAAAAATAAAATACAAGGGTTCTCATTTTATATTTTTTTCGAAATCTTCGAATTGCTTTTTGTGACTTGATTCACTTCGGCACTCCAAATGTGGATTGAATTGATTGAAATTTTATTCACATATAGTTATGTTTTTTGATTATTCGCCTACAGTGCTAGTTTTCTGGAGCCCATGTTCTTAAGGTTTTTTTATATTGGACTTAACAGTGTGCACACAAATCGTTAAATTATAACTGACTCTCAATATATACCTGTTTTACAGATCCTTAATTTTTTTAAGTCAACCTATCTGAGCTAGATTATATTTTGTAGCGTGTCTTGAGCAAAGCATTTAAATCTAAGCTGTGAGAATGCTGACTGAGAAAACGTCTGTCCACTCAACAATGCCTCTCTGAAACACCTAAAACGCAAAAACCCTCTTTGAGTTGATCTTAAACGCTTTAAAAGGGCCTGTTGGTATGGGCACTCATACAAAATCTATAAATCTATATTATTAGTAGACAAACACGTTTTTTAGATCCATTTTACGGCTGTAATACTGAATTCATTTTGAAGAGATTTATATGTTTTTAAACGGGTTTTTACATAGATGCACATTCTTAATTTTATTTAAATCGGTTCGATATTTAGGGAGCTATAAACGTTTAAAGGTGCTACTAACACATGCACACTTATTACACATGAATGCGTCAGCTTCAAAACACTGAAGGAAGCATGGGATTAAATGTATTCATGTCAACAATTATGGTGTCTTTTTGGTGACACTGTCAACAAATTGTATTTTTTATTTTTTTTATAGGTTTGACAGTTAGAAACAAATCATTAATTTAAAACGAAACAAAGTTCCGTTTATGTTATTTTACAATAAACTGTAAAGATTGTAAAATATTGTTTACCTTATTTTGCTTTCAAATCTTCCTATTGACATTTTCTCCCACAAGAACTACCTAGGCAGTATTGACGCAGTCTACTGGTACATTTCGCAGGACAAGCCTATGTTAAATATCAATGGTAGATGCATTCGTCAATAGATAATAAGTATATTTTCACCAGAGACATATCCTGCAGGGAATAAGTAAAGTGTGCATGTGTTTGTCCAATTTGCTTTTGCATACAAATGAGAAAGAGTTTCAAGTTGTGTATTTAGAATGTTTTTTGTTTTTGTATTTTATGGTATGTATTTATGTAAATGTTTAATATTAATTTCTATAACTCGACTAAGTAGGCCGCTGGATACACTATATATAGATTGTGTTGCCTTCGATCCTATAATGAGTATAGGGCTTCAGCAAATTTCTTCCATTCAGATCTGTTTATCGCAATAGTTTTTACTTCACTCCAGCTTTTATGCATTATGCTGTTTGGCCTCTCCCTCGACTCCCCTAAGGGTTCCATTCGATAGCATTCCTGATAAGATCGGAAGGTGGTTTATGGACTGTGTGTCTAATCCAGTTCCTTTTTCTTTTCTCTGTTTCTACACACATATTTGAGGTGTTTTAACCCACAGATTGTTGTTTGAGATGATTCGTGGCCATAGGATTCGTAGAACTCTTGCAAGACATTTATTTAATTACATGTATCCTTCTAATAATTATGTATTTGCAAAGTTCTAGCAGGATCATGGCATTTTCTTCATCTGAGTCACAGATTTTTGTAGTTTTTTCTCACACTTTTGTTGTTGCCAATTTATTTACACTGATTTATGTGTCCTCAGAGGTCTTCGTATTTCTAGGTATTTATACTGCGAACTGATATTTATTAGAAAACATTTTGAGTTTTAGACTTTTTCCTTGCCCCCCTCGTACTGAGCAAAGTTACATTTACAAAAAAAAAACAATCCCAAAATACCCATAATCAAACAAAAAAATTTAAGTGCTCAAAAAAAAAACGATGAAGTACCAAACACAAAATAAAATGTAAAATCACATAACAAACAGAATATTAAATTTTTTTTTTCATATCCACAATTATTTATCAAGGGGTCGTCATGTTTAACAACTTTAGAATTCAATCTTAAAAAAAAAATAACATAAATATCTTGACTACTTTAATTTGAATATCTGAGAGGGAATGGGGGGAATATTAAAAAGCTTTTTCCATAACGAAACTTTTAGTTTTATAGAAAATTGCATGACTTTTTATTTAGTAACTCGTTGATAAAGTCCAAATAAAATAATGTAAAATAAAAATTAATAAAAATTAAATAGTTGATGTTTGAAACTGGTTTAAATCTAGTTTTTTAAGTTATCTCGAAGGATGTTATTCGGAATTGTCGAAATAAAAAATTCTGAAGAAATGCATTTCGTTATTACATTTGAAATATATCATTTAGTTAGCAACCCTGTCAGTTTTTTTTCTTATATTTTTACTAAGATGGGAATTATATGGGCTTCTCAGTCAAACTATTGACTCAATTCCTATCAAAAACTATAATTTGCTCCACTGAAACTGGTGAAAGTCTTTTGTTGGAGAAATAAAAAGAAGTACAAAGAAAGCCAGTCTCTTGTTAGTCTAATTGATTCTGATTTTTATTAAATAAATTACTGGCTTATAAACTAAAATTAATTCTAGTCAACATAAATTTGCAGTCAATAGTTTCCCACGAATTATGCTGACGGTTACGAATAGTTAAAATAAAAAAAAAATAAAAATATACTTAACAATTGATTTGTTTGTTGTTAACTTCTTCACTGACAAGTTAAAGATTATTAAATTTGAATACAGTAACGTGCAAGAGTTTAACATACACTTCACTAGGCTCGGTAAATTGATTTAGACAGCCACAAATATCTATAACCTTCTCTAAAAAGTATATTGAAGTGTTCATGTATTTAACTATTGCAATGATTACTCACTTACATTTTTAATTATAAGTTAATGTTTATAATAAATAAATAAAATATGTAAAAATAAATAAAAATAAGTAAATAAATACATAAAAAAACAAACACCTTTGGATATATAAATACTGAAGTAAAAAGTAAGATTTATAGCCTCCACGTCTTTTATACACACGCATCCACACTTTTATGCCATTTAACAAAATTGATGGCAATCAAAGTCTTTCTGCTACTTAATATCACAAATTTAAAACTCAATACAATTACAACCTCCAGACATTGTCGTAAAAAGGGAAATGAAAGAGTTATTTTTATCTTCTGAGTTCCGTGTATCTGTTTGATTGAATGACTATAAGTATGCATGTGTGTGTGTGTGTGTGGAGGTATTTGAAAACAAATTGATTTGAATATCTTTTTAAACTGGGCCATAAATCTTGCAATAGTGGATTTATTTTGTTGTTTTTTCCCCTTAAGAAAATAGAAAGGAATAAGCAAGAACATGCTCATCATTTCGATTAGTTTATTTTAAAATAAAATAAGTATACAAAAATGAAATAAGAAATTAAAATGCTTAAGTTGTTACTAAATGAATCGTCTGGAGATATTGAAGATTTTTGGGCTTAAAAAGGGGGCGCACAATGTCAAACAAATGATTTATTCAAGTAAACTATTTTATCCTTTTCAGACCGTGATGCATCTTTTGTGCGTGCGGGTGGGTTTCGGTCTCAATATCTTCGCATCTACTTGACCAATCTCAAATATACCGGCATGCATAGATTTCGCTGATTGTTCTTTATGTTTGTTTCTTACATTATTCCGCTGTTCGTTTTATTGTTACTTGAAGTTTTGCAAAATTCTTGCGTCACATCTCAGTTTTTTCAAAATAATCCGCAGAAATAAGTTGTGTTTTCAATACAATTAAATTTTAATGTTTTAAATTAATTGATGCAATAAAAAAGCGATTTGACTAAAAAATTTTGCTGAGATGTATCAATTATGCATGTCCTAAAAATCCTTGAAGGATATAAAAATAATAAAACATATACATTGATTATATTTTCATACGATATAAATTATGAAAAAATTCCCAGTAGCTTAGCGTCAGGTCTGAAAGGGTTATAATGGAAAACTTGCATCTTGCAAAACGAAGTCGAAAAGTAGTAAACTAAGCAATGCTGGATTATTTTTGATAAGATAGTGCGCAGGTAACCCTTGGCGACAAGCCACAGACATTGGCATGAAAATATAACACAAATTATATTCAACTAAAATTGAAAAAAATAATAATTTTTCAAATCAAATCGATCATCTCTTTTTTGCCCTTAAATATATATAATTATTTCATCGTTTTGTATTAATTATTTTATAAGGTTCTACTTTGTGCTAATTGTTAGTTTATGACAACAATTATTTTTCTTATTGATGCTGCAAACAGATGCTTTTTCGCACGTTTTATTTAATTTTTTTTTACTATGCTGTTGAGTCTGGCGTCTCTCTTTGGCGCTAAGAAAATAATGAATATGAAAAGTCGTATTGATTTCTTGTGTTTGCTTTTCAATTTTTATTATTTTGTGTTACATATACTTGCATAAACTAAATGCCTACTTTTTGTCTGTTTGTAGGTTCGCACGACTGTGTTTGTCTACAAAATAATTAAAAATATTTCTGCTTTATTGGGCTTTTTTTAAATTGAGGCAATTCAGCAATAGAAAATTAGCGAAGAGTTCATTGTGTTAAACAGTCTTTTTAAATAAAAATTTAAATAATAATTAAGAAGTATAACTCTCGAGCTTTTACTTATCAAAAATACATATAAGAGAAGAGAAGAAAAGAGAATAAATACTTAAACAGCAGTTTCTCTAAAATTTAGTTGAAAATTTATTTTAAGACCATCAAAGCATTTAACAAATCACTGTGAGTTATTTTGTGCCAAATTTTTAGCGTTAGAAAAAATAGTTTAGCTTCTTGCCTTTAAAATCAGGTTTTAGCCAACATACAAATGAGGCCATCAAATTCGAACAGCAGCTAAAGCTAGCAAAATCCAAATGGGAGAAATTCTACACGAGAAGGGTTTTGCATATTATGTGTTGCTCTGTGTAATGCTTTTCCAAGTAAATTTGTGAATTTTTATTTTAAGCTGGCTCTTATCGACTTGCTGTCCGAGCTCATGGCCAGTTCCTTGATCATAAGATCAGCACGGTGCCACATAGCATGGCAAATAAGACTTTAGAATCTAAAGTTTAGATGGTATAATGTTTGTAGACTGTGGCTGGTGGCAGCCGAGATAGCTGTGCACGTTGTGTCTCTTGCTTCGGCTGGCCGATAGATTAGATTACGGCTGTAATACTGAACTAATATTGGAGAGATTTATATGTTTTTAAATGGGTTTTTACAAAGATGCGCACAATCTTAATTTCATTTAAATCGGTTCAATATTAAGGGAGCTACAAGCGTTTAATATTGCTACTAACCCATGCACACTTACTACACATGCACACTTACTAAACATGTATGTATCAGCTTCAATTTGAATAATAAACCAAGTGTGCATGTGTTTGTCCAATTTGCTATGGCGTAGAAATGAGACAGAGTTTTAAGCTGTTTATTTAGAATGTTTTTTGTTTTTGTATTTTATCGTATTTATTTATGTATATGTTTAATATAAATTTCTAGAATGCGGTCGATTGAGTCGATCGCTGGATACACTAGTATACATATATATGCCTCTAACTCCCACTGAAGCATAGAGTGCAAATGAGAGCTGTTCCCCACCTGACCCGGTTTTCAGCAATAGACCTAAGTTCATTACAGACATACATACCAAGTTGAACGTCTCCATGTTAAGCGTGGACTGGCGCTTTCTCTACCACCTTTTCGAAATGGGCTCGATCTAAGAGTTTCTTTAGATACATTTTTGTTATTTTGATGGAGGGTGTGTCCTATCCGCTTTCACTCTCGCTTACGTATCTCGGTTGCTACTTGCAACTTAATATGAATTTTATGGATTGGAAGTTAATATAGAATATATAATTTTTCTGCTGCTATACCGACGGTTTTTCCCACTGACCATCACTAACATAAACAATTGAATATAAGTAAATAATGCCTTCACACTTAGTAAATGCATCACAAAAGTCCTGCCTTCATAAATAATATAATTTATGGCAAATCCTAAAAATATTTTCTTAAATTCGAGTTCTTGCCATAAAAATGCTTAACTTTTAGAAACGTTACATTTTACAAATGAAAAATATTAACAAAAATTAAAAATGTTTTTAAAAATTTATGCTCAAAATTTTTTTCTCTGTTTCGTTTTTCTAATAGTTATTAACAACGTTAAGTGTACAATTATAACAACGTTAAGAATCAATTATAATTTTATATTTATTTATTTCATATTCAAAGTCAAATATATTTTTTCCAATTTATTTTCCCATGTATGTGTTTGTTATAACTGCAATTACTCTTATAATAAATTTCTCTTTATTTAACCATTACATCTCAGTGGAAGGCATTACAAATTTATGACAAAAAAAAAGGAATCTATATACTTAAACGCTGAATGTCTTTTTCTTTTGCATTGTAACCCACAATATCCAAAAATAAAATCAATTTCATATAGTTAGAAAAAATAAGCTGTTGTAATGGTTTTGGATACGCTTTATTTAGTTAAATTGCTAATTTTATAGACTTGATATAGAAACCTACACGCAGCCATTTGCACATACAACACGCAAAAATACACAAAATCTACAATATAATATTTGCTTGCTTCTTTATTGAGCAACCAGAACGAATTGAAATGTTCAATTTTATATAAGACTTCATTTAACCCTTTCATTTTGAGACAGATTACAACGATAATTGGCAGCTGTTTATCTTTATAGACTCAAGCAGTGTAATGATTGTATGAGCCTGGAGAATGAAATTTGATTTTCAATAGAGATATCGAAAGAATATTTTGTTTATCTGTATGATTTGCTAATAAATAACAATTTATGTAACTGAATATAAATATGCGTGTTTGAGTGAATTTGATTATTTTTATAAGATATTTCAATGTCAATAATAATGTAAGTTGGTATTCAGCAAAAAACTACTGACAATTTATGCAACAAAAGTCTAATTTATGTCCCTTCAATATGCTTTAAAAAAATACTAGAGCAAAATAAATATAAGACTATCTGCAAGAATTTTTAGTAAAAATTTTGGGCAACAAAAAAACAAGTTCCTTGTTCCGTTTTTGCACTAAAGTAGTTCGCAAATGTGTTATAAGAACAACAACAACAACAAACTCTTGCTGAGGTCAACCTAACAAATTTTATGAGAAAACTCTGTTTATGTGAGTTGATGTTTACTGGTGTTAAACCAAAAACTTTAAAATTTTCAACATGAGGTTAAGCCAACATCGTTAAAAAAAATTACTACACAATTAATTATAAACATTTCAAAAAAGTACAAATTTTAAAATGTATTATAACGACTGGAATTTGAAAAAAAAACACATGTTCCAATACAAAAATAATTTTTTTTTAAACAAAACGGTCGTTAAATACTCTTCAATAAAGAAAATACAAATTAAACAATTTTTAAGTTTTTACGAGCACATTTTTTAATCTCACAGTCGCACTGAATTCTCGTGCATGTGTTTTGAAAATTATAAAGTCATATAAACGAAGTTGTTATATTTTTTGTTTAAATTTCAATTTTCCTATAAAAACACAAAACCAAAGTGAATTGAAAATATTTACAAATCGGTTTGGCGCCATAAATAAATAAAATTTCTGTAATTTTTGTAATTACTTTTAACAAAACTAACAAACGAACAAATTAGCTGAATAATTATTTTTACAAAACTGTAATTAAATTTGTTACATTTTCGAAACAATAACAACAATTTTTGATGAGCAATTTTGTAACAAAACATGATTATTTTAAAGAAATTTAATAAACAAACAAACAAAAAAATACAGCAAGAACAATTATTTTAGCTTTAAAAGGCAAAAACAAAATAAAAAAACATTATAGATAATTGCCAAATCCTATTAGGTAGTTTCGATATTTTTATTTAGCCAATTGGAATATTCTCCTTGTCGCCTAAATAATCAGCTACAAGTTGTCAACAAATGATCATCGATATATAAATAAAAAGAAAATTGTGGACCCGGATATTAAAATACTCAAAAGCTGAAGTTTGTTGTAATAAACATCTGTAAGATTTAAATTATTAATCCCGCTTTATAGCTGACTTTCTTCGTATTGAAAAATAGAGAAAAGCATACAACTTCTTAAATATTATCTACTCGTACGTATGATTATCTTATGACATTTAAACTGAACACATGTCGCAAATACTACTCAAGCGACTTGTGTGCATTTATTTCTTTCTACCCAACAAAAACTCTTCTGTAAGTACAAGTACAATGATTATATTGGCAAATAGAGTCTTGTTTAAAATTAATATTGAAAGTTTATTTTTTCCTATTTTCCAAACAATTGACTTTGATGCCATTAAAAGAAAAGGCGACAGACATGTATGTAGAACAAAATAGAAATCCATGACGTGACATGAAAGCACAATTAACTATCGAGCTCATGACTTTTACCCCTGGAAAAAAAAACCAAAGAAACAAAAAAATAAAAACGCCAAAATCATTACGAATATTGAACTTTAAATTTTTTTTCGCAATTTTGCACAGAAAACAGGCCACAAAAAAGCGTTTCATTTGCCACTAACAAAGCAAGTCCTTGGAGAAATCTTGTAACCCTCAATCGATATTTCGCGTAGTTAGTGCACTTAATAGCACCAACGGAAAACGGTTAAAGTTGGCTTATTAGCCTCATCTGTGACATTACACATCATTTGCTTTTTGGTTGTTGTCTCATTGAAATTTGACATGACTGAGAATAAAGTATTTGCCAAAATCATATCTGATGTATGTCTGCTTGTCAGACGCGTGTGGGTTGTCGTGTGGCATATTCAATATAAAATAGAAAAATACAAAATAAAAATCCTGATGATCCTTTTGATTATTTTTTTTTTTTTCTTTATACGTTTATTCATTTGCAATATACTACTTTTGAAGGCTGCTTAAAGTGTCATTTGTTTTTGTTGTTGAATAAGTAAATAAAAGGGTGTTTTGTTTTCAATTTCATGCCGACGGTTTTAAAATTCAAGGTGTTGAAAAACCTATGATGGAGTTTTTTTCCATTGCGGGCTTTAGAGAACACTTTGATTTTTTCAGATCAATTGATTTTCGAGTACTATGAACACCAAATGTGATTGCCGCTTCTATAAATCTTATGATCAGAAACTTTTCACGCATAAGTGTAAAAGTCTTCATGCAAACTGAAGTGTAAGATCGTTTGTGGACTTTCCAATTCCACGGATTGACGAGAAGTCTACAAATCTGAATGTTCTTCAACACTGTGTGCTACAACAGCAATATTCGCAGTTGTTCTTGAGTTTGATTCCTGACATCAACAACTCTTTCTAAAAGCTCAAATTTTACCAGCAGTTTTACAATTGCGAGAATTACGAGAAAGTGCTTCACGATGACCCAAAAATACTTTAGTTTTGCGAATCGTGAACGCGAAATTTTTACTATTTTTATAGTGCATTTTAGTGATTTCAATGAGTTTTTTGAGGCGTCTATCGTTCCATTTTTATGAATGACGCAGTTTTTACTTGTCATCTGTCAAGAAGTAACAGGTTGACAACTGTTAAAATGGCTGTCTATTGAAAATGAAAACGTTTTGTTTGAAGACCCTGTGTTAAATCTTCATGATGTATTTTATAACTTCAATATTTACAGCCAAAGAGTAAAACAGGATGCAACTTTAAGTTACGGATAAGTGCGACACCAATTCGCATGAGTTCCGGCCAAGTCAGCTTAAGTGCACAGAAGTCTAATCGGTGGGTCAACTCTATACATCTGCTGCAGCACGCCTATCAATGCATAGAAGGAAATTTGCACTTTATTTATAAAAAAATTTCATAAATAAGCACTAAAATAATGTGTTTGAAGGTACTGAAGTACTAATAATCAGATTATTTCGTAGGAGCAATCAAACTCTTGCAAAAAAACAAACTACAAACGGCAAAAATGATGAAACAGAATTGGGTCTTACGTTTGTTTTCCATACAGTTTAACATAAAATTTTGCCAGAGAATGCGGTTGTGAAATAGAATACAGCGATTTTTCTTATGCTCTCAATTTCAGACACTCATTCTGTCAACAATGTTGCCCTGTTTTCATGAAATCACGAACATGTTTCATACGTAAAAGTGTAGCAAAAGAAAATCAAACAATAATATGAGAGAATTCGAAGTTACTGCCGTCGATTTTATTATGGGCCACAGCGATTGTTTCTGAAGTCACAGACTTGTTCTGTTTTATGATATACTCGTATGTGTTAGCAAATTGTATTGTCATTAGAACTAAATGTGTGTGCAAAGCTTCATTTGAATCGGTTTTGTAGAAATAGTTGAAAAATAATATTTTTTTGGAATTGTCAATGCACTCCTCACTTTTATAACAATAATATTGTATTGCATTGGGATCTTGTGTGTAAAAATTTTCATTGGAATCAGTTGAACATAATATTTACTTCATTTAGGCGTGGCGCATCCAATGGCATCTAAATCAAAGCCTCCACGACTTCGATTACGCATATGATATGTGCTTGATGTCACAAGACAAAATTAATAGATTATGTGAAAATTACTGAAGATAAATTTTCAGAGGACAAAAATAATGAGAATATCAACCGATAATTAATACTCCCATAGTGGTTAATGGAAACATCATTGAAGGCGTGGTTGAGTTTAGCTAACTGGGAAGCACTATAAGTTCAGACGGTTGAGCAGATGCCGTTGTTGCTAGTCGTATCAATAAAGCTCGAAGAAGCATAAAATCAGAGTTTTCAACACTTTTGTTAAATCGGTGATGCACTCTGGTAGTGGGGCGTGGAAAGTTACGATCATAATTCCCAACAAGCTGCAAGTTCTTCTTAACAAATGCTTAAGGCGAACACTTAAAATATTTTGGAAAATATTCATAAATAACCAACATTTGATAAATATATGTGGGCTGGATATAAGTGGAGATGGAATGGACATACGCTAAGAAAAGACAATACAGACATTGTCGAGTTCTGCTTCCAATAGAACCCACAAGGTTTTAGACACGAAGGACGCCCACGTGCGACATGGCGTAGATTGGATGAAGCTGAACTTAGGAGTAGGAAACTATCGTGACCACATATAAGAAAATTTTCTTGAACAATTTTTTTAATCCTTGTAAGTATTCTTAAACATAATTTTCGTAAACATATATTTTGTTTGTATTATTTATATAATTCTTTGTCTATTTTGTATTAAAAATATTAAATGTACTCGAAAAAACAATAAATAAAGTTAATCATAAAATGGGGGCTGTTTGTGGTGTTAAAAAATATCAGTTAATTGATAATATTAGTTTGACAAACCAATGTTATTTATTAACAAATTTTTTTCATTAGAATTAATTGTTAATTTATTATATGATGGTTTAAGAGTCCAGTAATAACTTTCAGTCATCTAATGAAGAACTTATATTATTAGAAATTCCTTTAATGAACAAATTTAAGGGAATTCTTTCAATTCCAATTGGTATAAAACTAAAATTAGTTTGACTTAATTGACCTAGCTCATCATCTACTTCTACTCCTAATGATTAGGGTTGTCGTTCGAATAAAAATAATTTGAATAATTCGAATAATTCGAGCATATTTTATCATTTTTGTTCGAACGAACAAACATTTTTCAATTTCGATTAAAGAATTATAAAGAATAACTTTTTGCGAATAATCGAACATTCGAATAATTAATGAACGACATATAACATCATACTAGCTTTTCCAAATATGACACAAGAAGCGAAGCAAAGGAATACGAAAATACTTTGTTTTCACAATTATTTTGTGATAAAAATATGTATTATGAATGACCTCAACTACGATGAAGAATAAGATGACATTCTTGAGGTATTTGACTGATAATGTTTTTTTTAACTGATCTAAGAAAAACTATAAATAAAGTAAAAAATTGTACCAACGCAAAAATCGTTAACAGCATTAATAATGATAATGGTCAGAACTCTTTAGAAAAATAAAAAAGAACAAACAAACTTGATATGTTCTTTAATGGTGTTTCAACCGTAAATTTTTTATTCTTTGTTCAATCAAATTATTCGAACAAAATATCAAAATTATTCGTTTATTCGAACAAAAAATATATCAAGAAATTTTATTCGAACAAATAAAAAACACGAATAATCTCTATTAATGATGAAATTCTTCATTAATAAATAACGTCTGCTGCTGTTACTAAAATTCGTTAACTAAAATTAAAAAAAGCCTATGCGCTGTAATACTGTAGTATCACAACGACAGCATAATGCATATCCAAGGTTTCATATGATTTCAACGAGTAAAGGGTGTTTAAAAAAAAATATATATTCTTACTTTGTACGAGCGTCACACTTCCCACTTTTCAGTGAGAACTATGTGAAACTACAACCTTTTATATTAAATAAAATCGAAATTGGTGAATAAAAGGCGGAGTTATGAGAGAACACACACAAAAAATAAAAAAGAATTGATAACCTTCTCCTTTTTTTGTTTAAGTCATTAAAAAAAATTAAAACTAATATTAGCCAACATCACCAACATTATTTTTCTATTATCAAAATTAGCTTTAATAAACAAAATAAAGAAATCCTTAAAAAGCGGCATGTAACACAAAACTAAATACTTGTTATCTACATCATACTCAGTCTGCGATGTGCCACAATAATGCGCAAGAAAAACATACGCAATTTGACGTTAATGTTACACTAATAATGATTACTTTTAAATGGAAATACAATTCACGAAATTTTATTTAAAATCAAATCTTGATATTCTACTTAGAAATTATAATAAGACTGCAGAGTTTTTGAAAAGATTTTTTATTTAACAAACCTATTTCAAATGTATAAATTTAACACACATGAGTGCTAATCTAATGTGGTCATTTAAAAAACACAAAAAGATTTCTTACATACACTTGCACACACACACATGTACAAACACACTTGCAGGATTTTTCACATGTTGCTGAGTCCATTTGATGTTCAAGAAAACAATAAGAAACCCAGTTTGTTGCTTAAGTCTTTCGTTTTGAGTAGGACTTAACAGAGAATTAAATACACATGTGTCGATCCGAATTTATTGATAAAAAAGAAAGTAAAACATGCATATATGCACAATGCATATGCACATAAGTATTTAAAGTCTTAAAGATATGTAATGCATTTAAAATAAATCCCTGTAATTGCTTTTGTTTTACACATTAAATTTCAAAATTTCTATTCTGTAGGCTGGCCATTTTTTGGGTTTTATTTTTATATTTTTTTAAATTTATTTTCTTGCTTTTTATAAAAAAAAAATCTCTTAATTCAATGATGCAAGCACTTGAAATGCTTCTTATTATACTTCAGTGAAGATAAAAGTAAAGAAGGCCGACAAAAAAAATTGCAACAATATTTCTTACATCAAATTATTAATTTTTCATTATTAAATGCCTCTTTTCTGTGTTAAGTTTAACAAGAAATATTATGCATCTTACTTTCCCCATTTTTTTTATTTAAAAATCAAATCTGCAAATAAGTTTTTATTTTAAGTTCAGTCTTCCCTTAAATTTAAAGGGACCGAAACGCGTTAAGCCGTGTATTTAATTAAATGATTTAAATAAACAAACTTCAATGTCTTATTTGTTTGACATTATGTGACATTTCAGTCTTTGTTTAATAAATGGTGGTTGTTGTATGTATCTTGTGGGTATTGCATCAATTTTGTTGTTTATTTTCAACACAGTTGTAGTGTTTTTTTATCCTTTTCAAGCTTTAAGGGTTTCAATGCAATATTCTATTGTGTAGAGTTAGCTTCATGAGTAAATGAATAAATAAAATACTCTAAATCTTTAGTTTCATTTTATTATTTTGTTTAAAAACTCAATTCAAATAAAAATAAAAAAAGGTTCAAAAATATATTTTGATAATTTTATTTATAAATCTTTTAAAAATAAATCGTTAACCTTTTAATAAAAACAAAGATATTGAGCTAAAATATATTGTTAATTTTTTCGTACTGGAAAGTGTACTAGACTACAAATCATGGGGGTCGCAGGTTTCATTCCTGCCTATTCCGCGGATATTTCCGCCGACAAGTCGAAAAGTCTTGGCAATTTTGGTTTGTTAAAAAAAAATTCAAAGTTATAAAAAAATGTATATTGTTAATGATTTGATGTCCGTCAGTGTATTTAGAAGAATTTTTAAATTTTATATGCTTTTCTAATGCTGTTTTTGTAAAATATTTAATTGTATTGTTCTCTATACTTTTAAAATACCTCCAAACCTTAAAATTATGCTGATTTTAAAACAGCACATATAGCCAGCTGAAATGCAAAACCGCGTAAATAACGAAAATTTTGAAATCCTGTTTTATTCGTTATTGCGTATCTTATGACATAAAACACTAAAAATAATGAAAATTGCGATATAAAATTATTTATTAGTCAAGAGGTTTTGCCTATCAGCTAACGATATGATTAATACTATTAATAAAATCGATGACTCTTCCAAAACTCTTGTATACGAAAAAGAGCTTACAATTGGTTTTACTTTGTTGCACGCAAGAACCCTCAACACCAATCACCACAAAAACACCTGCTTAAACTCCCACATAGAAATAAAAATCATACTCACAATAAACTCTAATATAAACACAAAACTTGTGTCATCATTATCTATGATAATCCCATTGTTGCGAAAGACAGACAACGAAAAAAAAATTGAAAGCCTTAAAAATAAGATTATTTACTAACAATTAAAAGTGTATTAAAAATCACACACACACACACACACACAAAGGAAAACACATAGATGACATGTTTACCTCTGAAAATTAAATCAAAACATCAATAAATCCAGTTAAATTTAATTCTAAAAGCTGCTCTACACGCATATCGGCCAAACTACTCAATCTTTACAGTTTAGTATTTTGGAACAGTGGAATTGCTGCTACCCAAAGCAGGAATAAATCACATATTCTAAGCCAGGATAACTGAGGATAACTTTTCCAGCCCTCATGCAAGAAAATATTACAACTAATGTGATCATGTTGTGATTGAATTAGATGCTATTTAGTAGCCATTAGAGATGGACACCGCCCACTTGATTAGCGTGATCACGCATGATCGTGACGAGTTTTTTGCTTTAATCAAGTGAGCGCGAATGAACGTGAGTATAAACAAATTGATCGTGAATAAGCGTGCATAAGTAAAGTTTTGGCATGATTGTTTTGTGATTTTTTTGCTTTATTGCAATTTTGATTTTTTAATTTTTTTTAATTGTTTTAAATTATTTTTTTTCGTAAATATTTCGTGAGCGTGAGTTTTCGTTATTATTACTAACTTTTTTTTAATAACGAGAGCATGCATTAACGTGAATTGAAAATATAAAGCAATGCATTTGTAGAATTTTGTTATCGTGAGCGCGCAAGAGCGTGAGTGAAAATTTACATTGCATATAGTTAAAACAAGATTAACTATTGTAAAATCAACATTTTTATAAACATTAAAAATGACATTGGAATACTTTGAAAAAACTTTTGTCAATTTTAAATATTAACAAACGTTGGCTTATTTTATATCAACATGTTAGAAAAGTCAAATCAATGTTAAAAAAAATATGAAACATGTTGAAATGAAATTAATTCGTGATAAAAGAGAAAAAATTCAAAAAGTACCACTACTTTACAGCATTAAAGAAACAGCAAGTTTCATTCCATCGCAGCTTCACTACTTATCAGAAGTGCAGTGTTATAAATTTTAAGTAAATTAAATTTTTAATTGTGTCTGCCGCTAATATGAATTTAAAAAAGTTTGTGAAAAATTTAGAAACCAGAGGAGAAAATATTAATCTTGTTAGTGACGAAATATTATAGTAAATAATCCAGATGTTCAACATACGACACAAGGTTCCCAAGCCCACCTTTACATGTGTTTCCAATTAATAATCGTAAAATATATTTAAGAAACTAATATTTGTAAACTTAAATGTATTTGCTATATGTATGTGTTTATAAATGAATATAGATAAAACTAATTAATCAAACAACATTGCATAAATGGTATTTCAATATAGGACCCATGTTAAATTAACATCGAATTTTCTGTAATTTTAATATCTTTTCATGTTATTTCAATATCGCTGTAACATTAATTCTAAATGGCTTAATAGTTGATTCAACATGAAATTTATTTTGATTCAACATGAAATTCATGTTGTTATAAATTTTCTTAATATTATTTCAATAAGGATCTTAACTTTGTTTTGACGTGACAATATCTTTGCTTCAATTGGCATACAATGTCAATTCAACATGATTTCTAGTTGATTGAAAGTGGATAACTATAAATTTTATTTTACTTTAATATCATGTTAAATGAACATGAAACGCCTATGTAGCAAAATTGTTAACAAAACTAGTTGAATCATCCTTGTTTTAGTTGATTTTACAATGATTTTTTTCTGTGAGTAGACTTGAGATTGTGACTTTTAAGCTTTTAGAATTGTAGTTTAGTGAAGTAAGCGCCAGGAGCCTATTTCTCAAAACTGCAAGTTACAATTCTACAGGTCTCTATTTATTGTTTTAGCTTCCAGGTAATTTATTCCTGTATATTATTTTTGAAGTCGGTACTAGCAAATGGAATTTTGCTTTAGAAATTCACAACCTGAATTTCCATTTGTATTTTACACAAACTACTAGTGAGAATGTGAACTTCAAGCAGAAGACAGTACCAGCCTTGAAGGCATTATCAAATATTTTTATTTAATATTAAAATCTCCCATTTATTATCCTGCCTAAAAACTAGCATCTCCTGTTCGATCAACATCACTGTGCACAAGCGAAAAGTACTCTATTCGGTGACTACAGAACCGCAAGACCTCGTATACGACATGGGACAAGTGAGTCAACACACAAATAGTGTAAACATCAGCCGCCTCATGTACATATACAAATACACGTAAACACACTGCCATACATACTCATATGTATGCGTATTTAAATCGTTATAAGGAATTAAAAGCACGCAATGTGGTAATGCCGAATTCGTGTTTATTTGTCGAAGAAGAAAAAAAAATTGATGACAACAAAAAACGTTTAAAATAAAAGACAAGGCTAAACTTGAATGGCCTGCCAGCAATAAAGACATTGAAGGGGTGGTACTGCCCAGCACAGATAAAACATAAACGGCTGCATAAAGCTTAAGAGTTCACACGGAAGTCTCATATTTGTATCAATTTGTTTATAGGAGTAAAAACTTGGATTTTTTTTAAAGAAAATATGTAATTGAGAATAGAAGTGGAAAAATATTGTTCTCTGTGCTCGTTAACAAGCTTGTTCTCCGCTTAATTCAGATGTTATTATATTCGATAAGTCCTTGCTAATAATTTTTTGCGACAACTTTATTAAATGCGCTGAGCAAATTGCTTCTATTACTTCTGCTAAAAAAGAGTCATCTTCATTAGCATATAAAAAAATAAAATTTACGGAATAAACGATAGAATTCAAGCCATCCTCAATCCATCTATCAGCTAAAATAACTAAACTTCGTTTGAACTTAACATATTATATTGAAGGATAGGATATAAATTATAAACGAAATAACTACCTCGCAGTTCAGTTAAATAGAACATAATTGGGATGATTCTCCACTTTTTGAAGTTCTTTGATTTGAAGTGTCAAAGCAATATTAACAAATATTAGTATTTATGACAAATTTCTTAAATAATAACGATTCGTTTGCTTTTGCACAGTAAATAATTTATTTCAGGGACCACTTATATTATTTCCATGGAGATTTTATAATTTATTTACGTACCTTCCTTATGTGAAATGTTGTACCGATTGTCCTGAACGTACTTGTCCTATGACTGGGGAAAATGGGAATGGTACAAGAAGTTCCTTCGTCGTGACTGCTGAGAACAAAAGTGATTACAAAATTCTCTCACTCTGCGCAACATCGGAAGATTTACATTTTATTTTTTAAGTTTTGCGGGAGCAAAAACTTTTAAGTGTATTTTTAATTTTTTTTTTATTTACCGTCATAGATTACATGAAATAAGATATTATCTTATTAAAACAATAATAAGCCGAAGTTATACCGACTGAAAAGCTAATACCAGCCATATAAGGTACATTCTTAAACACAGTAGTTGTGCAATAATGTAAGATTAGCGTTCTGAAACCATCACTTCGCAATAATTTTTTTATCAAAAGTATCTTAATCCAAATTATTGACCGTGCTGCTACATATCGATGCAACTACGGAGGCATTTTATTTACTGCTACAATATTTTGCAGAGCTGTTGCAAAAATTTATTGCATTTACGATTGTATCCTACAAAAATAATAAAAAAAATATTGAAATGAAATTTTTGGCTTGAGTTCAAATCTGAGATTCGTACTAACCGAAATTGATTTAACTTGTAAAAATGAATAAGTTGTACTTTTCGTATTCTAATTTGTTAAATAATACGATTAAATAGCTGATATTCCTAGTCACTAGTATCCACCGTCAAAAGTGGTAAAATCGAACAAAGAACGCTGATGAGATGGTGTAGCTACCCCGAAATCAGTACTGATCCGTTCTGCTACTCTGATGAATAAATTGTTTCAAATAAAAAGTACTCTCTTAATAAAATAATGAACATATCCAAAAATAATTTCTTAAATTAAGAAAGAAATGGGTAAAACTCAGATTTGAACTCAAGCCAAAAATTTCATTTCAATATAAATCTTAAACAGCTCAACAATTGCGTATTATTATTAATAATAAAAAATATTATAAAAGTTTTTTTTTTTAACTACATTTTTTACATAAAGATTTGTTGTTGTGAAACTTTTAGACTCGTTCGGTGAAAGGTCAGCGAAGGACTAGATTTTATACCAGGAATGGCATGTTCATTGACGACTATTACGATTACTGTAGGATAGTTTTATAACCAGTTTTTAAAAAACCATTACTGGGACTGGCTGGTACGAAGAATACCACTACAGGACAATTATGTAAAGGTTAGATCTGTCACCGAGTATCTTAATTATGTCAATTGAGCCAATCCAATGACAAGGACATGTAAAAGTTACCGGTACAGCTCATATAAAGTTCCAGAACTCGAACCTGTTGCTGTCCCTGGGAATCAGTCACGTGACGTGTCTTGTGACATGTCCTTTTCCCTCTAGGGTTGGAGCAATTAAAATTTTCAATCACGCAAAACTTATAAAAATAAAGGTTTAAACATTTTAGTATTAAAAAGTTAACTTTATGTTTTTCAAAAGTTAACTTTGTGTTTTATTCAGGCTCTAGGTCAAACTAAACTAATAAATTCTAGTATTAATCACATAAAAATCTGTTTTGATTACGAAATTAATTGAAAGCAAATTTGTTGTTTGATACGTTATTTTGATGAAAAATCTCAAGCAAGTGGATAAATTTTAGCTGGCATCAGATTGTATGGAGGAAATGAAATGTAAAAGGCCAAGTGGGTTGTTGTGACAATTAATCCAAGACTTCGATTGAGAAAATTTTATTGAGCTGAAGCGGAAAACTCTGAGCCGTGCTTATTTGGGGAAAATTTCATATATTCTTAAATTTAAACAATTTACCTGCAATTGATCTGAGAATTTTATACTATTTAAAGGTTGCCAAAAATTTCTATTTCGACCCAAATGTGACTTTAATGAAAGTTTCGACTTTAACGTCCTTAATATATGGAAATCTATAGCAAGTAGAGCACAAATATGCTTAAGGTAGAACTCTGTTGATGGAACTGCAAGAATTTATTCCTTCTGTTAAGCAATGTTATTGCAAAAACTAGAGAACTATTAGGCATAATTTATATTGTTGATAAAATCATAACAAATAATTATTCAAAGTCTAAAGGGGTCAAATCGCCGCTCCAAAGCGGACGATTGACATCCATAAGACGGCTGACAATACGATTACTGAACTTAGTACACAAACGATCAACTGTTTGATCAGCTGTCTGATATGGTGCACTATCGTGCTGCAACCAACTATTATCCAAGTGCATATTTTCCAGTTCAGGCCGTAAAAAGTACGTGATCAAGGCTCTGAGAGGCTCGTTGTTGATTGAAAAAGCCTTTCCAGCAACATTTTCATAAAAATGGTAACTGATGCCAGCACTCTAAAATCCATACCAAACTGTTACTCCTTAAGGATGCTTTGAAATCTTGAGAATGACACGCTGGATTGTTGTCATAGCTGACGTGATGAAAATGGGCATCCTTAAAAAACATGATTTTTCGACCAAATTCGCTGTCTGTTCGGAGATTCTGTAAGGTCTGAACTAAGGAGCGTAATGGGTCAAACTTTCGCTTGCGGAACTACGATACTGACCGAAATACAATATTTTGAACAGAAAAATCTATCAGTGCCCAAATCACATGTGATTTGAAAAGATTCTTGTATTTGGACCACCTGGTATCATGATTGAGAACTGGTTACTTCTGCTTTTATTTAAGTTTTTTCTGTTTTCCTTGAATCTTACTCATATTATTTAATAAATTACAGCTATTTAATTTTCAATTTACCTAAAATAATACCTCTCATTTCATAAAAACGATAAATTATTAACTTTTATAAAAGTATCCTTTTGAAAAATATAAATATATACTTTATTAAATATCCAAAATATTTATGCACATTTTTTGTTGCATTCATGTTTAATAAACGGTGCAACATTTTAATACCATATTTACACTTTCTACAATACAAAACCAAAAAAAAAAACAAATAAATAAATATGAGAACACACACGCACGAATTGTGTTGTGCATCATAAAGGACGAACGATAAACATACTCATACAAATGTATGAAAATCCTTTGCTTACATACTTATTATGAATTCATACTTACTTATGTATGTATGTGTGTTTGAATACACACATGCACATAAATATTTATGTTGAACATTTTACCAACATGCCATGAATAGTTGCCTGATTTTTTGTTTATTTTAAAATTTGCATGTTTCGTGTTGTTCTTTATAGCCATAAATGTTGTTGTAGATATTGTTAACTTAAAAAGTTTATGTACTTGCATGTGTTTATGTGCATGTGTATGTGATTGCATTTTATTTTAATAATTATTTTAACATGTCTACAAATTTTATTTTTGGCTGCCAGTTACAGACTTTATTAATGGGTGGCAGATGGGTGTGTTGCATAAATGTTGTGGCAAAAGCAGTGTGATTAAGATAATTTTAATAGTGAAATTTTAACGATAACAAACATATCGCTCGTTTACTAAAACAACGTCATAACTCAAGAAAACGTGATTTTTGAGGTAAGAATGCAGAATTATTCTCCCTATCGTTTTTTATCTTGTGTGAAAAATTCATACATATATATTTTGTTTACTCAGCTCTTGAGAGGAGAATAGTTTTTTTTTCCATTGAATTGAGTGTAATTTAAAAACTTTAAACTTGTTTTCTGAAGAACGATTTGTTTTGAGTTATGGCGTTGTTTTAGTAAAAGAGCGATATATAAATGAAAAATGTTTTTAATTTTAAATCGTTTCCGTAAGTCTATTTTGAAGTAGAACTGGGACTTTGAGCAAATTTTTTCTCATGATCAATAAAAAAATTTGCTACACAAAATGGGGTTTCGCCATTCCTACAAAAAAAGAAAGATAAATTTTTATGCTGAACTTTCTACGTCCATGATCACGCTAACAATCGGAAAAAAAGTATCTATACCACGATCAAGAAAGTTCTTATATCTTGGATCATTCTCATTCGGTGTACACGATTCTTGGCCATGGTCCTGATTATCTATGATTATAAAATATGTTAGAAAAAATTATTTGAAAAGGATGTTGTTTGAATAATCTTTGTCATTACTATCTATCAAACAAACAAAAAACTAGTCTGATAAGTATGAAAAGCTTTTTGGTTGACTTCTTTGCATTTTCCCAACGTCTATGCTTCCTAATCTATGGCTTAAAAAGTTCGAGCCCGGATTAAGTCAATAGTAAAGTACCAATAACATGTTTAAGACATCTTAAGTTTTCTCTATGGCGTAAATTATAAAGATATTTTTCTTTTATTTAATTTTTTTGTAATGTTTTTATTAATGAAAATTATAAAGCTCTAATACATCTTGATTAATTTTTCTTTTTCACAAAAATGATCAAAAATAAATTAACATATTAAAAATGGTTCAATGAATTCATTTCTTTTTTAACAGTAAAAATTACACATAAAAAAGTCTGATCATAAATACTTTGAAACGGGCTCATATATTTCGTTAATAAATAATTGGATTTACATATTGGTCCTTTCAATAAAAAATTTTGTTTTGTTGTATTAAAAATTCGTATTTTTTAAAATCTAAAATATTCCAGAAAAAAATCTTAAATCGGTTACAAAAATCGTATCCTTCAAAATAAGACTTAATATCTTAAACAGAAAATCTTTTAGAATTGCTATTGTTATTTTTCTTTATTGCACTCCGCCTTCTTTCACTCAAAAGTCAACAAACTGCAACAGAGTTTTGAAAAGCTAAACATATTCCAAGTGGCTGAAAATGTTTTTGGCAGACCAAATATTAAAGTCTGTCGTAGAATATTTTTAACTTAAAGTTCTGACCAAATGCCTGCGTGTATGTTAACTTGTATACTTGTGCGAGTGTATGCTGTCTAACGGAAATGTTTGTTTATTGTCTACATAATGTTGCTGTTTGTACAAAACATGATTAAAGAACAAATGAGTTTATCGTCTGTAGTTTTTTTTTCGTTTGTTCTTCTAGTTGGACAATCAAATAATGAAGGAAGCACATTTTTTGCACATATTGGGAAGTAAATTTGTTAACACTTTAAGTTGATTTAACATCATTTATTATGAAAGAAAGGAAAGGAAATATCAAATAGTTAAATGCAATTAGTTATGTTAAAAAAGGTTTAATACAAAAACATAAAATAGAATAAAATATAAAATGATATTTTTTCAAATTGGCAAATTTACCAAATTGGAATAAATTGTTCCAATATTACTTTCTTAATAAAATAAGGAATTTATGAAAAAAATTAATTAAAAGGAAATGTGTAAACTCAGATTTTAACTCAAGCAAAACAATTTCTTTCAATATAAAGCAAAAAAAGTTTAACTAATTAGACACAAACATTAATTAGTGTATTTATTATTAACTTCTCTGTAAAGTTACACTGAACAAAAATTACTTGAAAATAACTAATAAATTCGTTCAAAGAAGCCTCCTCTCTTTAATAATTTGTTGAAAACTCTAAACAATTGCATTAAATCAATGTGATCAACTCCTAAATGTATGTCTTTATTTTGTGGCAAAAATATTTGCTTATTCCTGATTGTGCGTATGTCCGTGAGGATGTGTGAGCGTTTGTACTTTTGTAAAAACCAAATGAATTATCACAATCAAGATACAAACATTTTATAGCCACAAATTTTGCCTCAAAAGTGTTGTCATTGTCGGCTTACATTTGGTTTTTTGTGCCCTAAATCAAATGGCAAACAAGTTTCTTGAGCAAAAAAAATTAAATCACAAAAAATCTATTAAACAACAAAACAAGTTAAAAACACCTAAACTACTGCACTACAAATGCAAAAATAAAAAGAAAACAAATTCTAAACTTTGTATACACTGCAAACACTAACAAACACCCATAAAAATAAACTATGGAAAAAATGCATTTAAGTGCATTTTTGTCTAACGAAAGTAACAAGAGCCACAAAACCAAAAATACATTTATCATCTACAAAACTATTGAAGCTCTTTAGATTGCATGGAGATTTCTTATACACCAGAGTAACCATTTTGTAGTATGTTGGTTTGGTCTGTCTACAAGTGAATTTCTATTCATACCGAGCAAAGCAAATTGCATGTTTTCGAAGATAAAACAAATGCTCTTTGACTGCAAACCAAACTTAAGTATGTCAGTATGAGGCAGCAACATCATTATCAACGGCCTGCAGTTTGGTTAAGTGTGTATGTTAACGTGTCCATATGCAATTTGCAAAAGCTTTTTAGGCCAAAAAGACTTTTGCTGCAGCATATGCAGAGTGTGTTCGGAGAATTCACATTCATTTTTCTGGAAATTTTGTGATTTTTTTTAAATCTTGAGTTTTTTTTGGGGGGGAAGGCAACCAAAAATACCCTAGAAAAGTCTAAACAAACTTAAGGCCAACCATAATGTGGTGGTTGTACACACACACACACACACACACTTACACATACACATATGCACTTGGTTACTAATGTGACCAAATGAGAGTTTACGGAAAAAGCCTGGATGAATTTTCCTCAAGCCTCAAGTTTGTTTGTGGTAAATGCATACGAACAACAATAATAACAACAACAATAACAACAACAACTGAAATGCTTAACACAACAACATCATTATCCAGCCGCTCATAAAATACTTTCTTTTTTGAAGAATGCATGTGTATGTACAATAATAGTGGATATTCGAGGGTTGCTGGAATAAAATAAATATGAAAAATCAGTTTTATACTTTTTAAAGGACACTCAGGACTAACTATGCAAGTGTACTAGACTAATAGTTCACAATCTACTTTTTATAATTTTCTTAGCCTTTTGCTCCGCCTTCCTACATGCACTTAATCTCTGTATCTTATTCTTTAGACATATTTTGTGTGAGTTTAAATTTGTTCAGTATAATATTTTGGGTTCTTATATCCTTTTTTGTTGCTCCAGCTGTTGCTGATGAGGAAAATCAGTTAAAAAATTTCCAAGGGGTATCAATTGAGTTTTCATTTTGTGTGCACAAGTTGGCCACTGCAATTTGCATACAAGCGCTCACACACAAGCATTCGCACACTTATGCATTTACTACTTCATGCGGTCGACAAGAGAAGAAAAAATGTTTGTTTGTATAGAAAAGGAATATCCGACATAAAGTCTTTCTTAATTTTAGGCTTTTATTATGTTGTTGATGCACTTGTTCCAAAAATGAAAGTGAGTAACAATCTTGTTTCCTGGCTCGACTACATGCAAATTCTTCTTCTATTTCCAGTATTTTTGTATGCATTTTGCGGATGTGTTTTTGTGGCCAATATTTGGCATTTAAGGTTTGCCAAAGGATCGGTGAGTCGTAGTTTGATGGCTTGTAGGTTGTAAAAAAAATCTCTGTTTCTTTCTTCTACACTTAAGAATTGTTTTTTTTTGGGTTTTGTTCTTCTATTTTTAAAACCACATACAAATTGTAAATGAATTGTTTTAAGTTTAACACATGATTTGTTGTTTAACACTTTACACAGGATGTTTGCTATAATTAAACTAGAATGTTTGATGTTTTTAGTTTTATTTTTGTTTTTTTTTTGTCTTTTATGAGGAAAATGATTTGTTGGAGCAAATAGTGGAAAAATTGTTACGGTTGTGCAGAATTTTCTGTTTCCTTTAGGTTTCTGAAACAAAATAATGCAGAATTTTTTCACTTTCAAATTTTATAGAAACAATCAATATTAATTTTCCGCTGGTGGATGGAGTATTTAAGATTGAATATTTTACTACCTAAAATTTCAAAATACAACAAGTTAATAGAGGACGAATTTCACAAAAGTTTCTGTTACCATGACGGAAAAAATCGGGATGCATCCAAAAATGCAGTAGAAATATAAATTTCACCAATAAATGGAAAAATCAATACAAAAAACTGAATATCCATCCTTAAATGTGAATTTAAATAATATATTGATAATTTTACCACAAAATCAAAAGCTTTTACCGAAAACACTAATATAAAATTTATAAAAATGCAGAAGCCAGGACAAAATGGCAAACTCTTCATAAAATGTAAAATTAATGGAAAATTACGACAAAAATTCTGAATTTAAAAAAATAACTAAGAGCAGAGAAAACACATGTTCGGGCATATAACACCCCGATCCGCTCACTTAGTATAATCCAGCATTGGTATAAATTTTTTCTCAGTCAATCAAATTGTGTTTGGTGGCTGTCCCGACTGGATTGCCACTATGTATGTGACTCTACTGACCTGAAGACTGGATCCGCCCTTGTGTTTGCAGAATGGCTGCAAACACAATAACTTGTTTATTGCAACAATTTATGGTTGTGGAATATAAGTATTTGTTTATTGTGATTATAATTATTATTCGAACAAATTGATTGTTAGTAGTTTTTAATCCAAAGTGGTTATTATTTTTTGGTTAAAGTTCGTAACATTTTTAGACAGAAAGAATTAGACATGAGACAATATTCCAAAGGAACAAGGGAACATTTTTAACATCAATAAACAACATCAATGCGGCAGAACAGAAACAACGTTGTTTTTCGGGAGCCACTGCACTCCCATCTTCAGTGTTCATGTGTGTTTCCATGTATCCGCCACAGTTTAGGTGGCTCGGTTGAATGTGATTTCAAACTCGTATTTTTACAAATTATGAGTCGAAAAAGGATACGAGAGTTATTTTAATTGTGGAAGGCATTATTAGTTGTTTTTACAGCAAATACAACTTCACCACGATCAATATTCAAATTTTACCATCACAAATTTACGTTAAATTGATTAACGCTTGATTTGATTAAAGTACAAATTTTCAATCGAATTCGAGGTTATTCTGGTGTTTCTTTTAATTACAATTTTTATTTAATCCTATTTTATTTAGTTTTGTCCCCACACAACACAAAAAGCTAAATAAAACGTAGCAAAATAAAACTGACAGTTGTCAAAGTACTCAACGTACGTTAAAAGTTAAAAGTTGCTCAACTTTAGTACCTTTGCGTTCATGTAGACGTACGGAATGTCTGTTGAAAAAAGCGACGTATAATGTGCGACTGATGCTACGTGCCCCGGCGTTTAAGGAATGAACCTTCGACACTTTTTTTGTTTCTGAATCGATTTAAACTTGCAATTGATCCTTTTTAAGTAATACTGTGTTCAGACATGCATTCTTAATTGAGCCAATACTCGGTTTATTGACAAAATTAGTTTAGTGTTAAGATATACTAAATTTAGCTTACTCAATAATCATTTGAAAGATTTGTTTTGAAAATTACAAAAATGAAAATAAATTCCTATTTAAAAAAGAAATTAATATTGTGTACTAGAAACGCTGAGTGAGCTGTTGCGTTGACGTACTTGGTTCAGGAGACGGAGAGCATGGTGATAAAAGCGATGACGGTGCAGCAGGATACAATGCCATTGATGAATTGGAAGCATCTGCATAAATAAAAATCAAAAATGAAAGCAGGAAAAAGGCTTTTCTTCTAATGAAAATGATTCCCTCAACTGGTTAGAATAAGATTCACAAAAAGACTCGAATTTGATTAATAATTTTAAAAACAAAATTATTTTATTTCTTGCCATATTGGTAACTTTTAAAATTTCAAGATATAAATTCTGCATTCACTCACAAAACACATACCATCTATACTGTCTAGTGACAACTCATCAAGGAAGTTTGCCTTGAACCCACAAATAATTTAGTGGACAATTCCATATTGTGGCCATTTTGCAAAAATGTTAATTTTAAATCATTTTTTTATATTGTTTTTTTTATAAACTTATGAATATACTAAATACCTATACCGCTGTGTAAAGTTCTACAACTTTACTTGTATATACCGTGGACTACAAGAGTACCCCTGCTGTATGAGCTCATCAGCCATCTTTGCGTAGATGTAGCCATTTTTCCTGTGTCCACGAAGCTCATCCATTTTGCTTGACCAAATATCTACAAGGGCTGCCTCACTAGCCACATTTCAGCCAATTCTCTTCTTTTTAATTTTGACACCTAAATATATAATTAAAAACGAAATTGGTTTATTTGTTTTTTATTATAAATCATAGATTTAATAAACTTGCCTTCAACTTTACTCGCCATACTTTAAACGTATTTTTTTCAATATTTTCTTAACATATTTGCCATTGTAGATAGTTTTGTTCACTAAACACACTTGTAAACAGTGTTGTATTTAAAGTTTTACTCAATTTCATAGCAATTTCGTACTTATTAAACAATAATTAAATTAAAATTTTGTATGGAATATTGAGCTCAATAATCGTACTTATTGCTAGAATCTCAATAAACCGTATAACTTAAACTCAGCAGTTCACTTAATGTCAAATTGAGTAATCCCAGTAAATACTATAAAAGTCTTTCTGCCACTTTGGTGTGCGTCTATAAGTGTTTGTTGTATATTGATAATAAGCATAATAACAGCTCCTTAACTCCTTAAATGCTGCTAGTTATTTAACAGAAATTGGCATTTTAATAGTTGTAACAATGATTTCCGGTATCAATGACATTCGGCGCTCACATGGCACTTGAAATTTAAATTGAAATGCAGCGAGTTCAAAACCATTAAAAATCATTAAAAGTGTTCCGCTAGCAAAAACAACAACAACAATGTATAGTTTAGGCCAAAATAAAATTACAAGCTAATTTAATTTAATTGATATTTGAGCATGAACTTGTACCTTCATGTTACCTTTTTTTTAGCAGTTCTCCTGATAAGTTGGTGTCAGGTTGTAATTTATTTTGTTTTTGTTTTCGTTTGCGTTCAAACATTTTATATTTACCAATAGAGCGGAGCTATTTAAATACTTGGGCAGACAGACAGCATATCTACACACGTTTAGTGGTGGTTTTATATTGTTTTGTTAACTTGATGTAACAGCGATGAATCGGCCAGCAAGAGTGACCGCTGTTTTTGGTTTAAAACAAAAGAAATATGTGTAGTTTGGCTTAAACTAACATGTGTTGTTGTATAGTGTTTTTTTTTACTGCATATAATTTTTTTTATTTTACTTGTCTAGTATTGTGTAAACATTTTAGTTTTGTGGATAACATATGAATAAACCTTTTCTCTTTCCTTTTTTTAGATTGCAGTTCAGTTTTTTGTGATGGGTTAATTAATACTAAATGCCTGCCTTTTAAATATTAATTTCCAATTATTGATATATTTGAATTTTTTATGTCTTTCGGATATTATTAACAATAAATATTAATTTTATAGTTGTTTGAATTTTCCATAAAAACTATTGATGTTGCACCATATGCCGTAGATACTGAGTTGATCAGGTGTAGAAAACAAAATTGGTTTTACGTTCAAACATCATCATGTAGACTTTCATCCTGTTGGTTCTAGAGATTGATCGTTTCAATTTGACTCTAAACGAAATTTCTGCTATCATATTTAATGAAAAAGTTCATTGTTAATTTTCTCCCCAAACAAAAAAACAAGAAATATTTTAATATACGAAAATTGTTTCCATACAAATTTAGCATGTATTTTTATTTATTTAATTTCAATTAGTAAAAAGTTATGCCTGGGAATTTCATATATTTCACTTTTATCTAATTTGTTATGACAGCACAGAAAAAGGGCAACACTGCTGTGACATGTTTAGTTTTGTAAAGATATTGTTGTGTCTTTCAAATATTGTAAACATAACTTTTTGACTCATAATATTCAAGCCTTAGGTCAGTTTATATAAAAAACGTATATTATTTATTTTTTATATCGATATTTCGCCAATATTGTTGATTGCCTTCTTCAGGAAATAAATTTTATTTAATTTTTATTTACATTATTTAAAAATTTTTACATTTATTTGTCAATATAAGAAATTAAAAACTTAAAAAAAACCAAAAAAAAAAACAAAAAAAAAAACAAAAAAAAACAACATACAACAACAAGATCGTTTTACTTTTTTACTGCATATGATTTTGTACGTCTAAAACATTATTATTTGTTCTTCTTATTGTGGTCTGTCAAATTAATTGTAAAAAAGTTGAACTGTTGCATGAAATGGTGTATTTTATTGTACACAGATTTTTTTGACACACTGAAACAAAAATTTTAATTGAATTTCTTTTGGTGCCACTAAAAATTAAAAAAAGGTACCGAAATGTCAAAATAAGCGCACTAAGGAATTTTTTGAACGAAAAAATTAAAAAACGACATAAAATGGTGCGAAACGCACCGAGTTGACAACGCTGAAGGTGGGTACTATGGACGAGGACTATCAACTGTTTAACCAAATTATTTAGCAAGCTAGAATACAAAAATTACTTCTATTAATTTTTACAAATCAAATCTTTATTGTCTTTTCCAATAATCTTAAAAATAAATTTTCTAATATTACTACCTTAATAAAAATAATTTCAAGTTAAAAATTAAAGAACAAAAATTTCTTAAATTACTATAAATTGGTAAAGTCGATTCGAAAAAAACACTTTCAAAACACAATGCATAAGCTATACAAATTCGAATGATTTCCGTTTCGAATCGATATTATATATTTCGATTTGAACTTGAGCTTAAAAATACCTTTTATCTTAAACCTAAAGAGCTCATTAGTTCTTACTTTTCGTTGCCGTTCTATGAAGTTCTTTTCTGTAGAAAATATTTCTTACTTACTTGGTCTGTGTCTGAAGGAATGAATTTTGTGAATATTTGCAACATGTTTTTTATTTGACAAAAAATATATATAAATCTTTAAAAATATGAATTCAAATAAAGTTTTCTGACCTTTAACACAAAATTTGTAATATTTCACATCTCAAAAAACTAATAGATACAACTCTTGGATGTCACTTAACGTTCTATGCTGGTGCTGGCAAATTCTACTACTTTTTATTACTCAATAATATTCAATACTTTTCATTTTTGTACTCAATACTACTCGATACTTTTAACGGATTTTTTGAATTTGTAACGCATAGTTTTTATTTGCAAATTGAAGTAGTTTCTTCAAAAATTAAATATAGATCTTCAATTATTATTGGTTTTGTATGTCTTTTATTATTAAATAAAAAATAAATGTAAAGCTAACTTTTAATTTAACGTTAACAACAACTTAAGAAATAATTTAATTGTTCTCAAAAAAAAAAATTATTTAGTTTTGATTTGATTAAAGAATCTTACCCCTAGTTGTCTTTTTGTACAGTGATGTATTTTTATGCACTATTTTAGCCACTTAACTTGCTTAAAAATACAACTCTAAAGGTATCGAGTAACTACTTTTGAGTATTGAGTAACCAGAAAAAATGGGAACACCCTCTACTCGGTACCCACTACTCAATGCTTTGCCAGCACTATTCTATGCTAATTTCTACGGAATATTCCGCAACAGAACAGAACGAAAAAGTAACAACAAATCACACGTATAGTTTTTCAATCGAACAGAAACAAAACCGCTGATCCGTAACAGAACAGTTAAAATAATTACGCTTAAAAGTTCCTCAAATGCTCCGAAATTAACATTTCGAGACACTCTTTTTATTTTTAGACGAGTTCAGATACGGCAAAATTAACTAATTCGGTCTTTTTTTTTGTAATATTTCATGCATAAATAAAACGACCAGAATCTATAAACCGATTTGTAACATTTTTATGTATCTTCAAGGAAACGCTTCCCAGATTGGTTGTTTAATTTTTCCTACTATAATGTGTATCATCTACACCTCTGCCCGTCTGCTTTTAACCCTATTAAATATTTTAAAACGCTTTTTTGTAAGGATATATATAAATACATATCGTCATATGAATGCATAAAAGCTCTAAGTTACATTGAAAACATTTTACAGTACAAGCAAAAAATCTCTGATATGAAAAATTAATAAAAATATTTTTCTTAATTTTTGCAGTTTAAGCTTATTTTTTTATAGGGAATTAATAAAATTTTAATAGGCAAAATTTTACAGCAACTTGGTATTTTGAATTGGTGCACGGTAAACAATCAAAAGCTAAGGGGTTTTTTGAAATCATATGGGTCCTTTATTGCAACATAGCTATAACTCAAAAACCGTGATTTTTGAATTAAGAATGCTGAAATATTCCTCGTAGCATTCTTTATTTTGTGTAAAAAATTTATACAAATATCCTGTATATGCATCTCTAGAGGGGAGAATATTTTTTTATTTTTCCATTGATGTTTGTGCAAATCAAAAACTTTAAACGCGTTTTCTAACGAAGAAGTTTTTTTTAATATGACTACGTTACAATAAAGGAGCGAAGTGACAATATGTACTTCCATATGAGTCCCATGTTTCCTCTTTAAATTCAATATATGCCTGCATGTTTGTCCGTCTCTTAAATATATAATAAATAGATAGAATCACAAAATATTATAAAGTATTTTCAAAAATAAAAGTTCTTTAATATTTCTACTAGATTTACTGCCAGCTTTTGAAAATAGAATATACATTTTTCTATGGGAATTTATGTTGAAGAAACACAAAAATCTAAATTACTTTTATTTTCAGTTCATATAAACTCCCAACAAAAATATTTTATTATTTAAAATAAAAAAACAGGCAGTCAATTATAAACAGCAAGGCAGCTCTATTCACATTTAAAATGTTCATTATAAATTCCAATTAGTTGTACAATAATATCTTTAGTGTCTTCTACTTTTCAGTTATTATCTTATCGCAGTCCCACTATTGTCTGCATTCTCTAATAACTGTCAAAATAAGTCAAAATTTTGTTGCACCTTCGCCTTTCAGCTAATCAAAAAACTCTTTTCTTCAAACATTCAATTGATCTTTTGTTTAAATTTCACCACAGGTTAAACATATTATGGCGGTTAAAAATCTTGTGTCTACCTTTGTATTACACTAAAATTGGCCACACCTTTGATTTCATACCACTTGACCACTTTGTTTTAACCGCTAATGGTTATTTGAAGATATTATGTTCTTTAAATTAAATAATTTTGAAATCCAAAAGAAGTCATAACTTAATTATTATTCTAGAATACTATAACAAATTATTTAATAGTGAAGTATAATTTTTTTCTTAAAATTTGAGGTTACCACCCATGTGGCTTTTTTGTAATGTAGTTTTTTTTTATTTAAATTATTATAATTATAATATGATAAGATTATTAAAGGTTCGTGGGTAGTATTTTTCCCACAGAAAAATAGTTATAAATATAAATAAATTATACCAGCAGTGTTTGCAGGAGGCGATTCAAGGCGTTTTACGTAAAAGAATCTTTTGTAAATGGAATTGATGTATTTAATTGTAAAAATCATTAAAAATGAAAATATCACAAACTCTAATGAAAGAAATGCAACAAAGAATAATTTCACCAACACGTCAAACCAAAGGAAATTTCTACAGCTTCCTTTTTTTAATAATGACTCTGACATTGACTTACATTTCGCCTGAAATTGATTCAATTAAATTTTGTACACCAAACAGTCAGAACAGTAAATCAAAAACATATTTTTTTCACACAGTTTTCAACTAAAATTTCTTCAATAAAAAATTCAATGAAAACTCTACCTTTTGGGTTTAACTTTGAGGCCATTTTATGGCCTTTAACAAATGCTACGAGCAGCTTTCCAACGAATTTAACAAAAAGTTACCTTGATGCCTTAAAATATCCAACACACGTTGTTTTTCCAGCGATCGTTCTAAAGAAAAGAGTTAAAAAATATACAAAGATTATCAACGAAATTAAATCAACATGCAAAGGAGATTTTTTTAGAGCAAAACCTTAAAAGTAAAAGAAGTTTTTGTTTAAGGATCACCGCCATAAAACTCATAATTGTGAAAAACTCAAGGTTTTCTTGCCTTAAACATTGTTAAGATTTTATTTAACCATAACTAGTTTTCGTTTTTTTTCTTCTTTAGTTTATGGTTTTATGATATTGGTAGTCCGGATAGATTTGTTCATGCATTTTTTAACCCCTTCTAATTGACATATCCAAGTCCTTTTTAAGGATTTGAAAAAAAGGATTTTTACGACTCTTCAGTGACCTACAAACACAATTTGCAATTGTTTTTTTTTAATGAAACTAAGTGAACAAGCAATTTTAAAAACTAAATTAACGGGTTAAATATCCTGGAAAGAGATGATGTTTGTATACCTAAAAGGATCATAAAAAATGTTTTGCTGCTTTTTATGCGAAGGGTTGAAATTTAAATGAAACTGCTTAGTTCACTCTGCTTCTTTTTATGTGTAAATTTTTCATTTCTATTGTGAATTTCGATTTTTCTTGGAACTCCAAGTGACAATTATTTTATGATGACATTCATAAATAAAACATAAGCAAGTCATTTAAAAAAAGGATATTTTTTGTTTATTTTTTTAGCTGCTGTCAATTCGTTAGCAGCCATAAAGTTCCAAGTAAATTGTAAATGTTACACCAAATAGTGTATTGTTGTATTTTGTTTGCTTTTATTTCCATTTAAATAAATTTAGATTTTCTAGATTTTTAGTTCAGTTTTTTATGGCCACCAGGTACAGGAACAGTGAAAGAGTTAAAAATGTTTTTGTTTTTTACTTTAATTTTGAGAAATTGTAACATTGTTTTTTGCATGATGTATGATTTATGGATTTATGTTTTAGTATGCAGTTTAACCTGAAGGACATTTGTGTTAATTAGTGTACAAAATGGTTTAATTCTTGCTTGAATTGAAACAAGAAAATATTCCCAGAAATCTCTTATAAATATAAGTTGTCACTATTACAATTTATTTGATTCAACTTTTGACTTTTAAGGTTTGAAAGTCAAACCTTTAACTGAAATTCAATTGCATTACAAAATTTTTTTTCCTAAAATGACACGAATGCGTCCTTTTCACAAAAACAAAATTTTTTTAAGTGAATTAATTATTTTATAATGAATATTCTAAAAAGTTGCAAGGCCTTTAATGAAACAATAAATAATTAAAAATTTTACTTGGATCAGTTTGCTGCGTGTGTAGCCGCAGATCATTATTCCATTTATATATGCATGTATTTTTCATTATAACCAAACTGTTTTTAATTACACTGACCAACAAGATATAAACAAAAATTTTGTTTATTTTTAAGTTTTTGGGCCTAATTTGGTTATAAATATGTGATTACTCGACACGCAATTACTGATAAATTTGTCAATCCATACTACATTAAAATCAGGTCACGATATTTGATTTTCATTAAAACTAAGTGACAGCATCTTATTGATAAATATGTATTGCGATTTCTATAAAACAAACGGCTGATATCTATTTCACATCAATATCGCCCATTTGCATAAATAATTATAGTCTTGTAATTTATTAATCCAATTTAATAAAGCTCTAAGTAAATTTTTAAAAACCGTTAACAAACATTTTAATTCAAACTCCGATATTTTGCCACTTCTTTGCGTGGTTTCCTCAGGGATAGAAAAAATAAATAAAAAATATAATAATAAATATGTTTAAAGTTTTTTTTTTAATTGACCTAGAGCTAGAATAAAATAGATTATCATTGAGTTGTTCAATGGCACTCGATGTCTAGCAATACCATCCTCAATATAAAGTTAAATTGTAAGTAGTACATATTTGAATTCTTTTCATACTGTTTTCAAGGTAATTTCAGGCCTGCCGCAACTTAATCAACAATTGACATCTTGTCAGGTTAATCAGCTGTGCTATCGCTGCTACCTTTTTGATTTGCCTTGATTATGCTGATATATAGTGAGTAGCAAACACACTAACAAATAAATAAAAATAAAACAATACAAAGCTCAAGTTTTAAACAACAAAAACTAAAATAACGTTGAAATAAACATTTAATTTGTGCGTAATTGTTTGATTTTTAAACAAACTGCAAAACTTAATACAAAACAAGAAACAATTTGAAATGCGATTTATTAATTTCATATGATTAATATAATTTCTGATTTTTTATATTTGGTTACATTTCATTAGCTGATTTTTTGTAATTTTTATTGAAAAAAAATCAATATTTTTCACAAACTTAACCGTTTCGATTTTGTAAATTCATGAAATTTTTTAATTTTAAATAAAATAGAATTCCAAAATATGGCAAACTTTTTTAATTAAACAGTGAGAAACATAAAAAGAAAGCTGAGTAATAACCGGCCAAGAGTAAATACTAGTATCTCAGCTTTGTTGGCCTCGAACGTCAACTGCAAGCACATGTGTATGGAGAAGTTGTCACGACTCGACGTTCTTTGTATTCCTACTAGACAGCTGCATGAAAACAAGAAAAAGCATGCTTGAATATGATCGGCTTGTTTTTGTATCATACTCGACGGTGTTCATTGTGTTGAAGTGACGATGAACTATGACATCAGCGGGCAACTATGATCATGAACATGGACACAAACCAGCACGTCTGCTTACGAGCATGAACATTTGAATAAAATCAAAATTAGGAAATACAAGCAAGATGACATGTTCGAAGAATCAGATACAAATGCAAGAAAATGATTTTTTTTTTAACAAAACGAAAACATTGTCGTCACATTAAAGTTTTGCTTACTGACGTCACAGGTAAATCAAACATGTAGTCAAAAAGCTACATTGTGTTCGAGCATGGATATTTTATAATGATTACAGGAGCATGCTCATTTATAAAACTAGATCGTGCAGCTGTGATGTGAACGATGCTCTTTTTCCATCTTTTATTGAGGCGTGTTTACACGATGTGCATTCGTCAATATAACATCTGCATCTTTCATGTGCCATTTGAAAGTGTGTATGCATAACAAAAGAGACAACTCTGATCATTCTTGGATGATCATTCTTTGGATGAAATAAAAAAAAATACAGTGAACTAACATTTGTAAAACAAGATATTTTTTATAGAATTTTTATAGTATTATGTATTGATTATATTTAAACAAACCAAGATGATGTGAATACATTTAGCCATAATTTTTTAATAAATCTTTGGTTGCGATATATAATATATTTAATATTTAACTTTTGGTTTTTAACATCAATTAATTTTAAAACAACAACTTTCATTATCAATAGATTTCGAATAAAAAATTTCTCTTCTATTTTTCCAGTGTATTTAAAATATTAATTTCGATAAGTTTGCTACGGATAATTTTTGTTAGCAACAAAATTTTTATAGGAAGTTTGCAGTCATATCAAAAATTAAATTTTCAAAATTTGTCGACAAAAAACCTTTTTTAGCGATAAAATTTTAATTAAATATAATGATAACGATATATTTCCAATAACATTTTTTTATATCCCATATCTCCTACATAAAACAATGTCGACTTATCGATATCGACAAACTCTTATGTGTAAAATTTGTATATATAATTATTTTTCCGAATATTATCGATTTCCATAAATTTTGCTAAAATAATTTTACGTAAAAAATAATATTGTTTGCTGTGCTTTGGATAAAAAGTAAATGTGGAAATTGTGGAATTGATTTGAAAAAAAAATTCGTATAATTTATTTATTGAAAATTTTTCTTTAAAAAAAACTAAACGTTAATGATAAATTTTTGGATGAGAAATTGTTTCATACAAGATTTTATGATGATAATATAACTTCCTGTAATATTAAATAGATTGTAAGACTGATAGCATATAAAACTGTCTACAGTTTATTAATTATTTTGCCACTCACTGTTCAGATTGTGTTTGTTTAATCAACTTTATTAATACTTCTAGTCAGTTTTATACCTTATCCCCAATTTGCAATTTTTCAATGCCCAAATTTCCCGAAATAGCTAATTTCTTATCCCCAAAGCCCCCACAGATCTGCAATAAGAATTTTCAAGCTTATAAATCTAAAAACAACAGAGAGCCTGGTCAAATTCAATATTTCTCAGTCACTACAGATACATGCTTCTGGAATATTTAACATTTATTTGCAAAAATTCTTTAAGCAATATAAACAATTTTTTTTTTTTAATTTGCAAAAAATTGAATAAAATCAAGCTTTTTGTTATTTGTTAATTTATAAATTGGAACTTAATAAAATAGTCCAAATAATTATAATAATCTCATTCCACATATCCTTAAAAATTAAATAATATTATGCCAAAGGAAATACATGCTTAATTAAATCAATTTGTTTAATATTATTAATATTAATTTATACTTTAAGCTCTAAATATTTACATTAAAATTATATATATATGCCTTTCTATACATATATATCAAAAACTTCAGAATCATCAGCCAATGCAATTTTCTTGGACATGTTGGTTGTATTAAAAAGTGTTAGCATTTGAGAAGATGGAATCAATTCGGCACAGCAAACAGAATTATTTTTAAAGTGTATATTTATTCTAAGAAGAGCTCTAATAAGTCATACTGTATTCTGTTACGAATTTTTTCAATGTTACCATCATCAAATGAAAAATATGATTTTTCAATATGCACATGAATTTGAATACAAAAAAGAACAACTAAATAACAAGATTTATAATAATATATTATCAGCTAAAAAAGAGCTTTTTCCAAAAAATTACTTGGGGATTTTACCAATATGTTTATCCCCAATCACAAAAAAAATCCCCTATATGGGGACAAATCCCCAAAACTGAGAACGCCGCTTCTAGTCTGGAGAGTAGTGTTACCACCTTCTGTGTAATTACACATATCATGTGTAATTATTATTTTAATGTATAGCCCAAGTATAATTGGCTGCATGTGTAACTCATGTGTAATTTAAAATTTTATCGTTTTTAAGCACTACTTTTTTATTGTGATGACGACAAATAAGGATTGACTGTGATATTTTAATTTATTTACAAACCTGTTTTGCATTTTTGCTTTAAATTTATTAAGTTTTTGATTGTGATTGTCCATTTTACACAAAACAAAACTGTGATATTATTAAGAAGAATGATGTAGAATTGGTCTAAAGAAGATTATGTAGCTACAAAAATAAAAAAATCCCTGAAGATGTTGGAAAATACCAACGGAACGTTGGAATAATATGCGAAAAATAAGCTTTTATTAAATGACCTTGAAGGCCAAAAGAAAATTTTTGAATTTCACCAAAAAGGTCAAATATATAATCTAAACAAATCAAAGCATATTATTTGAAAAAAAAGGGGAAGCATGTGTAATTCCTAATGTGTAGTTTTGGCATGATGCATGTGTAATTTAACATTTCGTTAGTGGAAGCACTGCTGGAGAGTTATAAACAAAAGAGAGTAAGCAAACAAAAAAAAAACTGGTATACCATGCGGTTTCATTTCAGTATTACTTCGTTGTTTGTAAACTGAATTGAAGCGTTAAGCGTTTAAAACTGTTGCTTAAAGCTTGCAGGCATTATATTTACATAGTTTTGAAAGTTTTCGCTGAAAATATGTAGACAAAATAAGGTTTCACTTCTTTGCTTCTTCTTTCGATATAGAAACCCTAAAATTAATAATATACGGATAAGAATTGTAAATGAAATTCTTCCTAAATTAGACCTCGCGTCTGCAAATAGACCAAATTTGTGAAATTTCTCTGCAAACTATTGCAGCATTAAATAAAATGTTGACATATACCAGCAATTTTTTGCAGAGCGATACTGATAACGAAATAACGCTTCCTTTCGAACGGAAAGGTTCTGCTGCTACGAATATTCCCTTTCTCTGTAAAATAATGACGATGTGAATTGTTAAACGCAGGTGCAAATTGAGGAATCTGCCTATGTCGTCGTATCCCAAAACTACCGGTCTGACGCTGTGTTTTCAGAGCTCTGATCTTAGAAAATCTGATACGTTGTTTGAAGGAAGTTAGATGTATATAGGTAAACATGTTGCACACGTTTGTCTGATTGCGCTGAAATCCTGTCACTTTAGTGATATTAGTAAGACATAGTAGAGTTCAACGGACACAGCAACTGATAGGTTCATTTCTTTTTTAATCTCTGATATAAGTTTATTATTTGCTTCGCTAATCGTTCTGATTCTGCTTCTACATTTAATTAATTTAATAACAAGTCATAAAAGTTCAGTAGCACCAGCATGTCGTCATCGGTGGTATCCCAAACAAAATCAGACTTTGCTTAGGTTTTATGTTTTGTTTGATAACGAGAAAAGAGAATAACACAAAGCACATATTTTCTCTCTGCTAAGACGTTTGTAGTAATGAGTATTAAATTTACTAGAAATTAATTGATAAAGGCAACGAACAAATGAATTTTTGTTCTTGTTTTAAATGCATATATGTATGTATGTATATAATTTTATTTATTCTATTTTGCGGTTTTTGTGGTTGAGTTTCAGTTTCTATTCAATTGTTGCTATTAGTGTTGTTATTGGCGTTGATCGGTCTTGTATTTGCCCACTCATTTAGCAGACTTTGTACACGTACACGTTCAAACGATTCGTAAATCAGCATTAATATCTGCCCTAGCAGAATCAGAACGTTTGTTTTTAAAAACAAAATATCAGAAGAGAATTGACAGTCTACGCGTTGGTGGTTCTATAATCGTGTGGTGTCTCTGCTGCTTTCATTCCATAGAATATATTTGTTTTAATAGTATTTTGTTGTCAGCAAATTTTGTTTTATTTTATTTTTGTTTTAAGTACCAACAACAAGAAAGAAAAAAAATAATCTACAATTATCTTATAATATAATTAATTTTTTTTGTTTCAATTGTTACTGTTTTATTTTGTATTTTTAATTTAATTTTTTTTTTTACAATTTGTATATAATTGTTGTTGATGATTTTTTGTGTGATATGGTGGATGCCACTTCAATTTTATTGTCTGTTGTCACCATACTGACGGGTGTGTTCGTTTGGTCGCGTCGTACTTATGTGTATTGGCAGCGTAGACGTGTAAAGTTTGTGCAACCGACCCATTTGTTGGGCAACCTAAAAGATGTATTAAAAATGGAAAATTCGTTTGCTCTAAAGCTGCGCGATTATTATTTCAATGAACGTTTTGCGTGCGAACCTTTGGTGGGCATCTATTTGTTTCATCAGCCGGCCTTGCTGTTGCGCGATCTACAACTCGTGCGTCAAGTGTTGATCGAAGATTTTGTAAACTTTTCGCATCGTTTTTCGAAGTGTGACGGACATCAGGATAAAATGGGTGCACTAAATTTATTTTTTGCACGTAATCCCGAGTGGCATGATATACGTACAAAATTGGCACCGGTATTTACTACGTCAAAAATGAAACAAATGTTTTCATTAATGGAAGAGGTATGAAAAGCAAACAAACAAAAAATAATAAATAAATATAAACACAAATATGCTATTAGTCTGGCATCATTTCATGCTGTTTCTTTAGTATTTTTGCTGCTCTCCCTCTTTCTGATCGACGATCAATCAATTTAGTGGGTGTGTGTGTTCCAGTGTTGTTAACTATACAGTAATAAGCGCTTTGTATGGTAATTTGTTGCCTCAAATTATATTAAGAATATTTCATTACAAATACATTGGTTATTAGTGCTGGCAAAGCATTGAGTAGTGGGCACCGAGTATAGAGTATTTCCTTTTTTTGTTACTTAAGAGTAGTTATTCCATACCTTTAGAGACATACAAAACCAATAATAGTTGAAGATCTATATTTAATTTTTGAAGAAACTACTTCAATTTGCAGATAAAAACTCTGCGTTACAAATTCAAAAAATCCGTTAAAAGTATCGAGTTGTATTGAGTACCCAAATGAAAAGCATTGAATATTATTGAGCAATGAAAACCAGTAGAATTTGCCAGCACTATTAGTTATCTAATATTTCTGATTTCAAGACGGCACACTATGGACAATTTCAGAATTTGAAAGACAATTTAAGTGCAATTCTCACAGGTATAAAAACAATTTTATATCGGAAGTTGAAATGAATTCGGAAAAATATTTATTTTCCAACCGAATCCAATAAAATGTTAACAATAGTATTAATGCACTAAGCCACCCAAAATTATATTCGAATTACTTTCACATACATATAGTTTGAAGTATTAATTATTTATATATCTTCTATATTATCAATAAGTAAACACATTTTTTATCTCACGCTCTATGTCACGCTTTTAACATTGACTTAGGCAGAAATTTGAAAAACAAAAGCGAAGAAATTCAGAATAATGGTTGGTATATTTTCCTCCTGAATGGCGATTAATCCAACTTTTTTTAATCGCAATCATAAAACGGTTCGATTATATGCAAACTATATTCGTGGTGTTTTATAGACATATACCGATTGTGGAATTAAAATATACATACACGCATAGTTGTATTTTATTTACTATTTTTAATGTTTTAATTAATACACTTTGTGTTTTTTAATAAATATTTCTTGAAATGGTAATTTGTTAAGTGTCAATAATAGACTTCGCATTTAAATGTCATTTAGCTAATTGACATTTAAATTTTAGTTGTACTTAAAAGCAGTTTCATTTTTTCAGTCATAAAATTTAATGATCATTTAAATACAGTACAACCTCCATAATCCGAACAGATATAGCTTCAACTACTGTCCGCATTAGTGGATCGTCCGTACTACAGTTAAAATAAAATTTTAAATGCAATACAAATATGCATATATGTGTAATTTATATTTTCATTGCCGAAAAGAAAAATCAGTACACATTAGAATTCATTGGTGTATTATTAATTTACAGAAAACACAAAGAAATATACTAAATTTTGAAAAATAAGAATTTATGTTTATTTGAATGAATGCACATATAAAAATAAAATTTCCCTAATTGTCGCTTTGATTTATTCAGCCCCTGAAATAGCTTTTGAAAACAGTTCGCCATACAAACTCAATTAAATTAAAATATTTTACACATTCTTTAATTCTCTTGCTAATACACAACAACTTATTTTGTCTAGCGTTAAAATGTATAGTCCGAATTAGCGAGTGTCCAGATTATTGAGGTTTAAATGTCCAAGAATTATCGATATTTCTAAGATAAAACATGTCGTCGGTATCCTGCAAAAAAGTCCTAAGACACATAATTGTGTTTCTGAGTTATTGGCGATTTAAAGTGTATGGCCCCCGGAAAAATCTTTAAAGAGCTTAGATTTGAAAATTTATATTAGAATTTAATAATTAAATTGCTTAACTTTAAAATGAAAACAAAAAATTTAATTAAGTTTTATTTATTTAATTTTTTTTATACAAAAAATTAAATTTAATACAAGATACTATCTTGGACATAGACTTTTTTTGCATTAACAAATATTATTTTATGGACATGGTTTTTTTTAAGGAATCGTTTTTTTATAATCTTTGTATTAAATTGGTACATCTTAATCTGATTCTGATTTATCATATATATCCGGTTCTAGGGCCTTATTTCTGACGGTTTTGCATGCCTTCAAACTTTGGTACCAGTGATGAAACTCCTACGGTGTGGCTCGTGATATACAAAGATTACATAAATCTTTCTCCTCTTTGATACTTATAGGAAAGGTTGCTTTTATACACCCTTTCAATGTGCACTTTTTTCAAATTCATGGGACGACCTTTACCAAAAACACCTCAAAGATTTTACTTTCAACCATTTTATTTTATCCTAAATTTCGTCTAAATGTTTGTTTTTTATAAACTCTGGTATCTTTAATAACTTCAGAAAATCGGAAAACCGAATTTAAGTTATATTATAAGGATTTCCATTTTCTAATTTCACTTGGGACTTTTTTGCTCTACATGTTTGGGTGCTTTGGATATAGAATAATTTGTTTTAATACAATAGATATAAAAATATTCTAAAAAGGCATGGGATTTTTTTTTACAGCACGTAGGAATGACTTTTGGGACACTTCTGCATCATTAACTCCATTTCACAAAAAAGTGGACTTAGAAATTTTTTGCAGGATATCGACGATATGTTTTATGTAAATAAAAAAAAACCGGCAGTCAATTTATAGAAATGGAGAAAAGAAGCCCAAATTTTACTTCTTTTGAAATAAACTTCTTATTAGAAGTAGTGAAAAAATATAAAAGTGTTATTGAGTGCAAAAAACGGACAAAGCGTGCGCTGAGGAAAAATTAGGTGCTTGTAAGAATGTAGATTGTCAAACTCTGCGTCTCTGAAAATATTGAAATGTTTGGGACGTGTGCGTATTGTTCGTGGTTTCTGCTTAATTTTTTTTAATATAACCAAACTCTGCGTCACTAATATTTTCTTTATCCAAACTCATTATTGCTATTTTTTAAATTTAAATTTTTATTAAATTTACTTCTGTTTTTTTATATTTGTTTTTTAACAGTCTTTAATGATCATTTAAGTTTGTTTTATATGTCACTTAACTTTGTACTGAAATAATGAATTTGCCACTTAAATGGCATTTAAAGATAAATGACACTTAAATGAGTAGTCAATTATTGAACGTAAGACCCCTACGATAAACGAAAAATATAAGTTAACATCACTGGTGTGTTCTTTGTTCTCTAGTTGCCTTCATACAAGTTGGCTACACTTAATGAACTGAATACACTCTTTCTCTGCGTGAAAGGACTGGTTCTATCAACTTCTATGTTTACATTTTACACGTGCATTTTGAATTCGCAAATAGTTGTTCAAGTTTCTTTCATTTATTTGTTAATTCATGTCATAAAAATGAATTAAAGAAATTAACATACATACATCACATGTACATAACTTACCTCATGTTCGCTGTATTTGTATCAGCTCACATTTAAAAACAATCCATATTTTTTCCAACAACAAATCCGATGTATTTTGTAGTTGCACTACTGCGCTTATCTTTTAAAATGAATATGCCTTCGTTTTTCTCTTTAAACGTGCCTACTTTTTAGTGTAGCCAAATATGTTCATGATTTAACAAAAAATTTGCATTTTTTAATTAAAAGAATGTAAAACCAACTTGGACCATTATGGAGTGTAAAAATAAAATAAGTGTGTTTGGTTCGCGGTCACGTTCATATCAAAAATCAATAGCTTTGCTTTTTTGAAGACAGAAATTTAAAGCTTTGCTAATATATTTTCTAAAGCATTTTCGAATTCAGCAACAAAAGCTGCAAGTTTTATTTCAGCAACTTTTCTGCCAACTAGAAACGAAGGGTTAACATATGTACATATATATTAACTAGTACACGAGGCTTAGCTTTCATTGACGTGCAATATAGGTAAATTTTTTTTATTTAAAGTGATTATTTTTCGAACAAATTGGTTGTTAGTAGTTTTTAATCCAAAGTGATTATTATTTTGGCTAATGTTCATTTATGTTTCTCTGTGAACATTTAAACCTTTCCTGTGGGCCACCAGTATGCAGTTACAATATTTAAATAGCGCTTTTTCTTCAGCATCTAAGCATTCCAACATTATTAAAAAATATTATAACAAAAAATAATAGATATATAATCACCCTTAAATTATTTTTCTTTTTCCCATTCCTATAAATAAATGCATGATGGTAATATTTAGGCCAACAATGACAATGCTACCAAAAACCACAACTCTTCAGAAAACCCCTAAAATCTCCCCAACTAATAATTGGCCCCTAAAATCCCCGCTAACTACTTTTTATCCCCTACAATTATCCCTAAATGCAAACAAAAACCCTAAACTTAGGGGAGAAATCCCTAACCTGGCAACACTGGTTTGGTTTACCAAGTTTGAAAGAAAATTTAAAGTAAATATTGGCGGTATTCAGTGTTTAATGCAAATGGTCTTGCAAAAGTGCAATTGCGAAATATCGTTGCTTTTTCGTGTATTTTGTTGTTGGATTTCATAAAAATGGAAAATATCCATTTGCATTAAACACTGAATGCCGCTATTATCGGGGTTGTCACAGAATCCAATGTAGTCGGAATTGGATTTCAAAACGATAATATAAATACTTTGGTGTGATGTTATCGGTTTTATGTTCATGTTATGTTGTATGTACCTCTTTAGAACATAAAACAAATAACAATGAAATTCATCACACTAAAGTATTTATTTTATCGTTTTCAAATCCAGTTCCGACTACATTGGATTCTGTGACAACCCTGCATATCATTGCTGTAGAAGATAAGACGTCTGAAACTTTTTAAGAATATTGTTTAAAGTCTACTCACGATTTGGCACAAGCATCAATGAAATGCATGTATATAAACTAGTTCAACCCACAACAAACAAAACTTTTTGTATATATGTATTTACCGTACAAGAACATAAATTTGATAACATGTTCAATTTCCTATTCAAAAATCTGAAAGTCCACACCACGCGTTCTACTCATCTTGCGTTACATGCGTTTTAAGCCTTTGACGCTTTGAAGACTGCAAAAGCTACACGTTTTTGCTTATCAAATTTCAAGTTTATTTTGTGGACTTTTTGCCCGCTTTTTTAAGTTTTATATTCTTTAAATTGTTTCAATTCGTTTTTCATCAACTGCTTACGTAATCAGCTTTCTAATAATTAAATGTTCAATCGCAAAAAAAATTATAGACTCGGAACTTGGCAGCACTAACTGATATGTTGTGTACTACACTTGTGACGCGTAAAAGTAGAATGTTGTGCAACTTTTTATGCGTCATATGCGTTGCAAACTTTTGTTTTGTAACTTGCTTTATGCAAATACTCTAATTCAACTTTTTTGAGAGACGCGTAGAACGCGTGGTGTTTGTGGACTTTCAACTTAAGTGGCTATTAGACGGTCACACTTGGTATTTGAGAGAGAGTGTTTTGCTATTACACAATCATACCAAGTATGTCACACATCAGTATACAAGCAAACACTGAATAGTGACGTTCATACAATTCAATAAACTCTGTTAAAAATTCGCGCTCTTACCAATCCATCTTCAACCTTTGGTTGCAAGAATTTATATTAAATTTTACAGTGTTTGATTTTAAACATACCAAACTGACATATACGAATGTTTTGCTATTACACGAGTATAATAGTATGATGGCATACCATTCTTACGCTTTAGAAATTTAACAAATATTAGCAAGTATTCATGTTATCTTAAAATAAGATGGCATTGGGTCTATCAATAAATTAGTACTGATTTTGATGTCAGAACGGATGACATTTTTGAATAGGAACTTGGTCTTATTTTCACTTCATCTTTTTACGCGGATCTGAGCTCTTTCTTCTAAGTTTTTTTTATATATATTCCCGTCACGCGATCGGCTTTATAATTGACAAAACGTATTTTTCCACTACGAAGAATATTTCCAGAGTATTGAGCTTTTCGAATTTGTACTTGCATGTGGCAACGGGATGGATTTTGTTTCAATAATCGATCCGTATGTTTAATTTTGCAGTAAAATGCAGTATATAAGTAATTACTGCGTAATCTGAAAGATTTAATCTAATAAAAAGCTGTTGCCCTAAAATGTACGCGAACGGAGAAATTGTGTCCTTCCACAGCTGATTGCAAATAAATGTAGTGTTGAAATATATTTACACATTTGAGCACTCAACTCTTTTTCTTGTTGATCCTGATGCAATATTTATTATAACACGATCATTTTAAGAAAAAAATCAACAAATTATTTTCTGTAATCTTTTCCATATGTTTATTTTTATTTTGTTTGATTTTTCTAAATTGCGTCGGATTAAATTTATTTAACAGTATTGTAATGAGTATCGCCTAACATCGTCAGCCGTTTCAAATGCGAATCAAAATGTCCACTTTTTTAAAGAAGTAAATAGCCTAAAAATAAAATCAAGTCTAATTAATTCTGATTTTTATTAATTAAATTGCCGACTTATAAAGTAAAATTAATTCTAGTCAGCATAAATTTGCAGCCAATAATATCCCACGAATTATGCTGACGCATAAAAATATACAAAACAATTAATTTGTTTGTTATTAACTTCTGCACTGAGACAGTAAAGAATATTAAATTTCAATACAGTGACGTGTAAGTGTTAACATACGCTACAGCATGTGATAATTTGCTTTTGCAGTTGATTACCTTAAAAACAACTTCAGTATTAAGTAACCATATATTTAACACTTTCACAACCCCCAAGAATTCAAATAACAAAATAACACAAAGAAAAGAAAGCGAAAAAGAGAAAATGGGATATGAAATGTTTATAATGTTTTAATTTTTTTTTATATTTTATTATGTCCCGGTCCATACTTAAAATTTTTGTTGCAACAATTCTTGAATATGTGGGAGAGTATTGAAATAGAAATATATACATTTCTCACTAATAAAAATTGCAAGTCTGGACGGACAATTTAAATTTTTTTTAAATATTTTTTCACAAATTTAATTCTTTATGTTTTCATACTTTTGCTTGTTTAAATTTTGAATCATATGTTTTTTGTTTTACAAAATTTTACTAGCGAAAATTTCTGCAGTAAAATTTTTTAAATACTCAGCCATAAACCGCCACTTTACGCTCTCTATTTGTGTTCTCATATACTGGATTTTTTTGTAAATGAATGCAATTTAGTAAAATGCAGTAAAGTGCAGTAACAAGTTTTTAAAAACTTTTTTGTACTCGGATGCACCTAATTTTGAGGGAAATAAACTGTAAAAACGGAATAAAAACTGCTCTGTAATTTAAGACACTATAGTATTTTTTACAAATATTTCTATTAAAACTTTAATCGATGAAATTATAATTAAATTCATAATCTAAACGAAAGTTACTGTTCCCCCATTCCCTTCCTCTAGATTGGTTACGATTTGGAAACTTATTTAGCAAAACTTACCAAAGACATGAAACAAACTGACAATGGGGTGATAGTACAAATCAAAGATATTTGTGATCTCTACAACACCGATATGATTGCGAGCATTGCATTTGGTTTGCGTTCGCACTCGCTACGCAACACATATCGCGTCCAACTCTGCCGTATTAGTGATGAAATTTTCTACATGTCATTTCGTCGAGCCATTGATCTTTGCCTGATCTTTATTATACCAAAGTTGGTGAGGTTTTTGCGTCCAAAACTTTTTAACGCAGAGCATACAGATTTTTTGCGCAGTCTTGTGGTTAAAATGCTAGACGATCGTCGCACTTACAGTGGCCTGCGCAATGATCTCATTGAATTGTTATTGACATTCAAAATGGAAGCGGAACTTAATAAGGATAGATCGCATTTTGCCCATCAGCAAGAGTATTTAGTCGCTCAGGCGGCCACTTTTCAATTGGCCGGGATACAAACCTGTTCATCTACATTGGCATTTGCTCTGTACGAGCTGGCTCGTCAGCCCAAGCTACAAACACGCTTACATTTAGAAATAAGAAGGACTATAGGAACGGAGGATCCGCCAACTTCATTAAATTTCGAAAAAGTGGAAAAGATGACATATTTGAGTATGGTGGTGGAGGAGACGTTGCGTAAGTATCCAGTTGTGCCATTTTTGGAGAGAGAGTGTACGCCGTTGAATAAAAAACGTTTTGTATCATTCCGTCCTTATGCTGAATGTATGGCCAGAAGGGGCATGCCCGTGTATATATCAAATTTAGCGTTACATTATGATCCTCAGGTGAGTAGAATGCTGCAGTTTTTGTTTAAAATTTAAATTTCACTTGAAAATTTTATGTTCATAAAAAATAAAATAACTTCTTCTTTCAAATTATGATTTAAATTGAAAATGCAAAACTTAAATAAAATTTCACAAAATTTTAATTTCACAAGAAATTTTAAGTTTGACTGCAGCATTTAAAAAAAAGGTAATTGGGATTGGAAATGTATGAAAAAAATTTATGACTACTTCTTTTGGAAACTTGAACTATTTTGTATAAATGCAACAAAATCATTTAAATTTAGCAAACAAAAAAATAAATAAAAATTTTTAAATAATAATGCCTTTAAATTTTTCTGTCGATGTTTTTGACAGAATCGATATAAAAAACGCCTGTTGTTCTTTTGTCGTGCGATGTCGTACGATATCGTGGGCCAGGCGGTTGAATAAATTTAGTTTAAAAAAAATTTTGCAAGAAACATAACTTTGATATATTTCGAAAAAACATTTTCAATGCTGGTTTTTTCTTTCTTTTCGAAGAATAAAACTTTTTCTATTAATTGTATTTAAATTTTCTCTACTTATTTAATATATCTTTTTATATTTTTTTTATTTTAATTAGTATTGGCCCAATCCCGACCACTTCGATCCTGAACGCTTTTCAGTGGATCAGAAAAAATTTCATACTCCGCTGTCATATCTGCCCTTTGGCGCCGGTCCCCATCATTGTATTGCCCAGGTATTGGCGCAGCTGCAGTTGAAACTGGGACTGATACATTTTTTGAATTGTCATCGTGTAGAATGTTGTAATAAGACTGCCGATTGCATCAAGTTTGACAAACGTTATGCTCTCCTTACCCAAGAGGGTGGAATTTACTTAAAACTTGTTGAAATCTAGTTTGTAAGAATATTTTTTTTCATTGTGTTTTTGCTAAATACGAGTTCTTTATATTGAAAATTATTACTTTTACTATACATACGAGTTCAAATATATATTTTTTTCATACATGTTTATTTTTTAAGAACCCAGCGGATAACAATGTGATGTTTTTTATATCAAATGAAGAAAACCTTGAATTATTTTACTTTTTTGTTTTGTTCTGTTACTAATTGTATACAAAGTGTATACAATTTGTTTAACAACGCGTCATTTAGACAATAAAATTATTTAAATTTAATTCCTTTTTTATCGGGAATGTTGCCAAAAAAGAAAAAAGAAACCGTGTAATTGTATGATATGCTATCAGTTTGGCGTTTAAAATTGATGGCGTGATCGGCGTGATAGTAGATAAGTTTAAGTTTGTATTGAATTTGTCGCGATAATTAACCAAAAATTATACGTTTATAAAACGAATGTTTTCAAATAGTCTAGACTTTCGATTATATTCATTCTTTCGTTATTTTTATTGTTTTTAAATTTTAATTGTGAGATTTAAAAGATATTTCCACATCTAGATGATATAAGGCATGCGGTGAAAGGAATCTTATCTCATCAGAAGTAAAACTTGTGTTTTTGATAACAGTTGCTAAAGGAAGAGAACGCAGTCAGTAGGATTATTAACTCTTATTATTATTTCACAAACTAGAATACGAAAATTCCTACTTACTGCAATCCACCATGACGGTACGAATATGAAACGCCGCTGAGATGGCGCAGCGACCTCTAAATCACTACTGAACCATTCTCCTACTCTGCTGATTAAGTGTTGCAATTGTTGTTATTAAAACTAATTTCAGTTTATCAAAAATTCTTAATTTAAAATAAAAAAATAATTAAATTCATAATTTGAACTCAAGCCAAACCAACTAATTAATTATCAACTTAAACCTAAACATTTAAAAAAGTTGCATGTAAATATTAATGATAGCTTAAATATTGTTGAATTATTTTTTAGGGTTTCTCATAAACGATTAGCAGCTTTTATTTGTTTTTAATTTCCAATTCTGTTCTGTTTTGTAAAGAGTATAAGTTCATTCAAAATTGTAGACATAAAGAATGAATTGCATTTTTGTTATTTTTATTTTTATAAAAATAAATAGATAAAACTATAAAAATAGTCAATCAACCAATGAATAATGAATCAATAAATAATACAAAACAGTGGGATCGCGCTAATTATTGTTTTTATTTCAAGTAATCAAAGTAAGCAATAATTAAATACAGCACTTTTATTTTATAAAATAATTTCGGTATGTTTATACGTGTACAGAAGTAAATGTCTGTCCACAAATTATTTTTTTTCTGTATACAAAAAATATTTATTAAAATCTGTGTAAACGGTATTTGTTCTAAACGAACTTCACTGTTGTTATATGATGAATCATTAATAATGTGTTAATAAATTGTATTAAAAGTAGGGCACGCTCAGAGAGTTGATAAGTCTGCGTTTAGACGGCTCACGTCTTATTGACATATTTCTTAATTTTTCCTCTTTGAACTTTTATTGTTGTTCACGGAAGTCATGTCATGTTGACGATATTTACTCGCAAATGCCTTCAGGCTTAAAATTACGAATGAGAAAGTAAAACGTGATGACAGTACATGCATCTAAGTACTCGTTTATTTTCCCCTCGTCTCTCTCGCCAATAAAGTATCAATCGTGTCAATAAGACATGACGTGTGTAAACGCAGACAAAAAGAGAAAAATAAAACTAAAATGAGTACAATACTGAGTAAATAAATTTTACTTTTTAAGTAATACTTTTGTCAATAACAAAAACAGTTAAATGAATGTTTTTTTTTAATTAAAAAAAAAACGGTAAGAAATACACTGTCTATTAAAAATGATTTTTTTCACAACTCCGTTGTGCTGCATCAGGGTCGTTTAATGATAATGCTTTGAAAATTATTAGAAATAGCAATTGCTATTGAAAAATCTTATCAATGTTGACCTGTGGGTTTAATAATCGGCATTGAGTATTTTTATTTTTATTTATAAGACAAGTCAAATACTTTTTTTTTGAGCAGACGTTAGAGAGTTCTTCAGATTCGATTAATCTAGTCTATGCAAAGCAAATTCATTCCGCGACCATAAGATCTTTTATGCAGCCCCTATACTTATTATTCTAGCTCAAGGAATGACGTCAATTATCCTGCTCAGTGAGATATCATATACTTTCCTTAGAGTGATGAAGTAGTGTCCAAGGAATTTATGCCTACGAGATCGCAGGGCAGGGAGTTCACTCAATACATGCTTCGACGTCTCCTCGCACGAATCGCAGAACCTACACAGTTTGATCTCGTTGTTGCCAATAGTGAACTGATGTTATTTAAGACTACAGTGTCCAGCGACCGACTCCAAGAGCGCTCACCAATTGAATCACAAAAGCCCTTGGGATGCCCTCCGCGATAGCTTAGTAAAAGTCTTTGGTAGACTTCCCTCGAGCTGGAGAAATTCCGATTCAAGGCGAATTCAAAGGAAAAAATGCATACGAAAATACTAATTCAAAAATAATATGCAAATGTGTTGGTTTGACAACTTGTTTCATGATCAGCTAAGTTGTTAAGTATAGTCTATTAATAGATTTTAAATTGAATCGCTATAATTATGAGAAAATTAAACATTTTTTTGGGGTATTTTAGAATAGCGAATCAAATGAATCGTTCGATTGATTCTTTATTTTCTTGTTTGAATCCTCGTTCAGCCTAAAATATTGGGGTTGTTTGAGGTACCCATAATCTAAAAGCATCATACTATAATTGAATAATATGGTTTTAGTCTATGATTCGATAACGATTGATTAATTAATATGGATTAAGTTAAACCATGTTACTATCATACCATTTTTCTGTATAAAAATAATGGTATAATTTAAATGCTAACATCATATTGTGAGGGCTAAAAATTATAATCAAATGTAATTAAAATATCAACTATGTCATAGAAATCTCAAGTTGCCGGTGCAGCAAGTCTTACTTTTGTAGGAGGGACTGATGATTATTATGGCTTTTTCTTTTCTAGAAAAAAGTGCAACATTTGTTGCCCTTTTTATTGAAAATTTGCAATGTAATGATTTTTTTTAATAATGGGTTTATTCGAATTTATTCATCACTTACGAGGCAAACTTTTTGTCATAAGAAAACTTTAAATATAATTTTTTTATATAAAAAGAAGAAGAAATGTTACATTTTGTTTAGAAACGAAAACGGCATTAGTTATTTTACTTTGCCAAAGATTTTACAACACTAAGAAGGGCGCTGTGATGTCCACTATCATACACCAATTTCAATTGCTGCTGAGGTACTGCTTAGTGACCAGTGACATCCCTTCGTCACCTAAACAGCCCATCAGAACAATGCTGAATGTTATGACTTGCCTGAAAAAGGGGCTTGAACTCACGAAATCAGTCAACGTGGGTTTTGTAGTGAACGCGCTCAATACTTTAGGCAACAGCACCTTAAATTTTATTACAAACAAAAAACAACTATTTTTATCTCTTTTTATTTAATAGATATTTTTATTATTATTTACAAAGGTAAGTAAATTTAAAAATTGAAAAAATAAAAATAAAAAGAACGATTTATACTAAATTTTTTACATCAAATTAATAATAAATTTTAAGAGCACTTTATTGAATTCATTCAGTATAAGTTCCCCAATAGACCATTTCAAAAGCAAAATGTGACTTAATTGTAGAATAAGATTATCGTAAGAGATTTTCTACAACTTTTAATAAGCACACTTATTATATATAAGGTTATTAAAATTCAAAATGGTAACAGTTGTCAAAATATGGTTTAAAAATGTTTCACATTACAATAGTTTATACAATAAAATTTGCTTTCAAATGACTTACATATGCTCGCTATAGTTTTGTAAGTATTTTTGAGAATGATGTCGCGTTATTTTAAGTTTTTGTGTTTACTTCTAACAATGAACAGTTTTTCGATTTAAAAAGGATCTTTTATATTAAGGTAAGCCGGTAGAGCATTTATACTGGAAGGGACCGGGTGAGAAGAAGAGTGCGCGGAGCCTGAGTGTTGCTAGAGCTATAAGAAATAAAGTATTTCACATATTGTATTCTTTAACAAAATTTATTTACTTTTCCATTTCTACGATGCAGCAATTTCTATTAGAGTTTACAAATTTGTAAAAATCACAAAAGTCCCGCAAAAAATATGTGGGTGAACAAAAAAATAATAATTTATAAATATAAATATTTTATGAAATAAAAAACAAATAAAATTCAAATATTATTTGGTTATATTCTTACACAGAAAGAAAAACGCCGTACTAAATTCAAGTATTTTCTACTTACTTTGAGTACGAGTCGGGCTCAAAATTTTAATTACAAATAACAATAAAATGTACTTTTATCAAGCCGAAAACGGAATTACTTTAGAAACCCAATATTCGAGTTTCTTAAAATGAGTAAGAAATTCTTTAATCACTTGAAAAATCTTGAATCAACTAAAAAATTCTTAAATTAAATTGAGCATTTGAATCCGACCGTACTTAAATCAATCTTTTTGTACTTAATTTTAGTAAATCTGCGATTACCGTACTTTTGACACCGCTTGGGGATGATTTTACTTCGGATGGATTGATTTTAGTTCGGATGGATTGATTTTTCTTTTGAGTGTAAGTTTCCAAAAGTATTACGAAGGTAAGCTTATTACAGACATGATTAGAAAAGTATTTTTCTGTAAGTTTATTCTATAATTAGACTCCTTAGCTTACATTATATTATAGACAAGTAATATTATCACAAGGGTTCAGTTTTTATTATTAAAAAGTATTTAATAAGCCTTTTATAATAGTAATCACAAACACTTTTCAAAGCTTAAGGCTTATTTTTAAGTGTTGTGTTTTTGTTCCGACGGGGTTTGATGCAATTTCCATTCCAAATTGCTTATTTTTAAGCTTGCTACAAGTTATTTCAAAATTTTGTTGGTTTGTTGGGCTTCTCTACTTCAAACAAATTTTCTAATATTTGTATAAAATATAGCAATCATTATCATTGCCATTTAGTATATTTATTACTTCGTTTATGTCCAAAAATGTTTTACTAAAATACTTAACCCGAAATTAATAGAAGTATGATAATAGTCCAACTATGTAATAAAATGCAAACAAGAACAAGCAACAATAGTAAGTTTGCTACATATATGCGGTATTCGACACAACTATAATATTGTTGTCTTTAACCATTCGTGTCATGCCACTTCTTAGTGTGAAAGCAGGAAATCATTTTTAAAAATAAATATAAATAATAATAATTCTTATCTGCGATCTCAGAGAACATCTGATCTCTTACTTTTTGAAAAAACTGCTTGCGTATGTTAAACTCCTAACAATGAAATTTCTAAAAAAAATATGTAGAAATTGCAGACGTTTTGTAATATTTTTCTTAAAAAAAAAAAATTTTCTCCAGACCTATTTTTTTAATGTGTAGATGAAATAAAGCATCCAAGTTGTTTGTCAATTTTCGTTAATTTATTCTAAAAAAGGATTAAGTTGAAATCTTTGTTTTGCGCTAAAACGAAATATATTTGTATTTGTTGAGGCATTAACAGCAAAATATTTAAATGATTTTCCATCAATTCAAAAGAAATGTGTTTAAAATTACGCGCCCCTGCTAAAAGCGTGAAAGTCGAAGAATAACCTTCGGCTACAAGAGACCTAAATAAATGTTAAAATTCCAGGAATTTTACTCTTTTGAAGTCCGCACACATTCAATATAAAAAATTAAATCAAATTAGTAGTAAATATATCTGAAAGTACTTGTATGTTTGGTTACTTGTAATATTTATTTAAATTTTATTGTTTGCTGGCACACAGACGAATCCTTTCTTTATTACAATTTCACATTGATTTGTAATATTTGCGGTAGCAAGCAAACTATTCTGAGAAGCTGAAACATAATGCAATTGAGAGACAAATGCAAGTAGAAAACACACGCTTCTTAACTGGCATAATAAAGAGAAAAGAAATTAAATGAAAATTTAACCAAACATTTGTTTGGCCAATCGCCCAGCCAGCTAAATGAGCAAACGAATATTTACAGAAGGACCGACAGACGAAGAACAAAATATAGACAGTTGTCATTCCAAATACATAAGAGTTATAAAAACCCTTTCTATTGGTTAAACGAGCGGTTGCAGTTACACAGAGCGAAATAAATTATTTAAAACACTTGTTGGACGGTTTCCTTTCGATAACACTAAACATGCATCTGTATTGTTTAGTTTCCTTTTAAAACAGACAATGGTTATGAAAATTCGAAATAAAGTTTGAAATTCAAAACAAGGGAGATAGTTTTTGAAATTGATTTTAATTAAAAAAATTATTCAAATTTTTCGAACTTTTAATTTATATTTTATTAAATAACATTTCAAACTTAAGAGTTATGTGTACTGATATAACTTATACTTGTTTCATTATATTAAAATATAATAAACCATAGCCGCCTTAATAACTCTTTGATCATTAACTCCCGGTTGCGCTTTGCTTACGTCAAAATTGCAACTTTTTTACTGCATCATATTTTTCGTAATATACAACGATCATGATCAAACATGCACAATTGTGTCTACTTACTTACATACATATAATATGTATCTAAGAAAAGTGGTCACGATTCTGCATGCGTTAACCTGTTTTGATGTTGATTGTATTTGTTTGTACTGCTAAGCTGAAATCATGATTCTGCATGCCCAGTTAGTTCCCTCTGTAATACAATATAAAGACATGCACAATCATGATCGTTGTTATTAATTATTCCTAAGTAAAAACCAAAGACTGAAATTATAAAAGGGAGATATGGTTTAGCTTTGTAAGTTGTCATTGATTTTAATTTGAAAAGAAATTTGTTTTTATTTTACTTGAAAACAAGCACGAAACTCTTAAGGTCAATAATATAAATATAATTTTTTTTAATATTTCGCTCTCTCAAGCGGCAACTTCCTCAGGGATATAAGTATATGTAAAATTTTATTTTAGAAAATATATTTTAAATGCATTAACAATTAATGAATTATCTAAGTTTAATCAAAAACTATTAAATTGATTGTTTAATCAATTAAAACATTAATTATGTCACAATTTAAAAACAAATAACACCATTAATTGGGGGAAAGGAGCATGTATATATTTTCTTTCGGAAGTCTTGGAATTAATGTTCATGTGGAATAAACTTCCTGCAGAGGTCTTTCCTCTTACTTTCAGTGTGAGAAGGCTTAAATCAAACGTCCATAAACACTATTCCCTTCATCCTCCTTCCCATAATTTTTCTAGTTCCGGCACAATGCATTGCATATGTAGGGCTCATCCCCTGAGTGCTGGTCCAAGTTAAAAAAAAATATATTTAAATAAAATCTTAAAATTAATTTTGAAACATTTTTTTATTTTGTCAAAATAATATCGCTTCACGAGAAAGCGCTTAAAACTCAATTTGAATAAAGAGAAATTAATTAAAATAAATCGAATATAATTTTCTTCAAGTGTAAAGTCTATTTATTTTCCCTTGTATAACTTTGGTTCAATGTTTAACCAGGAATGTGGCAAGTTTTATTGAATTTAATATTTTGCCACACACAGTATTAAAAACGCAGAACCTGTTGCGTTTTCTCTTTTGGGGTTTTCACGTTCTTCAAGAAAAATAAAAAAAATAAAACGAAAGAGTTGTACTTAAATAAATAAACAAATTTAAATTTTTCATATGATTCTAAGAATTTCAGAACGTAAGAAAAAATTTAGTTTATTCGGCAATGAAGGAATAATGGTAACGTCTACATAATTATTTATTTAAAAGTACTTTTGCGTGTTGTTTTAAGAAGCAAAATTTATATTTTAATTTCGAGCAACTTCCTTTGGGTGTGACTGTTTGCGAGTCCTAATGTTCAGCCCTTGCTTTATGATCCTGCTAGATTTCACATTCATATAATTGTGCAAGGATGTGCAGTCAGTAGCATTGTACTAATGACACGAAAGTCTACTAACTGGTGATTCAATGTTCTCCTATACTTTTTTTCCAGCCGTATAATTGCTTTTTGTTTTTAGCGGTCGGCAAGTTGTTTTTGATTGTGTAGTGTTATGCCAGCCTATTATGCGATCCTTGTTGATTAAGGCAACCATTACAAAGTTGGTGCGAAATTTTTAGTAATTTCAAAGGATTGCGCTCGAATTTGCCATGGATCGGAAGTTTGTTTTATAACATTTTTTTTCTAATAAAGCCGGTCCTGTTATGTGATCTTTCCGTTGCACTTGAAATGCGGCTGAGATCTGGCTTGTCAACACAGTCCTTTAACTGCCTGCCTTTGATGTTCACCGCAAAGCACAACTAGAGGGCAATAAATTATGCTGGTGTATCCAAATAGTTTTTTCTTAATTTCCTATATTTTTTGAATTTATTTCTATTCAAAAACTCTATAACCAGAACTTAAATTTTCTTATGCGCCAATCGAATCAACACCAACTATGCAGCCGTAGAAATGCACAGCTCTAAGCCTTTCGTGTGGCAATTGAATCAAACAACTTCCTTGTGATTATTAAAAAAGCATCATAAGACAATAAATAATGTATACTTTTTGCTGATGGCTCGCTCCTTTATGCTCACGATGATTCTCCACTTGTTGCACTCCAACGTGTATCTTCGCACCTCAGAAACGTTGATGATTTTTACACTCATTTGGGTATAGGAATTAATGCCTGGAAGAGCAATGCAATATGTATACGGAATGCTTCCGGGATTTGTAAATATACTGTTGTTATGGAGAGTAAAAATTTGAAACTATCCTTGAATGGCGACGATATCGAATTTCAAGATGGCATAAAATACCTGGGGGTCAACTTTCATAAGCTGTTGAAATTAACCAGAGATGCATTTTATAACCTATAAGGCATATCAAACTAAAGCAGCCTTTGGTAGATTTTTTAATAGTAAGTTTTTACCGGAAAACACTAAAATACTTTTGTATAAAGTAAGTATCAGGCCAATTCTTCTTTATGCTTTTCCGATATGGCGTAGTATTTCATAAACAGTGATGAAAAGAATGGCAATTTTCGAACGTCATATTGTACGGAAATGCATAGAGATGAACTATAAGTCTTTGAACAGGAGATTTTCGAATAACTATGTATATAAAAGAACGAAAGTGTCCCGAATATCTCTTTATGCTCTTGATCTAATGGAAAATGTTGTTAGAAAACTGTATTATTTTGAAGGTAGTGTTATTCAAGATGTTTTATCTGGCGAGAGAGAGTTTAATTGGTCAAACACACAATACGTTTCCAGTATTGGAATTTCGCAGGAACATTCTGTTCAAAACTTCTACTCCCGTAGTACTTCCGACATTCACAGAAGGTAGTTTTTTTTATAATTATTTATTAAATTGTTTGTTTTCATTATTTTTTTTTCTTTTTGTTTTTAGTTTTATTTTAGCTTAAGTTTTAGCTCTAAGATTTAATTTTAAGTTTCTTTTATTTTTATTAGTATTAAGCTTATTTATTGTAGATATTACTCTAGTGGTGTAGGTCATTTCATTCATTTTCATTTATAAATTCATCTTTATTTACAACTTATCTTTACATATAAAATTGCACTTTCGAGATTTTATCTAAAGCTACTACAGCGAATTTCATTAGTAATCACAGATCTTGATAAAAGAAAGTATTTACAAATATAAATAAGATTTAAAGGAAAAATAGGTAGAAAAAAATAGGAAAATAAACATGTTTCTAGCAACACTCAATTTAAATAATTTTTATATTAATATTACATCTTAATTTCTATAAGCAAGTTGCATATTTCAAAATATAATAATGTAATTAAAATAATACTCTATAGTTTTTAGTTCTCTCTAAAAATGTATGTTGGTAAATCCTGTAATATGAAAAAATTTAAGTCTCAATAAATCTAACTAACTAACTCTGAAAAGCTTTTTTATCTCTTTTATGCCCATTTTTGTCAAGCACGTGCATTTGCAAAGCAAAAAATTGTGGAGTTGCCTGTTGTGTTATCTATCAATTATAAAAATTTAAGCGTTTTTGAGTTCCTTCATCGTAATGATAATTTTTTTCTGACTTTTATCATTGAAAGTTGGGTTTTTGTTACTAAATATGCTTTTATTATTGAATGCTCCAGGATGTCTTAAGCCATTAATTAATTCATTCACTTATTGTACGGGCTTACAAACCTTTTTTTTTAATTCAAAAAAATTTATTCGCATAATATTTTGCCATATTTTCTTAAGCTGGGCATCAGAGGGTTAATTTCTAAATTTCTTATAAGAGTTACTTGCTAAATCTTATTCTGTACATTAAAAACGAAAATTATTTAGAAGTTATAAGAATATTTAAAAATCAAAAGCTAAATAAATCTAAGCAGCAAAATAAAAATAATGATAAAAAAATACAAATAGAATACAAATAGAAAACAACAAAATAAATGAAATACCAAACAAAAATAAATGCGGGCCAAGTAAAATCGAATGACAGACAAATCACTAATTAAAAAACAAATAAAACTTTGAGCACAAACTTGACCTAATCTTTGAAGCACGCGAACGAAGTAAAGCTGTTGTATTTTTGTTTTTATTTAAAATTTTTAATTAATTTTATTATAAATTATTTTGCAATTAAAAAAGATTTGAAAGCAACAGTATTCTCAGCAGAGCAGCTCACTGTTGTAGAGTAAAGTTTGTCGGCAAGTGACTAATTTGGTCGCTGAAAATCCAAATTAGCAAATTAATAATAAAGGGTGGTCAAAATGTAAGTATCTGTTTAAAAGTTAAATAAAATGAACTAAATTTAATTGCTTTTGGAAAATTAAGAACTTATTCAAAATAATAAGTATTCTCAATAGTTATTGAACACGATTTATCGGCTTCGCAGTAGTTTATCCTATCAGTTCAATTTTTCAGGACTATGTTGAGAGTTCCTGGCTCTATCTTACGAATGGTTCGGAAGGTATAAGTCTTTCGAATGAGGTTCGTGAGCTATCCCCAGAAAAAAAGAGTGATTGGGTCAAATCGCAGTTACGAGGCAGCCAATTGACATCGCCTAGACAGCTATTAACATGATTAACAAATTCAAAGTACAAAAGATCGATTCTTTGGTGAGTTTTTTGACGTGCTGCTGAAACTGAAAATTATTCAAAACCCTATCTTCCACTTCAGCCCATAAAAAGTCAATGAACATTGTTCTGTATCGCTCACCATGCCGTTTCTAACAGCATTTTCGAAAAATGATGCCACCACTCGAACAGCCACAACAAACCGTCACTGTCCTCTCGACAACAACTGGCGCATTTTCTGATCTCCAGATGCGGAAAATTTTGTTTGTTGACCCGTCGAAAAAGATATAAATTTTTTTTTCAAATATCATGTCCGCTTGTAACTTCTGTAAGGCCCAAACGGAGAAGCATTATGCGGCTAATTTGACTCGGCGGAGGTATGATAGTGACTGATAGTCAATATATCGTTCAGAAAAACTCAGCCAGTGTCAAAATATCATATGATTTAAAAAGATAATTGTATTTGGACTACTTTCTAAGCTGGGTCACCGGCATGGGAAATCTTTTAGGCTTCTCTTTCCTTTTATATTTTATGAACAAAGCCAAATCATATTATAAATCGAGTATTTCACTTGATTTTCCTCAAGTTTCCGATATCAAAAAATCGCTTACTAAAAAAAATCCTTAAAGTCTTTGGTGTCTTAGCAATCACGCTTTATTTGGCTCCCATTCTATTTTGATGTTTTACACTTTCAAGAAATCCTTATTAAAAATAAAAATAACATAAAATAAAATAGAATAGAATCATCGGCATCTTACATCTTCTTCCTTACAGAAATTAATGATTAAAAAATGTGTTAAACAATTATTTCCGTGATCCAGCAGATACATTTCAAGGTGCTGATATGTAATTATGATATTTGGCCTGTACACGAGGGACACTATATATGTCGGAAGCCTAGATAATTTTTGTATTTGAATAAATGTTTTAGTTAACAAAATAAGCCACTGACGCAATCAGAGATCGTGTTGGAGGAATTTAAAGCACAGGAGTGAGAAAGGAATATTTTTAAAAAATTTTTTAACCTTTTTTTTACTAAAAAATTTATTTTTTACAGAGTAACCCTCGTAGAATAAGATTGCTCTACCAAGACGAATTCCTTAAAAAAAATAAGAAAAAATAAATCACTAAAAAATCAAAAATTACAACAACAAAAAATGTAACAGATACAAATGGAAAACGTCACTATTGCAAGATTTCCCTTTGACAATATGAAAAAAACGTGTATAGAAAACATCAAACCTTAAAATGTTTAAATCAAAACTGTAACAAGGATCTTAATGATTTGATGAGACTAGAAACAATATACAAGATGTTATAAGCCTATTTTTTTAATCTTTTTTATGTAATTGTACATGTTGCCTCTTAAACAAAAAAAAAAAAAAGAAACAAATCATAACAAAATCATATAAAAAATGCCGCCACTTTATGGTTCATTGACGAGGCAAATTGCTACTTCCTTGCAAGAGCATAAATTTAAATTCTAATGCACAAAAATGAATTTAAAAAAAGAAACATACACTGGGGATGGATGTCTGATGATGACGGTGTATAAAGCAATGAAGGGTGATTTACAAGAGACAATGTTTTGGTTAATGGTGCTGAAATAAGCAGATGAAGACATAATAATACATCGACTCAATTTAGGCAATCAATGACGAAGATGCTGATGACGATGTGAATTACAAAGTGAGATGATGATGTAATTCCCTCAAGACACTTGAGTATTTTATAAACGAAATGGAATGCATATTTTAAATTTATGCTGATTTTTGTGAAGCAGGTATTTATTTTCCTTTGAGAAGATAGCAAACGTAACGGAAGAGCTCTAGATGTGATATTTATGATAAACTATTTGATTGCAACCTGAATAAAAACTTTTCAATGTTCATTTTTTTTCTTTCCTTTTCCTTTCCATTTTTGAGATCTATCATTTACATTGATGTAATAATATTAAATAGTAGACAAAGTAAGTGGCTCATATTGTTTTAAGCAGAGATAATCATCATGTAATAATTTCCTATGATGATTATCTATACAAAAACATCCTTGTTAGATTATTCATGTGTATGTGTTTTGCACACTGTTAAAACTAGCAAAGTTTATGAGAGAGTGAGAGAGAGAGATAGAGGCAGGGAAAATATTAGGATAAACATCATTTGCAAATAAATACAATCGGTGTTTGCTACAATAGAAGTGAGAAACGTAAGAGGATTTAAAAGATTTGAGCTGTTTTTCCTTTTGAATTACAAGTAGATCATGAAACAATGTTTGTTTTTATAAACAGATACAAGATACGAGTATATGCAGTTTTTTGTTTTGTGCTGTAATTTTATAAATTTTGAAAAGTAAATTATATTGTGCATTCATGCTTGGGCAGCATATTTTTGTTTGTATTTAATTTAATGTTCAAGTGACATTTTAGCAAGATTTTACTTAAGGGACTTAACGAATTTTAATGCGCTAATGTTAGTAACAAAAAATTCTGTTGGTTTTTTAGAAAATAAAATTAATCAAATCATACACAGAAGTAAAATAGTTCTATTCAATGAATTTTTACAAAAATATTGTAAATCTAATATGACTTTTTCCCAAACATTATTTTACAAATAATAATAGTTTGTAATAAATAATATACGAAAAACATGAACATGTCTGCCTGAAAGATATTAACTCCCTGTCCCACAATGTCGAACAAATTCTTTCTTTCATTAAACAAATTCTAAAATTTTGTTTTTGTTTTAAATGTAATTGTACGAAAGAACGACTATGACATCGATGACTGGCAGTAACAATTTAATTTCACTTTTATTTTATATATATAAAAATTGAAGTTGTAGATTTTTTCAATTCAAAATTTAAAAATTTATTTCAAGAAACTTTGATTTTTTTTAATTTATAAATACAAAAATATTATCACACTGTGTATGAAATAAATCCAATATTTTATTAGCAAAGATTTATGAAATCGTTTCATCCTTTTTACTTTTTTCTGTGTGTTAGATCTTGATCAAAATTTTTCAGACGAAATTATTGCCATGTTTTGTCTACGTGTAGGAATCATTCAGTATGCTGATCAAACTATAGAAAAACTCCTCTTTCTTTTTTATTGTTTTTATTGATGCTTTTTTGTTGTTTTAATGATATTTATTCGTAAGCATTTCTTCGAAAATAAAAAATGTTCTTGTAAAATTTTATCCAAATGGTTATTTAAATAAAATTCTAATAATTTAATAAATAAAATAAAATAAATAAATAAAAAAATAAATGAATAAATAAAATTAAATTAAAAAAGTTGTTATAATAAAAATAGTACAATCAAACTAATAAGCAATCTATTATTAATCGAATAAAATTTTTCCAATAAAACTGGCATCGAAAAAAAAATTTAATAAATTGAATCGAACAAAATTATAAAAAATTAAATTTATTTGATTAAAATTGATCGAATTCAATTTGCTTGATTTTTTTTTTTGATTTTTTAATTTTTGAATAAAAGTCGTTATTGGAATATTTAACGAAAGAAATTATACAATTCAATAAAATTAATCGATTAAACTTTTTCAAGTATATTTTGAAAATCATTCATTAAAAATCCATATAAAATTATTCGCATACAACTATGCTCTTCAATTTTTCTTTCGTTTGATTTTAAAAAATTTTTCGGATATAAATTGTTAGAAGAAAAATTGCATAACAAAACAAAAGAAAACAAACAAATTTTATTCCCGGCCCAAACTTGCAATTTTTGTTGTAGCAACTTTTAATTTTTTAGCGAGAAAGAGTTAGAGAAAAAAACTTGTATATATTTCTATTTCAACACTCTCCCACATATTCAAGAATTTCTGCAACAAAAAGTGCAAATACGAACCGGGACTTATTCGAATCTAATATGTTCGAATAAAATTTTACGAAAAATATTAGAATTGTTTAAATTAAATTAATTAAAATAATTTTTTTATATTTTCTAAAAATATATATAATTACTAGTGCAGTTTTCTTTTAAAAAAAAATGTGACATTTCTTTAAATTTTCATCAAATAATTGCTATTCAAAGTTTTCTTAAACAAATTTTTGCGTCGCCAGTGACGATACAATAATTTCTAATAAACTCACTATTTAAAAAAATTATTATATTGCAAATTTTCAATAAAAGGACAAAACATGTTGCACTTTTTTTAGAAAAGAAAACGACATAAGTATACAATCACCTGAGTATAAGAGACGTTAACTACAACCACAGAAGCAGGCGCAGAAACAAAGTTTTTTTTCTGGCGCCAGATGGGCTTCAATGGACACAAGTTTTTATTAGAAGATTTGATTATTTAATATGAATTCAATTTATACTGGGTGGCGCCAAATTAATCTTCCTATCGGAAGATGTTATAATTATTGCAAATGCTGTCGTACATCAAGCATATTTGAACTAGACAGCTGAAGAATGCAAACAGGTAAGCATTTGAGCGCTATACTCCACAAGAGCGTGAAAGAATTGTATCGAACCTTTTCCTGTTCGCATAATATACCGTATTGACGATTCGGCATGATCACCAAATTCAACCATCCCAGATTTCTTTGTTTGTGAATACTTGAACTCGCGTTATTATGCCAACAAGTCCCAAACAATCACAACCTCTAAGGATAATACAGGAATGCGAACAGTTATCATTGGAAATTTAGCAGAAAATGGAAAATGCGATAAAACGGACACAAATTTGTATGAACACTGACGGCTGCTACTTGGCGGATATCATCTCTTCCACTTACCAGAAGAAATTGTAAAATTTCAAATGCGGACTTCCATCACGTAAAATACTTTTTTTTATTTAGTAAAAAAGATATTGAAAAATAAAATGGAATGCTTAATTTTGCGCCACCATGTATTAAATATGCAATAGATAGTACATTAAAAAAAACTATTCGAGTAAAATAATTGGAAAACAATTTATTTAATTTGTTTCTTTTTGACAAAATGTTTGTTAAATATTCTCGGTTTTAGTGGTTTGAATTTTTATTAAGACTTATTTATATGCAATCCGAATATCAAACGGTTGCCCCTCCGAGCACCTCCGAATATCAAACGGTTGCCCCTCCGAGCACCATATGAGTTTCATAAAAGTTTTCTACTCAAATCGACCATTTGTTATGTGGAAACCGAACTTATTTTTGTAATTTTCTTAAATAATTTATTACGTATTTATTTGTGGTAATAAAAAGTTCTTATTTTTAATTTTTGCTTGTTTGTCGATTATAAGTAAAGTTAATATTTAACGCCGTACTTTTTATGTTCTTTATGAATAACATTTTTCTATTTAAGATTGGCCTTTAAAAGCATTATCTCTAAAAACTGGCATTTTGTTTGAATTCAAGAAATTTTGATATTGTAATTTTTTTATGAATTTTCGAATTTATGTTGAATTATTTGTATTGTTAAATATTTAAAAAAATCTAAAATTGAAGAAAAAATATCAAGAAAATCGGAAAAAATATTTCAATAGTTTTTTTGTCTTTTCTCAACGCTTGTTGTAGCTGCAGCATATTCTGTAAGAAATAAAAAATAACTACAAACAAAATGCCTCCATAATATGTGTCTTTTTATCTTTATTAAATCATAAATTTCCTTGAGATATATATTTGACTCATAAAATTCTTAGTTTGACGGATTATTTTAATGATGTTTATGTCAAGTTTATTACACGAATGTAAGTAGACGACGGTAGCAATCTATCAAACAAACAAATGAATTTGCAAGTACTCATACGCTCAACTCATGGAATAAAAAACTAAACGAAAATGAAAGATACTCGTATAATTTGCCAAAGTGTGGGCCACACTCTTTGTTTTTTCTAGAATGGTTTTAATGGTTAGATAAAGGCGCCTTTAATATACAAATTTGAATTTGCAATACATCACATGTAAATCATAAACATTGAGATCAAAGAAGACGGCAGTTTTTTTTTCTCTAACAAAAATTTACATTTGCAAAGACAAACAATCGTAAAAATTATGTTTTTATAAACAAATCGAAGGAAATGTTTTGAGAAGAAAAAACATATTCGTTTATAGTCAACCACTTGTTAAGAAGATGGAAGACAATCATATTAATTTTGACTATAGAAATAATTTCTTTAGAATAGTTTTATTATATGTGAAAATATGCTTTAGATTGCACAGGAGTGGAGGCAGATTCAGTTTAATACAATTGCAGTAGTTTTGTAAGCAGAATATGCAAAAAATAAGCACTAAGTTCCCTTATACATATGTCTTTCTTGCCTGAACAATCATCTTGAATTTTTCACAAAAATCACATATTAACTAGAAAACTTAAAAATTTTGCTTCCCGATTGCATTTATGCAAATTTCCCACACCAAAATGCATGTATTCCTTTCACTTTACATCACGTCATTAAATTTTCTAAACATTTTACAAATGACAAAACATTTCGTTACGCTTGTCCACATTTTGTCTGCATTAGAAATGCTAAATGACAATTTCATACTCTAAATTAAAATAAAAGCAACGATTTTTTATAGTTTAACATATAAACACAAAAAATGTTAATTTGCTCATCAGATCATTTAGTTTTTGTCACGGGTGCAGCAGCACTACAATAAATGAATTGAATTTTATTCATTATTTTTGCGCCATTTTATTTTATAATATTTTCTAATAATTGTTGTTGTCTATACACACACATACTTATAAAATAAATTCAAACACACACACACACACATACACATAAAATGTTTCCAATTGAAAATGTGTGCATTGAATGAATGCCGCTTGTTTTGGGTCATTTGTGTTACCGAATGTTGGTTTTTACCCTGGTCTACCAAAAAGTTTGCATTAAATACATGGTTTCTTTTGTTGTTGTTGTTGCTATGTTTATTTTACGTACGCTGTAGTACATTTCTACCCTCTCACCCCTGAATTACATGTAATGTATTTAGCAGGAATGTATTCATTCATGTATGAATATATTACATTGTCTAGATTTTTGTTGTTTTTGATGACGTCGCTGTCATTATCGTTCGTAAATAAATAAATGAAAGTGGTGTGAGTGTGCCCACTGTCATTGTTGGGGTTAGTAAACCACTTTTACTCTCTCCGTGTGCTGTTGTTAGAAAATCTTCGTACAACAACTACAAATATCTCTGACAGAGGTATCATTGCTGACATTCTATTTAGCAGTTTGATTTTATTTAAAATAATGCGTCGATTATATGTTTTTTTTTGGGTTTTGACAGTCTGTTTATATTCGAATACAGGATGTTAATGCATGTATTCAAAAATGGTCACAACAACTATATTATATTCCTGGAAACCATATAAAATTAATGTAAACTAATTCCAGAATATTTTTGAACATTTTTTTAGTCACGTGAAACAATTTTTTGGAATCAATATTCACCAACAACTTGTAATATTTCCGACAATCTATGGAGCTGCAATAAAGAAATTTGTGTATAAAGATCCATCCACAGTCGGAAAAAAATAACGCGGCAGTGAAAATATTTTACATTACAAACAAAATTATTTATACGAGGGGAACTAATTATATTTCGGGAAGTGGCAACACTAATGTTAACAGCTAAAATCTGGCAACACCATAATAAAGCTTGTAATTTTTTAGTATTAACGTACTCACCATGGTAGAATAATAAAGGTAGTGCCGAAGCGTTAACGGACTTTTTTGGGTTCGAGTCTGTCAAAATTTGATTATGTATTACTAACACACACCCACACTGCTAAAGAAGCACACTTTATCACTTGTTTTAAATGCAAATAAGAAAAGGAAAAGAAACAAAATTTTTTATTGAACAGAAAATGCAACCATTTTGCCATTTTTCTTTTGTACTTTTTGACAGCTTCGAACCTAAAAGCAGTGTTGTTGCAGCTTCGACACCACCTGTACTATTCCACCATGGTACTCACAAGTAAAAGTGCTTTTTGTTGTGTTTACAGTGAGTTCAGAAAATCAATTTGATAAAAAATTAAATTTCAAAAAAACAATTTCTTAACAATTAAGAAGAAATGTGTAAACTCAGATTTGAACTTAAGCCGAAAATTTCATTTCAATATAAACCTTAAACAGTTTTACAATTTACGTATAAATATTAATTATTAAAAAACGAAGGCATCCGTAATAAACTCCATGTTTACATTGTCACGGGTGGTTGAATACTAAGAAAGTCAACTTTAGAAAACCAAATAAAGTAAACAAAAAATGGAAAAATTCCTTAGCTTTTTGTAAATTCATTTCAATTAACTTCTTCTGAACTTTTTTAAAAGAAAATTTCGCTTCTTTTTTATCGAGCAGCTGACAATAGTGCTTGCAATGCAATACCTTTCCACCACTCGTTCCATAAAAGATCTGCTCGGTGATCGCTCTCCACATTTTACGGAAACTGATTGTACGAATATTTTCGCATTTTTAAGCACATTTTTTGCTTCAAATATTGCGCCAGGGGACTAAATTTGGTTCTATTCAGTTTGAAAACAAAACAGAATTGGCCAAACAAACAAAACTGCTGCTACTGTTCAATAATATTTCAAAGAAAATTTGGGTGATCTTTTCATGGGAAAAATTTAAAAAATCCAAAATGTAAAAATTTTTAGTATAAATGTTTTTAGTTTTTATTAAAAATATATTTTTTTGTCACAAGAACATCATTGTTTTGCTTTAAAAAAAACTTCAAAAGTGCCGGCTAGCACTTCTTCAGTCAATATCAAAACATGCGGTATAAATTTTTCACAATATTTTTTAGTAGTTCAGAGACAAAGACTTGTTTTAGTTAAAATTTAATGATGTTTTTACCCAACAGCGGTAAAATATTTATAGAAAAGCCTCTATTGTTTAACTCAAACAACACAAATAGCTGGTATTTTGATCATAGCATTGGACAAAAGGAACACAGTGTTTAAGCAAAAAAAATGCTACCTTGTTCTTTCCTTTGGACAAAAAAAATTCAGCATTTTATTTTCCCCAGTGATCAGGCACAAATTTACAAAAGACGAAATTTTAAAAGTCACTGTTTAACTCTTTGAAGTTTTTCGCCCCGTTTAATATTTTTAACTTTCCTGTTTTTTCGTCAGTGTGCTAATGATGTCATTAACATTTTACAATTTTCATTTAAGTACTCGTATTTTGTTTTAGGCCAATATTAGTATGTGTATTTATCACAACTAAATGAGTTGTCACATTTTTGCTTATCATTAAAAAATCCAAAGCAAAAAAAGAAATTAACTGAAACCAACAGCTCTGTGAGGTCTTTCTTTATTTCTCTCCTCTGACTTTTGTCTAAACATTTAGGGGGTTGCTTTTAGTGTCCTTTTTTTTGGTTGAACGAAACAATTAAATTTTCCATTTAATTGTCTTGTTCGTACATTGTCACAGAAGCTAGAAATTTTTGTTATTGCAAAACTGCAATTTCATGCGCCCATTTTGTCAATTATTGATAATTTATTAGTTGCAATTTCATTTGCCTTAATCTATTGAAATCATAAATGAAATTTCAAATTCTTTCTATTTTGTTCACTAATAAATAAATTAAGAAATATCAAAAAAATATTGAGTTTGTTATTTATGAGGCCTTTGTCGAGTTTGCTGAAGCTTGTTGTTTTGTTTTTTTTTATCATGACTTTTGTTACTCTCATGAAAATTACAACTAAATATTGTTTAAATCCACCCCGTTATTAGGGATTATTTTGAAGAGTTCTTGTGTGGATTTTGTTAGCCAAAGGATATGTGACACTAGATAAATGTTGTGATTGTTTGTTGTATTTTATATATGATGATTTATTATTATTTTTTCCAAATCATGAATTTTGTTCTTCAAAAATATTTGTGTAATTACGCTAATTAAAATGTTAAATTTAAGGATAAATAAGTTATCGTTAGGGAGTGACATGAAGTTAAATTGGAATTTGTTTAGGAGAATAGGCTCAATAATTTCGGAAATACTGAAGAAGGTGTGAAGAGAAAAAATATTTTTTAAGTAAAATAAATTATTTTCTTTTAATAATTAATAAGTGCACCATTTCTTGCCCTTTTTATTGAAATTTTCCAATATAATGATTTTCTTAAATAGTGAGTTTATTAGAAATTATTGTATCACCTCTGAAACAACAACAATTTTTTTGATAAAAAGTTAATGAAATGTTACATTTTTTTGGAAAAGAAAGCGGCATAAAATAATTAAATTTCTGTTTTCATTCTGCCGATATAAAGCTAAATGTGTTTTGTATAAAACAAGCCACATTTAATTAAAATTAATCCACAGGATATAAAAAACACGAATTGGTTAGTAAATCAAAGAAATATGTAGAGAAGCTTAAATCTCTGGAACAAATTTGGTTTTAAGCTACGACCTTCTACGACTCTCTGAATTCAGGTGGGTCATGCAGAATCTTGAGAGGCTAAACTGGAAAAGTGGCCCCTACAACGAAGAGCCATAATGGAGTCAAGAAATTTGGAACTTATTTCGATTGTCGAATTTCTGCCATAGATTTCGACAAGTCGTAGTTGATTAAAGAGGTACACAACCTTATTATCTATAATATAGTTCATACTGACAAACGTAATAAGGCAGATAGGTTCATTAAAGCAAAATTGATTCAAGTTTGAAAAATAATGGAGCAGCGATTCTACTACCTCCCTTATATCCTGAAATTAAAAATTTTAATATTTTCTAAAAATTTTGTTAGTAATTGTCACAATTCTTTGAATGGCTTTGCAGACGAATAATTTTTTCCAAAGTTGGAGCAGGGATATTCGTACCTGTCATATATCCTTTTGATTTGTAAAAGTTTTAAATGCCTCGAACGTGGCAGAATACAAAAATAGCTGTAACTTTAATAGTTTTTTGTTCATCTAGACGTCAATAATTTAAAAAATATAGTAGTCAGATTGCTGGAATATGGTGTGTAAATAGTTTATTTATATATTTTGCTATTATATATAATGCTGTGATTATGCCATTTTGTACCTAATATGTGTTGTGACACTTTTAATAAATTTGGAAATGTTAAATGCAGAAATATAAAACTATTTTAAATTTGAAAGATTTCACATAAATAAAACCATCTTGTAAATATATTAATGATTTTAGGAAAAATTCATGGCATAAATGTTTTAGAAGGGGAACACTGAAGAAAATATTATTGTAAAAGCTGTTTATAAAAATGGTTTTGCCAAAAGGCGATGTTTTAGGATGCCCTACACAAACTATAACAAAGTAGCCCTGATGGTTTTCCCAAAATGTCTGTCCATCCGTATCGCATGATACCTCGTGAACTATAACAGATATAGACAGTTTAAATTTACACAAGCTCCGTATTACTGAATGGTGTATAGACAAGACATGTTGTTTTGGATATAGATTTGTATGTTACTTGTGAACACTTGAAATCCTCAGAGAGTGCGTATGAATGTTGCTTCCATTACAAATAATTTTCAACAATGAAACTAGATTAAAAATTAAATTTGTATTTTACAATTGAAAAAAGTGAAATAAAAAGAATGAAAAGGATGAGAAAATTAAGAACTTATTACGCACTTTCACTACAATTGTTGTCTTGATTATTGAGTATTTCATAACGAATGGAAAATGCTTGTTTTTGTCACTATAAACATCTAAGTAAGCAAAAGACAAAACTTCAAAGGGGTTCATGAAAAATATCTACTTTGTATATTTTGTAAAAAAAATTTAATAAAAATGTCCTTTTTGCGTTATAATGTATAGAATGTTATTTTTCTGAAATATATGTATATTTCAAAGCCATTTTGTGGCAGCCGAACTACTGATTTTTGTCTAGGGGACAATACACTCGCTGCGGCTAGACAATTGACAATCGACTGGACTAAAAATCATTAAGTACCGAAAATGGTTGAGAGAGGATCTTTTAATAATCTTTCAACAACCTTTGAGAGAGCCAGAGATTTGACATCTCTCAAAGATGAAATTTATATTTTTTTATTTATTTTATTTTCATTTACTGGTTTATTTCCTGTACAAGAAGACTTTAGCTATAAACACATTCACGACAGCACGCTACCGACTACACATGCGTGTATATGAAGATGATTCTTTTTACGACTACACGGCTGCTGTTATCTTTTGTCGTGTAATTAGACTGATTTCTATTTTTGTTGGCTGCAAAACAAGAACAATGTTGACAATATAAAAAAATATGTGAAGAAAATTAGTGCTTAGAAATATTTTTTTTTATACAAAATAAGAAAAAAATAAATTGTAAGTAACAATTACAGCACTTTTTCTTGCATTAATTTTTTGTGTAAAAATAATTTTTGCATAAAAATAAGTTCAATGAAATCCGTGCATATTAGATCAATATTCTTTCTGTGTTCATGTTTTTATAAAATCTCTAAAATTCAATGAAGCAATAAAGAGGCAACTGAGTCAATCATGTCGTGATAATCGCGAGAATGCCCGAAGTTTTACTAAGTTTAGAAAAAGGCCGTAAAATCTTCCAAAACGAGCTAGAAATGCAAGGAATGTGCAAAACTCGCAAGAAGCTGCAAAAATTACGAAAATTCGCCATAATTTCCAATCATTGGGAACATTGAAATGTTTAATATCTCGTAAAATTTCGCAAAAAGTTACAAAGTTTTCAAAAAGCCTTAAAATCTTCTAAAAAGACCCAGAAGTTTTTACCTCCATTTAGGAAGTTTAACGCCTTTATCTAAATTTTTCTACTCTTCGCAGTTTTTGTAGCTATTTTTGCAATATCAGTGATTCTCTGGCTCAATTTATACGAAGGTTTTTTAATCATGAACTTTTTTTACATTTCTTTAAAAGTAACTTTTAAAATCATCTTACATGTATACTGTGATTTATAATTCATGAATATTCCTATTTCATGGTTTATTTTTTAAAGTGCAATCGCTTAATCTTCTTTGTTGGCTCATTCGTATTTTAACATCAGCGATTTGTATACAACAAAATATATACAAAGCACCTGTCTTCCCTTTGAAAACAGAAAAAGGATAAAACTTAACATCAAGTACGAAAATAAATGCAAAAGGAAATAAAAAGAAATCGTTGAAGTCGTTTTTTATTCACTGTTTTCTTCTCTACACCGCTCGCCAACAAATAAAAAATAATATCATGAAATTTATTCATGAATTTAATTCATTGTGTAAATTGGGCCTTTGTAATTTTATTCCTTCATTGAATTGTACTTTTTGAATAACTTAATTTAAAAAAAGGAAAAATTTAAAAGTAGCCACTGAAATATTAATGAATCAGCTGCTTAAAATGAAGCTGTCGTTTGCAAAATAATTAAGTAGCTGGCAACAGTGTGATATTTGTAGTTATGTAGCCTGCTGTCGTGAATGTGTTTATAGCTTTAATCTTATATTAATAGCATAGAAACGGAATGGGTTAGACTTAAAATCATTTGCAATTAATAAATTCGAATAAAAAGTTAATAATAAGAAATATATAATATAAACCAAAAAAAAAAAATATAAAAAAAATATTTTGGGTTTGAATTGCATATTAAGGAAAATTTGTATGAAAAACATATCTTAAATAATATTTATTTTTTATGAATACGCTCCAAGAAATATATTGGTGTATTAGGAATTGCACATAATACTATAATTTTCAGGAATTACATGCACATTTTCATTTAAAAGAATTAACTACAAATTTTTGAAACGTTAGACTAAGTATTAATGTCGAGGTATTACAATGTTTCGGTTTCGTGGCGATTGAAAAAACTTATTTGTATTATCAAATATGTATTTAAGAGTTTGAGTACGTGTTTTTTATGCAACAAAAAAAAAACCAGAGTGCAGAAACTGACTCCGTTAAGGTTTTTAGAAACAGAGGAAACATGATCAGATCTTCTCAGTCCGTTCACATGCCACATAATATTGTTAAATAAAACATTTAGTTTTCTTCGTCTAACAGAGTCGCAGTTTGCGAATAATTCACACTCATGCAATAAGGAACGAAATCAAGTATGTCTTAGCAAACAACATTCTAATTATGAAGGGTATAAAGGCCATACAAAATTTTCAGAATTTGTATGGAAATTTCGTTCGATATCGAATGCCGTAATTTGCTTCCTGAGCGCTCGTAACTCAAAATACGACTGATCAACTAGTGAGTTTACCTTCATCCATGATGAAGGCCATCCACTTTTCTGCTTTCAACAAATTATCACAGAGTCTCATTTGTGAGGATCTCATTTCTTACGACTATTAAATTCTAACTACAACAACAACAACAAATAAAACTCCATTCCACAACTTATATGAGTTCTCAAAAATAATCCAATTTATTAACAAAAATAGGAAATTACTTTCACTCTAATCCAGTCCGATTCAATCAAACAAATGCACATACTACTCTTACTGTTTATTAATAAACTCATAACAAAAATTCCATGTGCATCTGTTTGGTACATTCATCCTTAAGGGCATATCAGGGTTGGCGCGCGCTTTTCGCAACATCTATATACATATCCATGGCATTATAAACAGGAACATAAGTCAGTGGATAAATAAGTGACATTTGCCAAAGCAGTATTGGTATGAATGTGACTTTAAGGTTCTATTTATATTAAAATCAAAAACACAAATACAAAAATTGCAAAGTGTGTGTGAGTGTGTGTGTATACATATAATTATAATAATTTTCAATTGGCATCCTGTTGAGTTGTTTTCGTAAAATATTTACCTTTTCGTTAAATAATTGAAGAGTGCTAAAATAATTTTCGTTTATGTGATTTTGTCAAACGAAAAATAAGGAAAGAAACAAAACCAAATCTTTTTGTGCAGTCAAAAAAGCTGTTGTTTTTAGTTTGAATTTTAATTATCTTTCATTTGCTAAAATCAGTTTTTCTGACTGATTTCTGAAGAGCAGTCAAGCTGTGACATTTTGTTGCCAACACTTACATGCATACATGCATACCTACAGACATACATATTTACTTGCATGCAACACTTTATTGTACACTCACAAGCGCAGGAAGTGGTTGTTAGCTTACAAAAATAGCGAAAGGTAACCCTATTTCCAATAATATTTACACAATTATTTTTTTTATATATAATATAAGAAATCACTCATTTGGAGTATGTCCCGTAGTAGTTGGCATCCTGGCAAGAGCCAATATTATAAAAGAACTGTTCCTGTGGCGTTCACCTCTCATTTCTCAAGTATCTTGCAGTTCATTTATTTTAAAATATTTGTTTTTTTTTGTTTTTTTTTTCTTAATAATAGAAAATATTTGAGTTTTTGTCATTTTATGTATTTTAATTATCTCGAGAACACTTAATTAAGTCATGTTGTGTCTTCCATATTTCATTACAGGTTGGTTTTTTCTCAACTGCAGCTGTTTTAGTTGGAACAGGTTGTTGTTTTGCACACTTGTGGCCAACCGATATAATTCTAGGGAATAAATCTAATATTAATAAAATTAATCCTTTGTCATTTCTAATAAACAGTGCAGTGTAGGGTGGGTTTTTACGGAAAATAAATTTACAAATTTTCTTTTATTATTTTGGGAATAAAATTTGCATAAAAGTGTATATTTCTTAATTAAACATTTCTTCGCAATTAAACTATTATCCTGCAAGGATAAAAAAATTTTTCCGCAAGGTTCTATAGTCGGTCTTCGATATACTCCAATGACCTCCCAACTATAATGGCGGGTTGCAAGATTAGAATGTATGCAGATTACGTGCAGTTGTAATAGTGAAATGGTTACTCATTTCATAAATTCGCTAAATGAACAGCTACATCATATTTATAAATGGGCTTCTGCAAATGGTCTAGCAATAAATTTAAAAAAATCCAAATGTGTTGTAATTCAAAAAAGACTTTCACAATCCAATATTATACCAAACATATATATTAATAATCAGAAAATTGTCACAGTAACGTCTGCTAAAAATCTAAGCGTTTATTTCAATAAATCCGTTACTTGGTCTGATAATATCAATTATACTTGTGGACGTTCTTTCTCTATGCTGCGAGCTACTCGTATATGGTCATCTCAATACTGCACACCAATTAAGATAAGAATTCTTATAGCAAAAACGAATTTACTTCTAACTTTACTGTATGGATGTGAGCTTTTCTCTAGTTGTGACTCCACATGTAAGAGAAAGTTAAACGTTGCTTATAACAATATTATCCGTTATGTGTACGGTTTGAACAGGCGGTCTAGGAATTCAGAGTTTTCATCTCAATTGTATGGAATTTGTTTTAATGATCTGCTAAGAGTTATGACCTAACAGTTTTAGTTCTTATACACAAGACAATATATATGCGTCAGCCAGACCATCTTTACTAAAGACTGTCTTTCGCAGATAACTGCTGAGGAAAAAGAATAAGATCTTTTGGGTACAAGAGACAAATGTCAAAATGGCATTTCTACATATTTGCAACATCCCTCTGGAACGCGATCCAATTAGCTTAAAAAACAACTAATGAAACTGTTCTCATCGTAATCACAGGCTAAAAATTTTGTTTTACATTTTATATTATTATTATATTATAACATTTAATTTTCAATATTTTAATATTATATAATATTATATTATTTTTTATTTTTTTATTCATGGAGAATATTTTAAGTTAGTAGTGGGTTTGTAAAACGAATTCCGAATGGCTATTCGTTTTGGTGACCTGTTATATATATCAGCACTTATATTAGAGTTGATTTTATGTATACACTTTTTGTTCTAACTTATTACTCAGTTCCACACTGCAATATAAGACATAAGTCTTGTGTTTGGAACAATAAAAATAAATAAATAAATAAATAAAAAATAAATAAATATAGTTCGTTGAACAATTTAATCTATCTCGCTTACTTAAACATTTTTCACTGAAACTGACTTGTACTCTCCCGCAGTCATGTTCACCTCCTTCAAAAATGCTGCCACAAAAATTACAAACAAAAACGAATTAAATATTTCCCCCACCCAATAACATTTATAGAAATAATTCCTATTACAATGCAAACGTTAAGTCGAGTGCGTCTTGTTGACATCATCAGTAGTTAAATTGGATAAAAAACAACAAATTGTACAAATGAATGAATGATATAAATTCTCTGCTACTCCCAAACAAGGAACAGGGGATTAAATGTTTATGCCAAAATATCATTGATACTTTTTGACCAATTTATATTTTCCAATACACAGTTTTTTGCACATTTGTTTCAGCTGCCGTTTAACACACACACAGCCACACACAGCCATACAAACACACACACACAAAGCGACATTTAAACACTGTTACATGATTTTTAACGTAGAGAAAAATCTCTACCATGATGAGGGTGTTTCGAAATGATGACAGTTTTAGAAATACATAAATGAAAACTGCAAAAGGTCATTTTACCTTAAAAGCAAACATCAGAGCACAAAACACCCAAAACAAACTGTCAAAACTATTGATGAGCAATAATAATACTTGTAGTTACTTGCAGCAAAAAAAAGAATACATTACATTTGATTTCCGTTTAGATATTGAAAGTGCCAAAAGGAAAGAATTCCTGGAATTGCAATGACTTCTTTTTACGCAATATTTTTTGCTTTCTCCAGTTCACAGAAGTGTGTTATAAAAAAATGCACTAAAAAAATGTAAAATTAAAACAACCAAATTAGAAGGTTTTTTTTGGTAAGAAATTATACAAATTTGTTTGTCACCTTGAAGATTTTAATCACCACTGTTTGGGTAAAAAATCATAAACGCAATAAAGAAAAATATTTTTTAAAAATTTTGCAAATTTTTCTACAACCGTTTTACATCACATCCTTTTGTTTATCCTTTTCATTATTTCGCCACGGCGTTGTTAACTGGCCGCTGTTACATCATATTGCATTTTTTACTATAAATTTCTAATGAATTTGTAACCTTTTTATTTTTTTTGTTGCAAATTTATGACTCTTTAGGACTCGCGTGGCTTTGTTTGCTTGCTTCTCTTTTATGCAACATTGGCCAGGCGCGTGTTTTTTCGCCTTCACACACTAGAACTTCTAGTTGTGTGCTCTTTTAGGTGACTGACTTTGTTTTACATCACAAATCTTTATGATTTAGGGAATATTCCAAAAAATCTATTCAGCAGTTTTTAAAGATTTTCCAAGAATTTTTTTTCCATAAAATTTGCTACTATAATTGTTCTAAATGTTTTTTAGGTTTTCAGTTTTTTAGTTCGTTTGGTTTTTTTATGAGTTATATTGAAGCGCAGCTTAAACTATTTTAAGCATAAAATTGCCTAAGAATGATTTTATGATCAGAAAATAATTTTAAAGATTTTTTTAATGACAAAAAGTCGACTGCTAGCAAAATCGTTTTATAATAGATTTCTAAGAAGCAAAAAAACACTTTTGGAATATTTTTATTGCCGTTTTAGTTACATTTCTGTAAATCTTGAGCAGCTTGTCATTTCGTTAAATGTTACTTAATATTTCAACGTGCATTTATAATTTTCTCCAACGTTCCTGATGAATACTCTCAAGGATATCGAAAGATTAGTTTTTTAAACCGAACTATCAGTCCCTTTCATTCTTAGAGGGGTACCTATAGGGCCCTCTAATGAGAGATTTAATTTTGATATGCAAAACAAACGAGTTTATTTAAGTAAAAGCCTCGGATGTTTTTGTGATTGTAAAGTGAAGGGTAGTGAATGGAAAAAAAACTTAAAATCGACTTTTCGATCAACCATTTTTCTCTTCCGATTAATTAACCGATTAATCGTAGGCAAAAAACGATTATTTTATAGTCGATTTTATTTTTTCTTTCCTTTAAATAAAATTTCTTGTTTGGTTTTCATTTCAAATTCTAAGTAAAACTTAAAATTGTATTTATTAACTGCCTGTCCCAGTAAATTCTAAAGAAACTTTCTTTCGTAATTAATATTGAAAACAACAATAAATTTTTTTTGTTTTCGATATAAGGAGCGATATAAGTTAACATAAAATTAAAGTGAAGCTTTCGTCCAGTTTTAAAACGGAATCAATTGTTTTGTTTTGTTCACAATCCTTATCCGATATTTCTTCTACATCAATGTTTGTTGTTTCTCCTTTTTTTATAGTTGCTAAAACATCCTTTAGTTACAGCTTGAGTCATGACAACTGTTGAACTGGTGGGCAATTGAAAGTAAAACGTCTTGTTGAAACAGCCTCCAAAAATATTTATGTATATAAAACGGTTCTGATTGGCTTCTTACATATAAGACCAATATTAAGTATTGAAAATAATATTTAAAAATATTTTTAAAATAATTTAAGGCCTTGTCAGATAAAACTTTTGCTTCGCGTTGCGTTACATATTCGCTTTGACCAGCGTTACCATATATTTTTTTTTCAAAAAACTTGCCATTCCAGAAAAACAAATTTTTTTTTAATAAAAAAAAACATTTTCTTTAACAAAGTCAAAATAATAAACGAAAATACAAAATTAGATTTAATTTTTATTAAAAATATTTTAAAAATATATATACTAAAAGAAAACATGACATAACATAAAAAACATTACATCCATAATATGTATGTATGTATATTAAACGTTGATTTGTCGTTTAGAAGAAATTTTAAATATTTACAAAAGTTACTTTTTAGATTATTCTATAATGTCATTTAATATTGTGTAATCATATCACATACATGTATTTATTTTATTATTTGTACATTGTTTTATTAAACTTCAAAACTATTTCTTTAAATTGCTTAAAGTTGTACAATCACTGTTTTTTTTTTCAAAAAGTCTTTTGCTCTCAAAACACCGCATAAAGTGGGAATTTCTAATATATTTGTAATTGTTAAAGACACTTGCAAATAAATATAATTTTCAATCACATGAGTTTTCATAATTTGTTTTACATGTGAAATATATATCATTATTTAAAAAATCATTCTTGTTTTAACTTTCAAATAAATTGAACTTATAGTTTGAATATTTTATACAAAACTATTTTTTGTGTTTAATTTTAAACCTTGACACTAATATTATTTTTCTTTTTATTAGTTTTTGAAAAAATTCGTTCTACGTTTGTTGTAAATATAGGCAACGATAAAATTGAATAAACTATTTTTTTTAATAAGGATTTTGTTGAACAACTTGGAATCTCGTCTGCGCCTGCTACATCGTCTATGCACTTTAAGTAACTAAAAAAAAATGAAAAACTGCATATATTTAAAAAAAAAAATTTTTTCAGCCAGTTAGTTAAAAACTTTTTTGCATCTCAAAAAACTTGCACAAAAAGGATAAACTTGGCAAATGGCAACGCTGGCTTTGACATTTAAGAAGAAATGTACATACTTACGCGAAGCATGCCACATAAATCAATTTTAATGCAATGCGAAGTGAAAAGTTGAACAACTCTCATCTTTTTGCGCGCTTTGACGCATTTAAATTTTTGCTAATAGCTCCAATGCTTCTTGGATCAAGTGCATAACTAGAACCATTTTCAATAAATTGTCCAATAGCTTTTTTTTACTTTTTATTTTTGTAACAAATAATTAAATGTAAAAATGATTATCGACCGCTTTATAGGTAAACAAGCATTGCGCGAATGTTATTAAAGTTTTTATTGCTTTCCGTATTTCTCTCAAAGTTAGAAACGTCACGCAAAGCAACGAAGTATTATCTGACACGGCCTTTAATGCTAACAGACTTTGAAGTCCTTTACCAAGAAAATCAAAACACGAAATAAAAACTCAATTTAACTCCACTTGATTTACCATTATAGACATTACTAGAGAATACAAAAAACTGGCAGGTTTTCAAATTATTTCAATAAAAGTTTTTTTTTCAAAAACCTCGTTTCGAATACGGGTTTGTGCAAAGAACCGGTTTTTGCCAGTGAGTGGCAAATTATAACTAACAATTTCTTTAAATATTTTATTTCCATGAGCATCTCTGTAATGAAAATATCAAAAAGCAATTATATATTTTTTTTAGGAATATTTGAATATTCCTGCATTTTTGATTTTTTTTAAATATCCAAGCTAGAAATTGGCTAAATGGGAAAATGGCGAAATGCAAATAGCAAAATATCTAATAAAAACTCAAAGAAAGTCGCATACATAAAAGAAATTCATTAATCTATTGTAAAATTTTACTCATAAGTCATGACCATGATAAAAAGGCCATCAATTAAATTTCAACACACATAAAAATTTGACGTAAAAGAAAGTTTTGTGGGTGTAATTTTTTTCTCAACTGTAAGTGTCTGTTAAAAAATTGATACTTCATTTTTGATGAAAATCCCTTCAATTGTTTAATAAAAATTATTAACTGAGACTGGACAGTATGACTGATGATGATTTTGAAAGTTGAGGGCGATTGTAAATTATAAAAGAATATTTTTTTAAGGGTTGCAATATTTGCTGGTAGATATAAGCGGGTATTAACTAGTGGTACCTCTCTTGTGACGCTAGCAATGTTTTTTTTTGGGTGTTCATCAAAAACCAACATGTTTTGTTGACAATTTAATTAATTTCAAACCCAAAAAATTGTAATATAAATTTTTATTTTGGTTTTTTGAAACTATCAGCTTAAATTTTTCTTCGTACATGGTGTATTTCTCCATTCCGCTATCACTAGTTACTAGGGTAATCGATTATTCGAAATTTTCCAGAAACCGGTTTTAAAATATTTGAAATTTTGAAAAACCCCGTTTCGATTTTCAAAATTCAGGAAAAAGCGGTTAACCAGTTTTTTTTAATGAGAGAATTATTATACAAAAGTTTTGATTTTAATTTGCCGTATTAAGAAAAGAGCTAAGATTTCATGTAAATACTATAAAATAATTTAAAAATTAGAACATAAACCTAAAAATTAACTTCTTATCGTCATTTTAAATACAAACGGACGTAACTACACATATATTCGAAATAGAGTTTTGGATTGATTATGGTTCGTCTTGTCAAACTACATTTTCACGGAAAATTTCAGACTCCTAAGATCAAAAACGGCCCCTTTATTAAAGAAATTTAAACGGGAGTAAATACAAGTGCATGTATTTTTTAATGCATAATTTCTTGTAAAATAAGCTTTTAGTTGTCTTGTTCAAAAATGAATAAGTGTTTATATTACAAAAAAAAATTAAAAGGATTGCTAAGAATACTGTATTATTATTATTGACTTTATTGCGTTTACAGCTTCTCCTTTGAAATACATAAACATAAGATATATGACTATGAATGTGTGGACAAGATACATCATCATTACTTTTTTTTTTTTTTTTTTTTTTAACTTGGACCAGCACTCAGGGGATGACCCCTACATATGCAATGCATTGTGCCGGAACTAGGAAAATTGGTTATAGGAAGGAGGATAAAGGGAGTAGTGTTTGTGGACGTTCGATTTGAACTTTCCCACACTGAAAGTAACAGGAAAGACCTCTGCAGGAAGTTTATTCCACATGCGAACTGTTCGGCTAAAGAACGAATTTTCTCTGTAATGCGTAGTGCGATCCACTGGCATATCAACCACAAATGGATGCGCTCTTAACGAAGAACGTGTTGTTCGTACAAATGAGCGGGTTTCGGGAATAAGTTCCCTGATTTCATTAGAGCACATTCCATTGTAGTAGCGATAAAACAGTGAAATACATCCCACATTGCGTCGATGCTCCAGTGAGTCAATAGAGTTGGCTACCCTACTGTCACCGATGAGCTTCTTCGCCCTCTCCTGTACCCGGTCGAGTAACTTCAAAATAGACTTTGAAGCACCGGCCCATACATGAGAGTTGTATTCCATTTTCGGTCGGATATAGGTGGTGTAAATATTAAGGAGATCAGATGGGGTGAAGTATCTCTTACACCGTCTTAGAAAGCCGAGGCACTTGAATGCTTCTTTTGAAACCTGAAAAATATGATCAGTCCATCGAACATCACATTTAATTTTCATGCCAAGAACATCAAGAGTTTCTGATTCCTCAATATCTACACCACCCATTATTACAGATGAAGCAGCATGATTGTATGTACATTTGTGTGTAAGCATACAACACTGGGTCTTGCGAGCATTAAATTCGACCCTATTCGCACGTCCCCATTCATGGATTGCTAAAAGATCATTATTTATCGAATCATTCATATTTTGCCTCATTGCCGCGATCTCCGGCAGGCTTGGTCTGTTATTGAATGAATATGAATGGCACATGCTGCTGTCATCTGCAAAAGAGTAGATAGGATTGGAAGTTTGAAGTAGAAGGTCGTTTAAGAAAATAAGAAAAAGTGTGGGAGAAAGAACGGATCCTTGCGGTACCCCTGAATTAATCTTGAACTCGTTTGATGAGATCCCTTCTATAACAACTCGTATAGTGCGATCTCTGAGAAAGCTTGATATAAATCGAGAGAAGACATCACCGACACCAAAAGCAATAAGTTTTGACAGAAGTGCACCATGCCAAACTCTATCAAACGCCTTGGAAATATCTAGAGCCACCACCTTACTCTCGCCAAAATGGTGAATAGAATGACACCATCTTTCCGATAGAAAAGCCAGTAGGTCTCCCGTAGAGCGACCCCTACGAAATCCATACTGGCGGTCGCTAAGTAAGCTGTTGGACTCTAAATATCTCACAAGATGGAAGTTTACCATACTTTCCATAACTTTGGAAAGTGCTGAGCAAATTGCAATTGGGCGGTAATTTTCAGGGTTGTTAGCCTCTCCTTTTTTGGGGATTGGCGTTACATTAGCAACCTTCCAACACATTGGAAATTCACCAGCATGGTACAATGTACTGAAAAGGTTAGCTAACGGACGCGCTAGCGTCGAAGAGCACTGCTTCAAGACCAGTGCTGGAATACCATCCGGCCCAGGAGATTTATTTATGTTGAGATCTGCTAAAATATGGACTTAACATACTTTGGGCTGATATCAATAGCTGGTGGGGATCACTATGTATTTCGATCTGAAAGAAAACACTTTTGAACCACAACGTATGCGATATACAAATTTCAATGATTTTCTTTTCGAAATACATAACAATTCTCTTGATTGTGGTACTACATATTTTTGTATATTCATATTGTTTTGCGAGTGCTCCTGAAAGAAAAAACGGTGTAAAGCCTATATAATAGAAGTATAAGAGATCTGTTGTTAATATAACAATTAAATTGACGGAAAACTTTCGTCTAAGTTTTAATATAGTAAAGATTTAAAAACTTTTGTTTGTTGAGGGTTTTTAGCTAGTCTATATACATGCATTTCATTGGTGCTTAAGCCAAATCATCAGTAGACCTTAAACCTAATTTTTAAATGTTTCAAACCTCTTTACTTATACAAAAACTTTTAAAAACTCAATAAGAGTTATAGAAATTACAATAGTATAAGCATAGTATGCTTTGAAACTTATTCAAAAATCCCAACAAACAAATTATTATATTCGATATGAATCTATTTTATTTTCTTTACAACCTTTTTTACAATTAGACGCCCTTTGGGTGACAATAAAAGTATTTAATAAGGCAAAACGGAAAATAAAATGTTAACTAGGTAATTATGAAATTTATATTAATCGAGATTGCCTCGATATCTTATAGACTATAGATATAGACTAGCTAAAAACCCTCAACAAACAAAAGTTTTTAAATCTTTGAAAAAAGATATCGAGGCAATCTCGATTAATATAAATTTCATAATTACCTAGTTAACATTTTATTTTCCGTTTTGCCTTATTAAATACTTTTATTGTCACCCAAAGGGCGTCTAATTGTAAAAAAGGTTGTAAAGAAAATAAAATAGATTCATATCGAATATAATAATTTGTTTGTTGGGATTTTTGAATAAGTTTCAAAGCATACTATGCTTATACTATTGTAATTTTTATAACTCTTATTGAGTTTTTAAAAGTTTTTGTATAAGTAAAGAGGTTTGAAACATTTAAAAATTAGGTTTAAGGTCTACTGATGATTTGGCTTAAGCACCAATGAAATGCATGTATATAGACTAGCTAAAAACCCTCAACAAACAAAAGTTTTTAAATCTTTGAAAAAAGATATCGAGGCAATCTCGATTAATATAAATTTCATAATTTAATATAGTAAAAATAAAAAATAAATTTATTGGAAAAATATACAAAAGTAGAAAAGTATTTGAATGAGCCGATTTTTTAATTATAAAAAAACCGAAATATTCGACATTCGAAAAATCAACATTTTGAAAAAACCGACAATCGTTTTGTAAAAAAATCCGGTTTTAATAACCGGTTTCGATTATTGCTTCAGCTGTCACGACGAGGAGGAGGAAGAGAGCATAACTCACCTACTCTGGCTCTGCCTTGCACTGGAGCACCAACGCCTTCGCTTCCTAGGCAAACGACGCTTTAATAGTCTTTCGGAGCTGTCGGGCTCGAATCTCAAAAACATCAGTTCCTTTATTGGGAGCAGCCGTTGGTTCTCTCGCTGAGTCCCTCATTGGTCGTAGACTCCCCTCCCCTCTCCCTTCTAGACATCACACTTCACTACATCTTCACTGACTTCCCGACTCAGTTCTCCTCTACAACACTTTTAACACTTACTCAATTTCTTTCATTATCTTATGTCTTATTTTTTCCTCTTTCCGCAGGTAAACACAAAGCAACCATAATTATGTTGGACCCAAGTGGGCTGGTACTCTTTCTCTTACTTTCTCACTGGCAACCTGTTAACCTAACCTAACCGGTTGAAAATCCGAGTCGATCACCCTACTAGTTACCTCTTGCGCCGATGAAAATCGAGCCTGCAAGGGTTTGATTTTAAGCCCAATTAATTTTAGTTTAAGAAAAAGCGAGCTTGATTGTAGGGACTTGTTGGAGGGTTCCAGACTGGATGCATTGTAGAAGAGGATCAAGTTGATGATACACATCCATTTAGTCTACTCATCCATCCAATTCAGGTCCATCATGCATCAAATTCAGTACTTGTCCTTGGTAAATGATGAAAATGTTGTGCTCTTGGAAAATTTTTTTTTGCTGAGCTTACAAAAAAAAAATCCAACAATTCTTTCCTTTTCTCGACTGATTTACAAAATAAGACTTAACTAAAAACTTATCATTTAGAAATCTTACTCACATAAAGTATTCAATAAATTCATTATTTATGAGGCTTTAACCCGTTCCGCAGCACGTGCAGGACAAGTTAGTTACACACACAAAAATGCAGCAAATCCTTTAGATAAACTATAAACTTGATTAAAAAACTAAATACAAACTTGCCATTTCTCTTACATAAAAAATCTCTTCGTTTCCTTTAAATGATACATCAATAAAGTCTGACTACAGAAGTGTGTATGCATGTACATGTGAAAAAATTATTAATCCTTTCGTTTCCCATAAGCAAAATTATAGAAGAAAAAAGAGAACGAACAGCCAGTAGCTACAGATTGTGCTCTTCGTTTTTGTTCTACTTATAACTTGTATAAAAATCTATTAAAAGTTAAATACACAACAAAAAAATAATATTGACAAAGCGTTTATGATTAAGCATTTTATGAGCCAATTTCCAACACCGAGCAGAATTTAATGTGGGAAAGGACTTAACCTTGAATTCTTATAAATTAACCCCTTTTTTCAACTTAATGATATTCGAAGAAAAACTTTTGCTTTCATTCTTTTGAAAAATGCTACAACCTCCCCAAAAATGACAAGTAAAAGTTTTCTTGTATAAATTTTGTTTGGAGGAGTTTTCAAAGGAAATGAAATAAAAGTGTGTTCGCGTACAAATTATTTTAAATTCCTGGTTGTGAATTAATTATGAGGTGTCGCTCAAATAATTTATTATGGAGTGTTGAGTACTTTGGCGATGGTAACGCGTTGGTAACCCAACCATATGCCTTCAATTTGACAGTGTGCTTGGAATAATTTATAAGATTTAGCTAAAGTGGAAGACATTTATTTAAAGGATTAATATTAGAACTATTTTGGCAGGAGTATTCAAAAATATTAAGGAGGCAAAAGTTTAAATGATTTTTATTGAATAAAAGTGATTAACAATTTAATGTCTTCAATTGGGTGAGTATACTAGAAGCTTAATTGCGGATATCTAAGAAATAAGGCAGTTAATAATGTGTTTTTCTTTTGTGAGCAATATTGGATAAGCTGGCATAATATGAAGCTCGATTCCTGTGAACTTCCTGGATATTTCAGCACACAAGCCAAACAGACTGAATATGTTTGGTTTTCTTTAAATATTAATTAACCAAACTTGTATTTGCCAGAGGCTTTAATAATCTTAAGTGTAATAAAATATACGTCTTGGTTTATCAACTAATATTCTTGCATACTCTTCAAGAGTTAAGAATAATTTCCAAGTACGAAATTGGAATATAAGAGCGATTATTTTGGAAGGAGCCAGCATGGTGACTGCCTGATAAACCAATTTGAGTGTTAAAGATCCGGCATATGTAATACAGAGAGAGCTGATGAATTATAGAGTGACAAGGAAACTGCAATTTTTTTAATAGTCCTTAGAACCGGATGCTGGCCTCCGGCACAAACGATATTACAATCGTAACTTAATACAACGAAACTCATAATTGAAAATACGAAAAGGGTGCTGGCGAAGTGTGTGGAGCCAGAGGAAATCTGTGCCACAAATTTCGCCTTGGAGCCGATTGCACCACTGTTTATGTCCCACTGAACCGGACTTGCAAATATTTTTCTTTAACATTTTTTTATTTATTTTATATTTTTTATATTTTTATAATATTTATTTTCAATAAAGTTAAAAAAAACACAATGCAAATTTTTACAAGAAATATTATTTTTCGTTTTTCAAAAACCACAAAAAAATTAGTTATTTTTCAATCTCTTGGACATCCCTCACGTTTTGCGTGTTTTTGTCTTGTCTCGTGTCCCTTAAATTTGTGTCCAGCCAATTAATGATTTTACCACCATTTATGAGTTTTTCTTAAAGAATACTTTTGCTCCTTATTCGTTAACAGTTTGTGACCTTATTTGAGAAAGTTGCATAATTTTCTTAAACTTACAAAGTATTTCCTGGAAATATTTGCACTGTTGGGACATCGATTTTTGTAATCACTTTTTACAAAACTAAAAACTGCACTACTTATTAAAAAAACTAGAGCACTTTAATTTTATGACTGCGACTTTTTTGAAGTGTTTTTACTTTTACAAATGAATAATTAGTTTTTCTGATACGGCCTTGTTGGCTTTTAGCCCTAATTACAGTTTTAATGACGATCTCCAACTATTGTTTATCGCAAAAATCCTACAAGTGAAAGTGAAAGCTTAATGATTTAAATCGCTCATGCCATCAACACTAAAGAATCATACGCCACACTGGCCAGTTTGCTAAAATATATTCAATATGAGCATCACAACTGGAAAATATATGTTCCGATCTCAAAGTCGTCGGCATGTTGTGTGGAATGCAGGTTGGATATATAAAATATTGCTTTTTTCTTTGCCTCAAGGATAGTCGTGCTCGTGAATATCATTATAGAAGAAAACACTGGCCAGAAAGAAAGAAAATCACAGTGGGCAAAGACAATATTAAATACGTGCCTCTTGTCAAAAAGGAAAATATAATCCTTCCAGCGTTGCACATTGAACTTGGCCTCATCAAAAATTTTGTGAAGGCCTTAGACAAGGAAGGGCAAGTATTTTCCTACTTGAAACCTCTTTCTCGGCAGCTTTTTTTTAGCAAAAATCAAGGAAGGCGTTTTCGATGCATTTTCCGAAATATTTAACACCCGTTGAAAACGAGGCCTTGAATTCATTTCAACGGGTTGTTACCAATTTTCTTGGGAACAATAAAAGGCCTAGCTACGAGGGAATGCCATTATTTAATTTCATTCCTGCTTGTTTTCTATTGTATTGTTTTTACCATTTTATTCACTTCTTACAGGTGTAAATATGTCTCTAAAAATCCATTTCTTGCATTCGCATTTGAATTTTTTCAGGGGGCAATCTTGGTGACATAAGTGACAAACACGACGAGAGATTTCACTAACAAATTAAGACCATTGAGCGGTGCTATCAAGGATTTTGGGATGAAGCAATGTTGGGAGACTATGTTTGGTTTCTCACTAGAGAAACGGATCCCAAAAGCAACCGAAGACAAAGCAAGAGCCACAACTATTTCTAATACAAAAAAATTTCAAGAATGAATGGCGTTTAAGCACAATAAATTGTCGAAAAAAATAAAATATTCGGATAATATGGGATTTGGATTTATTCTCTCAATTGCTTATAACTATATAATTTTTCGATCGATTTTCTTATGGTTGGTCTTAGTTCTTACGTAAAAGTATCATCTTTACGTACATGAAAAGAAACCAGACGTTTTTTTTATCGATTTGTATTTTTCACTTTAATATATGATGTTTTTTGAAAATGTGCCCTATTTGCATCGATATATTTCGAACCGCTTTACCAATCAAAGATCCGATTAAACACATTTGTTTGTCATCTCAATACCTTGCATTTGGGTACCAAGAACGACCCAATCGGACATTTCTACTTCGAAAAAAGGTCGAAAAAATGAAAAAATTACAATATCTCAAAAACTGTTCTATATAAAAAATTCAACATTGATTTTCGAATTCAGTGGAAGAAAATTCATAAGGAAATCTATCTCTCATCAAATGTGCAAGAAAAAATTTTAATTTTGTAAACTAGTGTATCTGTTAAACCTTTTTAACTGCACGTGCTCGATAGTTACAAATACACTTTTTTGTACGGGAGTGAGTGGTTGATTGATTTCGCTAATTAATTTTAAACTAGTCTATCCAGCAGTGGACTCAACCGTCCGCATTCAAGAAATTACCATTAAACATTTACACATGCACACTTTCTTTATTTTTCAAGTTGAAGCTGCATGCATGCGTGTGTAATAAGTGTTCATGTGTTAGTGGCAAGTTTACATGCTTAGAGCTCCCTAAATATCGAACGGATTTAAATAAAATTAAGATTGTGCACATCTATGTAAAAACCCGCTTAAAAACATATAAATTTTTCCAAAATCGGCTCAGTATAAAAGCCGTAAAAGGTATATAAAAAATGTATTTGCCTATTAATAATATAATTAGATAGATTTCAAGTTCTGGTTGACGAGGTAAAGTAGTTTAAAAAATTTACTAAATTGCTAATACGCTTTGCTTCGATTTAAATTTTCGATTTTTTTTAAGTTATAAATAATTTTTTTTGGGTTTAAATGTATTTTGAACTTAAAAAGAAACTAAAATAATATAATTTAATCTTTTGAAATTAAAGTTGTGTCATTTAATTTTTTTTCAATTGTTTCTTCTAAAAAGAGTCTGTTATCTTTCGCTCTCAAGAGACCATTAATATATTTTGCACATATTAGAAGTTCTTAAATGTAAATCCTTGTGTTGATTAAATCCTTAAGGTTTTTATTTGCGAGCGAATTCCACACACTATTTCAATAATCGTCTTAAAGTAAATTCAACGTCCTTCCTGTTTTTTGTCTACTACTTTTTTATACTTTTCGACATTTTGTTTACATTTACATCGTGTTGCGTTCAAGTTGGTTTTTGTAAAATTACACAACAAAAGAGTTGTTGTGAATATTATTATTATTGTTGTTGTTGTTGTAGCACAAAGTAATTGCAAATTCCGCTGACGCTTAAAATGAAAAGAAAAACGAGCAACAAAAATTATGACGGGATTTTATGGCTGTGCATTTATGCAACAACTCCTTCATTACAGTCACTATATGATTTTTAACTTTAAGCCAGGAGTAGCAAAAAATAAAAAAGGACAGCAATATAACAAAAGGATAAAATAAAACTCATAATAAATATAAATTTTTTAGCTGTCATTATTTTTTTTTGTTTGTTTTACATAAACCAAAAGAAGTAGGGAAAAAAATCCGAGAAAGTGGTAAATAAAAGGATTCACTCATGTATAAAGAGTTGAAACTTTTGCACACACAGCTTCGCGTTAGCAACATCAATTTTATGATTGCGACAAGGACATAACAACCTAAAACCATAAAGGTGCCAAAGTGTTGTATTTGCTGTTGCCTTTTGTTTAAGCCGTTTTGTAAAAAGGTGTAGAGTTAAGTAATTTGCACACAGCAGAAACAAAAAACAAGAGAAATTATAAAAATTTTATGGTTTGTTTAACAAAACGCAACGTTATATATGATTACGTTTTTTAGCTGATGTTGCACAGAAAGACTCATTGAGTCTTTATTTTTTTGTACTTTTTAAGCAGCATTAAAAATGTGGAAATTCATAAAATGTTGCATGATAAACTGTGAAGTAAATAATTTTAAGAAAAAATTTGTTCATCACTTTCGCAGAATTTTCAAATGAAAGGATTTACAACATAGTTTAATCATTGGGAAAGGATTCTCTTCTTAAGAAAAAGGGTGAAGAATAACTAAGTTTTTCTTAATAAAAAACGACTCGTATAAAACAAGAATTGGCAGTTCCTAAGGAAATTTGTATTGATGCATTAACAAAAATATGATTCCGAGAATACGGAATTATTTTTACCTTGACTTTGTGTTAAAGGATTGCTTAATATTAAGTAAAATGTCCTTTTTAACCCAAAAGTAAACAGGTATCTTTTTTTATATTTCCATTTGGCTGCCCACGTTTTATAATGAAATTCGTGGCGTTTTACGATTAAAAAAATTATGCGTCGGCGCACTGTGACAAATTTTTGCAAGAATGCGTTAAAAACTGTTTAATTTTAGAACTCGTAACTTTTCAATTTAAAAATATATTTGATGGATTAAATTTATATGTTAAGTTTTGCTGATTGTTATTACCAACAACTTTCGGAATCCCAGATCTAGTATTGGCGGCACGAATAAATCTCAAGCGTTTTTTGGTTTTTCAATAAAATTTTTTGGCTGCGAACAGACGCATAGAGTTTTGTCAACATGGAAAAAGAGACTTGTTTTAAATATATAAAAGTATAAAAAAAATTAAGAATATTTTAAGAATTGTGGAAGATCGAGTTCACGACATGCCAACCTCCCATAAAACCTTGATGTTAAATTGTTATTTCTTTGTAAGTTTATTTTTTTAACTTTTGTGATAAATTCAACATCAATCAGTACAAAAACATGCTGACTTCACAAGTGTCTTTTATATTAGAATTAAATTTTAGTTTCCCTAATAATCTGGATGTACCCAAAACTAGTAACTGTTTATAAATTTATCCTGTTCAAATCCTTGCTTGATTTCATTTTAACCAGGTTCGTGTTTTTCTTTAATATTTTTTAAGGAATTGAAAGTCATGAAAGAAGACTTCATTGTTTATTTTATTTTTTTTTTAACTTAGTGAACCATTTTCGCACAAATTGAATACACGACCGGTCGATTCTTTTTCTATAAAGTACGTGGTTTTATTTAAAAATGGTTTCTCACAACGAACTTAAGTATAAGAAATTGATTTAAATCTCGCAAGCTTATTGACAGATCAGATCTAGGAAATTGTAGAAAGAAGAAAAAGATACTCTACGTTAATTTAATTCAGTGAAACAAAGATAGAAAAAGCGTAAACGTGAAAGAAAGCTAGAAAGGATAGAAGGTAGTAGAATAAGTCATTATATGACCAAACAGAGGGCAATGATATGCTTACCTGTGTAAGCTACAATTGTGATCAGAATGCAACAAAAATTTTTATATGATTTTATAATTATAATGTTAACATTTGTGAAAAATTTTATTTCAAGCCGTACAAGAACTTGCCTCTCTTCCATATATTCTTTATTCAAACAGAATGCAAAGAAAACTAGTAACTATTTTTTAAATTGTACCGAAAATCTTTGTGCTCAGTTTCACTTAACTCAGCGCACACATAAGCCCACGTCTCATATACCTTTAATATAAGAAGCTAAATTTAAGCTGCCATTACATTGAGAGTGCGGCAAAGTTAACAAAAACTTATAAGATCATGCAGTTCACCTTTGAGGCAAATTTAGTTTCAATCAATACAAGAACCTGCCTGCCTCTCATATATCCTTTATATTTAAGATTAAATATTTGTCACAATTATGATCGTTGTATAATTTTGGAATTATTTTCCATCTAATATTATTCTAGAGATTGGCTAAAATTAATGCCAAAGTTCTGTTGGGTATTAGAGTGAGGTTAAGCAAGGGGTCTGTCACATACCTACGGGGACAAGGGAGCATATGGAGGTATATGCTTGACCGGTAAGAGGGCAGGAAAAGTTACATGAGTTGACGGGAGCGAGGAATGCAAGAATAACAATTTCAAATATTTCTTACAATTTCAAATAGTTCACAAATTTTATTTACAATAATAAAAGAAGTATTGAAGTTCAAAAAATGTACAATACTTATTTGAGAAACGTTGAGGAGCCGTAGGATCTCTTCTGTGTTTTCCCTGAAAGTGCTGATACGAGAGTGAGTAATTCAAAATAAAAATAGCGGGAAGAGAACTTTTTAGCGCGACAAAGTTTACAAAAAAAACATATTGGAAATTCATGGTTGTATTCAACGACAAAATAAATACAGTATAAGTGCGTTGAACATCCTGCGGCCGCTTGCAACGAATGGTTGACAGAGAATTAATCGAGATTGTTGATGGCCCGGGTTGTACGTGATTCAAATATGGCAATAGTTGAAAAGAAGAACGGTCAATTACGGATTTGTATTGATCCCCAAGACGTAAATTATGATATTTTACAGGAACATTATACATTTCTCGCTTTTGAAGCAATTTCAGCAAAGCTGGCCGGAAAGAAGTATTTCACAGAGTTGGCTTTAAGGCAGAATTAGTTTGTACGTTCTGTTCTGTTACGAATCAGCTGTTTTGTTTCAGTTCAATTGAAAAACTGTATGTGTGGTTTGTTGTTACTTTTTCGTTCTCTTCTGTTGCGCACTATTCTGTAGAAAATAGAGCACAATGTTAAGTGACAGCCAAGTATGCCTTAGTTTTTTGTGGAATGAAATATTACAAATTTTGTTTTAAAAGTCAGAATTTTTTATTTTAATTTAAATTGTTAAACATTTATATATTTTTGTCAAGTAAAAAACATTTTGCAAACATTTACAAAATTCAATCCTATAATTATATCGTTCACATCCGAAAAGTTCAGACACAGAACAAGTAATAAAATATTTTCTAGAGAAAAGAACGGCACGGAACGGCAACGAAAAATAAAAACTAATGAGGCCTTTAAAAGAAGGGTTTTAGCAAATTGGATTAATTAAGCAAGCAAGTGAAATTTGCACATTTAATACTCCCTTCGGATGTTATCGCTTTAAGTGTTTGCCTTATGGTGTAAAAATAGGGACGGAAGTATTTTAAAATCACATTGAAAGAAATTTTGCTCATATTCCTAATGTTTCTGGTTTTATAGATGCCATATTAATTGTTGCAGATACGACAGAGGAACATGATATGCTGTTGCAAGGAAAATGGACATAAAATTTATTAAGGAAAAAATACAATACAAAGTAACTGAGGTCAAGTAATTTGGTAAAATAATTTCAGAAGAAATTGTAATATGTGATTCTGAACGTGTTAAAGCAATAATATAAAAAATTTTCAGCCTAAAGACAAAAAAGATTTGCAGAAACTCTTAGGGATGATCAACTACATTAGAGAGTACATACCAAATCCTGCAGAAACAACACAGCCATTAAGAGAGCTCTTAAAAAATGGAATTATTGTTAAATGGCCATCAGTTAATGAAAAATTCTTGCAGCAAATAAAACATTTAATTGCAAACGCACCAAAATTAAAAAATTTTGATGAAAACTTATGCATCACCATTGAAAGTGATGATACAAAATTTAGTATTCGTTGCTGTTTATTGCAGAAAGATAATTCCGTTGCATTTGCTTCAAGGAGCCTTACATGTTTAAGAAATGATTGTACCAAGTATTCTCCCCTTAAGCACCAGCGTTTTTAGATCTGATATTTTTACAAATGATTGGAACACAATGCCGTTGAGATTGGCTTATCTTGCCGGGTATAAGTGCGCGAGTTTTGCAACTCAATAATAACTCTGCTGGTGAAGCATCAATTCCTTTTAGTAATTGCTTTGATTGCTTTCCAATGATTTATCAATAAGATTTTTTGCTATTCCTACCGATTTTTCTGCAAAACCATTAGCTTGCGGATATCTAGGGCTTGTTGCTATTAACTTTATGTCATATTTGTTGCAAGGACATGCTCATCTCCCATATATCCTTAATAGTAAAAATTGAATTTATCTCTTAATTGGGATCACAATTAAACAAACACTTGTATAGATATTCAAAATTATGCTCTTAGGCTATGCACTAAGTCTTACTTCACTCAGTGGAAGGATTTGCCTACCTCCCATATATCCTTAGAACTAAAAAATAACTTTAAGCCGGAGTTTCGATTGGGATACACACAAAACTAACGAACATTTTCAGCCATTTAATACTCATCTCTGTGTTAAGTTTAATTTCGATTACAACAAGGACAGGCCTACCTCTCATATATCCTTCATACTAGAAATGAATATTGAACTAAAGTAATGATGAAAGCTTAACAAAAATGATTAAAGCTTTTGAAATTCATTCAGTGAACATCTTATTTAAATCCCCACTGGCAAAGAGTTTTCTCAGTCTCATATATCCTTTTGACGAAAAATATTCAAAAGTCAAAATCTTTGCACTTTCCAAAAACAGGTCTAATATGCAGCCTTTTCGGGAAGATGACTAACAATTTTCGGATATTAGAAGAGCGCCTTTTCTTAAGAATTCCTGCCCAAGAATTCCAATTTCCTAATCTCTACTGACATCATTTTAGCAATATTTATTCACAGTGTGAAATGACATGAATGGGGTTTGTTTCATGTGAAATAATATTGGAATTCGTGTGTGGTCGGATTAAAAATTGGTACAGGAAGTTAATTTCTACAGGAAGTTCTAGGAAAAAATTGTTTGGCCGCTTTACCAGCTTTTCATTTTGATTTTTGTAATTTTATTTAAAATGGACTAAAAAAAAGATCACATAAAATCAAACAGGTCTTTTCTGTAAATCACGAGATCTCAAATCACGTGATTTCTAAAAATTAAAAGCAGTTCTTTTAGTGCTTTGTAAATCGTACGATTCATGACATTCAAAGTTCGAATAAAATATTCCATTGTGAACACCAAAAACGTAAAAGAACAGTAATAAAACCCAATAATAAGATTTTATTTTTAGAAATCACGTGGTTTGAAATCAACGTGATTTCAGAACAGGCCGGATAATTAATTTAAATTTAACTTTTTTAAGTAACATTTTTTTGTTTCAAAGATTAAACGTATCTAAATTTTTTTTCCAAATTCGAGTCAAACTCATTAAATAACGAAAACAAAAAGAGACACTTTGAACACAACTCTCGCTTTTGTCCGTTGTTTTTCCATAAAACAAAAATTTTCATTTCATGACAAAAACAAAAAAAAACAGTTTCCATTCACCAATAAAAAAATTATAAAAAAACATTAAACGCGGTTATATTTTAGCAACTAAAAAAAAGAGACTAACAATATTCATGGTTTGGCAACAAAAAATAAACAAAAGCATAAAACATTGCACTAGTTTTTTGACCAATTTTTAGGGCAGTTTTTTGTTCGCTGACCTTGCATTTATTTTTTTGGCCAACAAACAATAGTGTATTTCCCAGGAACTATTTAGATAATTATGACAAGAGAAGTCATCTAATAAAGATGACATAATTATAAAGAATTTATTTGAGATTACTTTTTATGCGGAACAGCACTGTTTTGTAACAAAAATAACAATAATGAAAATATAAATAAACGCTGACCATAAAAATCATGTGGTGAATGCAGGTCATCCAGAGCTCTAGAATTTTTACGCGAAAAAATCGTATATAATTTTTTTTTGTTCACTGAAGCATCTGCAAGAACTTAAAAAGGAACTAAGAATATCCTTAGAGCCTAATGTAGAACTGTAGAACAAAAAACTGTAGCAAAAAATTATAACAAAAATGTTTCGCTCACAAATAGATTTCTAACGAATTTTCCCTGCCTTTTTATGGGCTTGTAAATGTCTGTATGCTGTTTTTGTCAGCTTAATTTTTATGACCATAAAATAAAAATCTGTTACGTAATTTATTTGCATTTTTTTGTTGTTGTTTTGTTTTCAATAAAACACTTAATTGTTACACAATATTTTGACGTTTTACAGGATCATCCGGAGGGAGATACAAAGATAATTTGATTTACCTAAAAATTTGTTGCAAAAAAGTCGCTGCCGCCTCATTTGTTTGTGTTATATTTTCTTCCCGCTGTGTTTTACTTGAGAATTTCAATGATGACAAAAATTAGTGTAGTTTTTTTTTGCACGATTTTGGTAGGCTGACATATTGTTTGGCTGACAGCGTATTTAGATTTTTAGAGCGCGTTTTTATGTAAATTTTTATGAGTTTTTTCATTTCTTAGAAAAATAGCGGGCAAAGAAAACGCAAGTGAATTTGTAACGTTAAAATTTTCAATACAAAATTTCTTGCGCTGCTGGAAATATTGCAAAATATATTTTTAAAAGGTCAGTTTACTTTGTTCAAAAAGATTGCATAATTAAAAAATTATTTGGAAATGCACAATTGTTTGGCGGCAAAAAAAATGCTTGCAAGGTCAGTGAACAAAAAACTGCTCTAAAAATTGGTCAAAAAACTAGTTCAGTGTTTTATGGTTGAGTTGATTTTTTTTGTTATTTTTTTCCTTCAAGTAACACAATTGAGTTCGATAAAGAAAACCGCGATTGACGCGTTTTCTGTTTTTTCATTTTTTTTAATAATAGTTTTTTTTTGGAAAAAATGGGACAGAAACGGTAGTTGGTTGGTTGGTATTTGAATTGTGTTGTTCTTTAGCATTTTTTTGGTCGTCTATCTTTCAATCAAATAATGTTTGCTCAAATATTCGGTTCTCACCGACCGGCAACGCACATTACACGTGAACCGGATGATATAAAAATTAAACTATCTTGTTTATGTAGTAAAAGGGTATTTTGAGACATATACAATATTTTATTGTATATTATGTTAAATATAATATCAATTAAAAATATACTGCTTTTATATCTTAACTTGTTAATATTCGTGTCTCATGAAAGAGAGAACTATTATTTGTTGGCACTGCTTAAAAGATTGCTAATAACCTACTTTTAAAAAATAATCCTTCAATATCCTTTGAATATGAAAAAAAATCATGAAATAAAATCAGCTTTGGGTTCACTATATCCTAGAAGAAGATATTATTTGAAATTATTTGCAAGTGCAAGCGATACAACAGTTTAATGCACCCTTGGGTGTCTTTATTGTATTTGAGATTTTAAAGATACTCGTATTTATAAACGACTCCGAAACGTAAGAATAACTTAACATTTTATTATCAAAAGAACATTTTTTATAGATGGACTTAGTCCACTTTCAAAATAAATGGCTCAAACTTCGTGAGAACTGTGGCGTGACGGTTTTATATGAAATCTACTAACGCTGAATTATAACAATATAAAAACACTAAAGTAAAAATTCAAATTTTAATTAATAGAAATCACAAATAAATTGCATTCAATATGAGTGTGAAACATGTCCTCATCCTTATTGTGTTTTAAAAATATCACAACAGTTAATCAAGCATTTTTTTGCTGGTCAATATTTTTATAGCGGTTTAATGTTGACAAAGTTTATTTTATTATTCTTTTTTTTTTTGTTTAACTTATTTGTAACAATATCAAATATACTGTCAATATGTACGTATGTGTAATTGTAAGAGTTTGTGTGATTTGTAAGTGTATGCGTGCATAATTGTATATGTTTCATGACCAACAACGGTTAACCAGAGAAAAGGCCACAAAAACGCCACGGAAAATCCCAAACTAAAAATCACATGCAACAAAAAAAATATATAAAAATTTAAACAACAATAAAAATATACTTCAAAAACAAACAATTGGTTAACAGGACACCCACAAACTCCTGCTCCACATAGAGCGAGAAAAAAAACAAATACACGAATTAACAGAAATTCATCAATGAGTTGGAGGAAAGACAAATAGAAAAAGAGTTAAAATAGTGGAGAGCTTAAAATAGAAACATTTAACAGTTGTCCTTTGAAAAAAGAAAAAGAAAAAAACACAATATTGAAAGCTTTTTCAGATGAACCAAGCAAAAAGCTTAACAGCACAAATTAAAGGTTTCAGACATACATGTTTTTTTCTAAATTTTTCATTACATACATTACATTGAAATTTTTTAAATTTCATCTTTAACAAGGGTATCAAAATTTAAAATTGGAAATTAAATGTCAGCATCAGGAGTAGGAGGAGTAAAGTTACATTATCCTTTAAATAATAACGGCTAACCGAATCAAAAGTAACAACCAAATAAAATAACCCAAAAAACAAACCGTAAGTGAAACCAAGATCATCAACACAGCAACAAATCTACATACACAAAAACACGCACTTACACACTCAACCTTATGCCACAACAACCAACCCAATTTTCAACCCCCTTCACTGAAAAATAACCACTTCGAAAAACTATAACTTCTACTTCTGTGTATGAGTTAAATTTACAAACCAATACCGCACATAAAGGTTTATTATAAATGCAACTACTTCTAGCTTCAATTCCCATTACAGCATTGTCCTTAGAGGATTAATTCAATAATTTCTCTTAACACTCATCTGGTTATGAAACTTATTTTACATAAGTATGCGTGTGTGTTTCTGTATGTGTGCGTGTAGCTAAACAACCACTCTCTGTGAATATTATTCAAATATAAAATACTCTTTTTACATTTTTTAGCTCTCTTTTGTGTCGAAAATATCAACTTTGTTTTAAAACTGTGGATTTGTAGACAAAAAAAAAACTCATGTCCTGCTAAATATCCCTTGAGAGAACTTTGCGAGCTCATTGCAAAAGCATTACAATAATTTCATTTATTTGCTTTTTTCACAATTCTTATTCCAAATGCCTTAAAAAAAGACAAACTTTTTATCTTAGTTTTGTTAATAGACGAGCAGGAAGCAGTGAAAATAAGCACATGCAAAATCAACCCTGTGATTAACCCAATAAACCACCTTGTAAGGGCACCCTTTCCAAGAAATATTTTATTAACAAAGGCTACACTGAAAGAAATTTGGGGGAAAAAATTTTTAGCAAATAAAATGGGAGCTAATTAAAATAATTTATTGTTGCAACGCTAATTTGAATCATTTCAGTGGAGTTATAATTACACAAACAATTAAATGAACAATTAGGACTTTTTTATATAAATATTGCTAAAATTTCTCAAACATACAAAAAAATAAAAATTAATAAAAACAAAAATATGTAGCAATAAAAAGAATTTTCAAATAGTCATTCCTCAAAATCCTTTGAAATGTTAATCAAAAAATATTTTTTTAAGGAATTACAAATTCAGATCTTGAATACAAGCGGCAATTTTATCCTTTTAGATTTTTAATAAATGTTGATTTATGTAAGTAATACTCTTAAATTTTCTCTTTTGAAAAAATACATTTTCACCAAATAATAGTTTAGCGAACCTAAAGTTTTTTTCACTTTTCAAGTCCCACCTAATTTAGTGGAAAATTTCAACCGATATTGACGTATTAGCTTTTAGGAGTAAATTTACGGCATCGTTCGCTGTACAGTCTAATTTTCTTAATTACACCATTTGCTTAATTACACCACACTACTATTACAACGGGTGTTTTATTTAGACCCCGAAGATCAACCGAACCATCGTTTGGACTCTACAAACCACAATAGAAAACGTGGAAGTGATTAAAAAAGTACTAGTAAATGTCTATGCAGCATTTTAGCGAACGAGGTTTCGCTTTAGCGAATTACAGAATATGTGATAGCAGAACTAAAAAACTAAAAACGCAGTGCTAATCTGAATAGTAGTCAGCTTCAGTTTTATATCATCTGATTGACGTGTTTAATGTACTGTCGTATTGTATTATCAATGTGCTATATCCTCTATAAAATAATATAAAACCAATTTATATGAGTGTTATTAAGTTCAAGTTATTGTTGCTATCATAAAAATTTATTTTATTTATTATTAAAGTTTCCACATTTTGGCAATAAACACTTTTCTTCCAAACAGCTAAAGTATTTAATTAATTTTTTTCAAGTGTATTACGACCTGCCCTTTTCATCTCTTGATATGTGGAAATTCAACTAAAATATAACAACAAACAGCAGGAAACAGCAAAGTTACTGGAAAAGGGAACACGTTTTCACTATTTCGCCGTCGTAACTATGGTCGCCGCGTTCGAGCTTTGAAAAAACCTCGTACACGTACATAAGAATATCATAAATCTATAAAATAAAATAATAAATGAACACGCGTCAAACACAATGAATGCAGTTTTTATACGATTTTTTTCTGGATTTATTTAAAGCAAGAAGGCAAAAGCTTTGAGCCCGGAATATTGCAAAATATAAAAACCCATACTCTAACACTTGAATATGAACCACAGCTATAACCAACCCAACCACCACCATCATCAACATCGACGTCATCGTAAGCAAACTTGCAACCAACGAATCTACACCCCTTTTTCGGCTCGATGATTTCCCGGCTACTAAATAAAATAAAAATGCAAAGGGTGCTTATGACAGCAATACTTCATATTGTATTTTTATGCATGTGTGTGTTTGTTTGGAAAAAAACCAAGAAAATCAGCAACACCAACAACAACAAGAATAACGCCAAAAACAACACACAAACGCACACGCATGCATTTGCCACAGTAACAAATTTCATTTGGTTCCATGGTTTGGTAAGAGACTTCTTGTTCAATTATCATATGCATGCATATACATATGTATGCGTGTGTGTGTGTATGTCTGTGTATCTATGTGAATGTGTGTTTAATTGTGTGTTTGCGTTTGGCTGTGCCACATAATAACGTATTTTATTTATATTTTTCCTTGTTTGTTTAAGGGTTATATATATTTATTTCTTTAAAATTATTTTGCTGTTTGTACGGTAACATTGGCAACTGTGTAAGTGTGTGCGAGTGTATATGTATGTGTTTATGTTTTTTGTATTCAAGGATGTGTGAGGGTTTAAGTATATTTTGCGTAATTTAGTCCCGTGTGATTTTTTGATAAACTTGATTTTTAATTTATGAATTTTAATGATTGTATGTTGCTATATTGCGTTTTCAAATATAAGAGGAGGATTTTAAGGACTTTGAAAAACGAACAGAAAATATGGCGGTTTTACAAACGAATATTAATAATGCACTTAGAGAAATAAAATGTTTTAATTAAAAAGTTTGCATTTAAATAACATTTTTTATTAGATTGAGTGTTTTATTTTTTAACTATTGATAACCAAATTTGAAAATACTCCACTTAGCTTGTGGCAGACAACATTGATGACTCCTGGAGGATCCGACAAGGAGGGGAACTCTGATTTGATACACTTTATATGGTCTTCGACTCTCTTTATTGTAAATAGACCAACGAAACTTGCAAGTTCCCCAAGAATGCACATTCGATATGCTAGTTGGCGGCTACGGCTGCATAGTCAGTATTACTTTGGTACCTCTTCTAAATAGCTGGGTGTTCCTTAGACCCACAATTGATTTAGCTGTTGCAACGATGACAGAGAAAAAACCTGTCGCACTATGATTCTGTTTTACAATTAGGGATCGAATCCTCAGCTTTCTAAACGGTAGCTGCTTCAGTAGTGCCTCTGAGCTTTACAGAGGCGACAGGACGGTTATTTGAGACTCACTCTATACGCACAATTAACGAAAAAGAAATGAAAAAGTTATTTGCATTGTATTCTTTTTGATATAATTTTTCGCGTACATTTGAAAAACATGTAATATTTTGTATTAAATAAGATAAAATACCAACACATAACCGCACTTTACATTTATCAATGACTTCTTAGTTCAGTAAAAATTAAAAAATCACAACTTTCTTGAATATACTCGTATAAGCATGTATCGTGTACAAATTTTGTATTATATTTTGCTTACATCCCTTTAGTCGTAGCATTTTGTACTTTATAATTGTCTTTTTTTTCACCGGCCAGCGATTTACCTGATTTGGATCATTTGTAAGTATCATTTTTTATATGTCTGTTAGTAGTTTGTGGTTTTAACGCTGACTTTCTATTGACGTACCGCTATTTCACGTCCACGTCGATGTAAACTTTAATGTAGTAATCGCGGTTTTGGCCTTCTGTACCGTTTAAGGCGTTCACGAAAAATTTGCGGTTAAATATTAACATCAGATGTGTTTATTTTAGTTAATTTATATCTAAAACTTACAAAGAGGACTACAAAATAAAAGCCGACTCCGAAGCAAAGAGGAACACAGGGAAACGGGCAGGTGGATATCAAACCAAATATTTGAAAAAATTATAAAAACAGCACCAATCTAATTTCGATTTCTTTTCTTAAAAAATTCAACATATTTGGCCCTTTTTATTGAAAATTTGCAATATAATGATTTTTGAAATAACGAATTTATCTATATTATTAATAGACAAACACGTTGTTTTAGATCCCTTCTACGGCCGTAATACTGAACCGATCTAAGTTTTATTTAAATCGGTTCGATATTTTGGGAGCTGGAAGCGTTTAAAATTGCTACTAACACATGCACACTTATTACACATGCATGTATCAGCTTCAACTTGAAAAATAAACGAAGTGTACATGTATTTTCATTCAATTTTCTTTTGCATAGAAATGAGACAGTGTCTTAAGTTGTTTATTTAGAACGTTTTTTTGTTTTCGTATTTTATCGTATGTATTTATGTAAATGTTTAATATTAATTTCTAGAATGCGGTCCATTGAGTCGACCGCTGAGTACACTAGCTAGAAATTATTGTATCATCAATTACGATGCAAAATTTTTGTCTTAACAAAACTTTGAATAGCAATTCATTTGATAAAAGATAAAACAAATGTTAATTTTCTGTAAGAAAGCGGCAGAAAGCCAATGCTCAACGTGCAATATATGTTGTGATATATAAATCGCGATGCATTTTCCGGTTATCAAAATATTAAGTCATCCATCAGTACTTGCGTAAAATACGCAGTATTCAATAAATAATAAATAGCAGTGCCCTAATAGTACCTCTTCAAATAAGAAAAATACAAATCGATTTACAAAAAAACAGGGGTTCTGAGGCAACAAACATTAAAAACCGACGACATGATAAAATCTCCTTTTTTTGAAGTTGGAAACATAGAGTACGTAGAACTCTAACCGAGCTGGCATTTGGAAGATTATATGACTTGCACGATTATTTCGCGACTCTTTTTTAATCTTCCAAACGATTTTTGGAGTAAAATTGCTTCTCACTTTTCCAAATGATGCTTTTGCGAGTCATTCTGAAGATTTTTCAACGAGGCAATCGTCGTTTGTGCATTTTTGGCGTATTCTGATTTTAGATATTCTGACGACCATTGAACGATTGTTATTTCTCCGTAATCGTATATTATTCTTGTAAATGATGCTACTACGAGTCTTTTCGTTGTTTATGTTTCTTCAAAATCGCCGTTTAAGCATTCTGGCGATGTTTAGGCGAATTTAACCGTCTGTTTATTCGATTTATTCAAGGTTCGTTTGAGGTAAGAATAAAAGATTTTTACACGATTCTATTAGACGCATGGTAGACGACTCATATGGTAGAGTGGCCGTCTTGACACAGTTTCTACCGTTGTACTGAACTTGCGCGATTGGTTACGACATCACGGATGATTAATTAAAACGCCCGAGTTATATATACAATACCGTCACTGAAAAGGCCAATACTCTAGACGAACATGTATTTTTCTCAAGAATTACGCTATAATTTTTTTTAATAAATGTTTTGTCAGCCAACATAAAAAAATATTTCACAATATTTCAAATAATAATTTAGTTTCAGTTGCACCTTATTATTTCGTATTGTAATAACTACTTTTAAGCTTAAGTTAAACTTTTACTAATACTAGAGTACGCCTAGTGGTCGAAATTCAACCGTCAGTTTAAATGTATACATATTTCAGTTGCATCCATTTTAAGAGAAAAAAACTACATAATTACTTATTTCCTTTCCCATGAAAAAAATAATAAAAGAAAAAAAATTGCATACAAATACGCACACTTATACAAAAATTTTATTAATCACACACATACATATATATTTAGATGCTCCTAAGGACTCTCATTGCCTTGCTTATGTTTTTACTTGAACCAATACTTACATAAGTGAATGTGAGTATATACATGTGTATTTTTAGTGTTTGTGGTGGTGTCAACTTTATGAGTCTTTTATTCGTTTAATAATGAACCGATTTAAATAATATATAGTCCGGTCATTAAAGCTCAACAATATCTATCATTATTGAAAGAATGAAGAAGGAAATCGGTTGGCAAACATAGGAGAAAAGGGATCTAAAAATTTAGCTTTGCCTATTTATATAATAGATGAAACATTGTCAAATAATTAAAAACTTTTGAGAAAAAAATTGGTGTTCAACCTTAATAGTTGTATTTTTTATTATTAATAAAGATTCATTACATATTTACCACTCCGATCGCGAAAGATTCGTATACAATCAAAAACGGCAAAAACCTGTGTCTGTTTTCAAAATCTTAAATCTTCGCATGTGTTGGTATAATATTTATTAGTAGTATTGGTATAAAATAAACATTTTCCAACAGCACAGAAACAACCACCAATGTTATAAAAAGTATTTCACAAAATTTATATTATTTTAAAAACACAATCATTTCGTTGTTATATAAATTTTTTTCTTTTGTTTATTAATGAAAATATATAACTAGAATATTTGTTAATACATTTGTGTGCAAAAATATTATTTGCATAAACATTTTTTTATAAATTTCTAATTTGGTACCAAAAAATTGTAACCAACTTAAATCAGCTATTAATTCCACCTCGCAAATGTGGATAAAATTTAGAAAGTTTATTTAGTATACATATGTATCTTAAAATTATAACACGACGGTGCATAATAAAATGAATTAAAAAAGAGTAAAGAAATTTATTAAAATGAAAAGTGTTGGCAAGTGTTAAAAAATAATAAATGAGTGCGTTTTTAATTACAAAAAAATCATCTCTTATTCGTATTGTGTGAGGGTAGCACGTGTGAAGAGAAAAGTAATTTTTAATTGTCACAACGACACTTGGGCCTCTGCGTACTCGAAGGTCGGGACTTCCCATCAGGGACTAGACCATTTTTTTCTCGAAAATTACTACTTTTATCATGTCTGTATTGATTTTTTTGTTATATAATAAAATTAAATATTATTTAGTTAAATAAATTGTTAAAGCGTTTAACAAAAAATACTTTTGTAAATAAAATATTGAAAATTAATATTTAAAAAATTTTGAAAACCAAACGAATTTTGCCATGAAAATTAAAATTTGAAGAAACTTCAAATCCTTAAAGGTTATCAAAAAAAAAATTATTTATTAAATCTATTATTCGATATATTCTCCCAAAGATTTAAAAACTTTTGTTTGTTGAGGGTTTTTAGCTAGTCTATATACATGCATTTCATTGGTGCTTAAGCCAAATCATCAGTAGACCTTAAACCTAATTTTTAAATGTTTCAAACCTCTTTACTTATACAAAAACTTTTAAAAACTCAATAAGAGTTATAAAAATTACAATAGTATAAGCATAGTATGCTTTGAAACTTATTCAAAAATCCCAACAAACAAATTATTATATTCGATATGAATCTATTTTATTTTATTTTAAAATGAAAATAAAATTTATTTTAAAATGAAAATAAAATAGATTCATATCGAATATAATAATTTGTTTGTTGGGATTTTTGAATAAGTTTCAAAGCATACTATGCTTATATTATTGTAATTTTTATAACTCTTATTGAGTTTTTAAAAGTTTTTGTATAAGTAAAGAGGTTTGAAACATTTAAAAATTAGGTTTAAGGTCTACTGATGATTTGGCTTAAGCACCAATGAAATGCATGTATATAGACTAGCTAAAAACCCTCAACAAACAAAAGTTTTTAAATCTTTGAAAAAAGATATCGAGGCAATCTCGATTAATATAAATTTCATTATATTCTCCCAATTTAATTTTCCCAAGTTTCGTTTGTTGAGATTGTAAAGAAATTGAAATACCAAAGAAAAAAATAAATTAAACGATTAGTAGTTTGTAATCCAAAGTGATTATTATTTTTTGGTTAATGTTCGTAACATTTTTAGTCAGAAAGTGGACATGAGACAATATTACAAAGGAACAAGGGAAAAATTAATTAATTTCAACTTACACGGCAGAACAGAAACAATGTTGTTTTTCGGGAGCCGCTACACTCACATCATCAGTATTCATGTGTGTTTATTAAAAATAGATTCATACCGAATATAATTTGCTTGTTGTGTTTCTTGATTAAACTTAAGCTTTCGAGGTTTACGAAATTCTTGTTTGATTTTTTAAAGTTGTTATATGAAGAACAAGGTTTGAAATTTTTCAAGAAATAGAATTTAAAGTCTACTGATGATTTGCCTTAAGCACCAAAGACTGCCTGAATGTAGCAAGATCGTTCAAAAACTTATTTTTGCAATTAGTTGCGGCATAACTAAATGTAATTTCCTTTTATGAAATTTGATATTAAAAAAACACACCCATTTTCTTATCAGTAGAAGAGTCCTAGAAAATCTACAATAAAGCAACAAAACAAGTCTAAAGCTATTGCAGCCCGCAAAGGAAACATTTTGTTTTTAAATATAGTTGGTTGCAAGGCACAACCGCCATAGTGGTTGCAACAAATTTTTTTCAAAGGAACTTTTCATAACATATTTTTTTAACATTAATAATTCATTCGCAACATTCGTACATACAAGACACAAGCAAGAAACGCATATGGAATTTTTTAATAAAATATAACAATACAATTTCTTTTGTTTGTATGACATTAATCCAGGTGTGTTAACAAGCCTCACTTTTGAATTAGAATCAAAGACACACAGCCAGTGATGACATTTTTTTTTTATTTTATATATTTTGAAACAATAAAAAATCTTTATAAAAAGGGCAAAAAGAAGGATTTCTACATTTAAAAAAATCTATAAATAATAAAATAAAAAATTATATTTCTAAAATATTTAGGTGACAAAACAATGATCTGGCCTTAAATATTACAAGAAAATTGTAACAATTATTTCAAAATAAACAAAAGCAAAATGTAACAGTTTTGGGTTATGAACAAAATTTCTATAGATTTATTGTATGGAATTGAACAGCTGAAAGGCTGGAAGAATTATTTATCGTGCTGATTGTGATACTTCAAGGTGCGTATTTCATCGCGTACTCTACGCTATTTTTATTAGAGAACAATTTAATTAACGAGCTCGTGAGCATGTGAACAATTTGATAGCACGTGAAAACTTTAAGCTTTGCAGAAAATTTTCTTTGTTGCAAGAAGAAACTTAAAAACCATCGAGCATAGTAATATCTTTGGAAGTAGCCCGAGCTATGAAACGAATGCAAGAGTTTTCTGAATTTTTCGACAGGAAGAAAACGTTTAATTTATTCATTAATTTTTGTTTAATAGCCTTTTAAGTAACCGTCGGTTAAGAGGTTTAAGGGTGACAGCTCTGTAAGCTGGTAATCAGTGCAACACTTGTCCAACCTTCACAGGTTGTGAAGCAAGACATTAGATTGATGGGAGACCAGTTATTGCTAACTGAGACTTAATACATGAGAAGTTGGGACCGTAGAGTACTCTGCGCCGGAGTCAAATTCGAGTAAAGTGATTCGTAAGATATGACTAACGATGTCTCATAAAGGAGTTAAGTACTACCATCACGACTCGCAGTAAATGCGGAACACACGGAATCAAGAGAAACTAAGAGGAAGCAACAAACGACGCAAAGTGTAGTGTCACAAAGAAAAAAATAAATGAAAAACAAACTAACTTAATCTTACAACAAATTCAATCCTGATATAACGCATTCTTTCGTCATTAGATGTCGAATATTGGAAAAAAACAAAAAGAAAACGCTCGCATCAAAAAATATCTAGCTCATTTGTTATTAGTGAAAGATGCACAGATTTTGCAATGTTTATAAGATATTTACAGAGAATGAAATGGTTGAGATTTTTTTAGTACGTTAATACTGTACACTACAAGTTCCAGAAATTTATATAATTCATACGCAAACACGTTTTTTTAGATCGCTTTTACGCCCGCAATATAAAACTGATTTTGAAGAGATTTATAATTTATTTTAGCTTTTTTGAATAGATGTGCACAATCTTAGTTTTATTTAAATCGGTTCAGTATTTTAAAAGCTATAAGGGTTTAAAATTTGCTACTAACACATACGCACTTATTACAAATGCATGGATTAGCTTCAAGTAGAAAAATAAACAAAGTGTGCATGTGTGTTTGTTCAAGTAACTTTTGCATAGAAATAAGACAAAGCTTTTTCTATATGTACTTTGGAATAAGAGAGACCTAAATAGCGGAGCTAATAAGTTTTAACTTGTTTATTTAGAATGTATTTAGTATGTGTAAATGTAAATGTTTATGGCTTTATTCACAAACGATTGATAAAGTTAATGTGTGCATTAAAAACGGGTTTCCCATATAAAAGTATCACATTAAACATACTATAACTTTATTAATCATTTGTGAATAAGACCATTAATATATAATTGTAGAATATGGTCGATTGTAAGGGCCATAAGAAATACTTCTGAACAACTCCAATATCGATTATATTCCCCATTATTTTAAAATTTTAATGCAATAGTGTGATTTATTGACAGCTGCTTTTCCATACTTCGTGGATCTATTATATCTATTATAGATGTTGTGGTAGACGCACTGCTACAGATCCTAGTCTTTCCCAAAGGTGGGCAATCATTTCCCTTTTTTTAATTAAAAATAAATTGCTAAAATCATAAATTTGTTCACTACAGTACAGGTACATCATCCTCTCGGAAGTTGTAACAGTTTTTGCAAATGGCATCGTACGGCAACCACATTTGGCATTTGTGAACTAGACAGCTGCAGTATACAAACAGGCTCCGCTAGAACAGCGTGGAACAAACGGATTGGATTTTTTACCAATAATCGGCAGCTGGTGTTAGCGCAGCGTAAATTTCAACGTCGATTTCTTAACCGTGTCGCGCCAAGCGGGCAAAAATTCCGGTGCTCATCTCCTCAAGTCAAACAGACTGGAACTACAAAAGAACTTGCAGATCATAGCCGCCATCGTACTGGTCGTGCTGTCGAGAATATCGAGACTATTGCAGCCGATGTGGCTGAGAACAAAGAAACATTAACCAGACGCTACAGGGCCATGATAAAAAATTTCTTACTACCGGAATTGAATGGGAGAGACTTGATGAACATGTGGTTTCAACAAGACAGCGCAACTAGAACACACAGCAGAAACCACAATAGATATTGAGAAGGAAGAATGATTAATTTTGCGCCACCCTATGCAATAGTTTCCCGACCTCTTTTCGGACCTCCTGAAACACAGTTTCAGATCACAAGTGGTCCGCGATCCCCATTTGTGAACCCTTGGGTTAGAAAACACCACTAGTGATATAAGAAAAGTATCAACAAAACCTTGTTTTTGAGTCGGTATTCGCCTATATTTTTTAGATCTAGTTTACTTTCTCTTTAATTTTCATAGGACCAGTTCTTGACTGCATCACTGTCGATATCGACAACATCGTGATGCTGTTGCATTGACAACTAGTGCAACTATTGTGACATAAGCCGGTCCTGGTGATATTCTTATACCCAAAGATTTTTTTAGAATATAAGAAGCCTTTGCAGGAGGTATGTGTCATTGGTTGGTTTAATGTGAGGACCAAAATATTCAAACATCAGTTCAGAAAAATATTCTTTCTAGGTTAAAACAATATACATTTAAGAGCATTTAAACCATGGTGTTTGCTGGGATATATGTATGAGCCAATTACAAATTTTTATCAAATGTAAAAACAATAATTTTCTTTCTTTTCCTTAAGTTCAAACTAAATGCTAATAAACAGTATCTTATCATATCTTGCTGCCCTCAAAAAAAAAAAAAAACAACAGCCACTCTAAAGTCCACAATCTACATAAATCAGAAGGCCAAATAGCCAAAGTAAAATTTAATGGGGACGTATGTAAAATTGCTTGTGTAAAATAAATTACTAAATTTACCTTCCTCCACAAGAAAACATACTCTCACACACACATACACACGTACAAGTATTTTAAATCAGTCAATCCTTTATGGATGTGAGTCTATAGTAAATTTTTGTGTCTTTTGCGAAACTCCACACAGTTGTCGAGTTGTGGCTTTTTATCAAAAACATAAAAAAGGTGGGGGTGTCACCAAAACACACACTTCCACACGCACACTAAATCACTAAATAGCACAAATTTATGCACACACTCAAAAATCTAAAAATATAACACTACAGCACATTATTACAAAATGGAAAAAAAGGAAATAATCTCCCACACACACACACAGGCACACACACATAAAATACTCAAAACAGCGCCAAAACCACTGCTATACGTCAATTTCTCATAGTGGCCACACTGACAAACACCGAAATGAGTGGGAAAAATAAAGAAAATTGTGTTGTTGTGTGTATCCACAACCGAGCAATTATAACATGGTTTATCAAATGTTTATGAATGCATAGAAACAGCAACAACAAGAACAACTAAACAACTACACTTAATAAAACGACAACATGTGGAAGGAGTCTCAAAAGACATTTGGCCACAGTTAAGGAATTGCACACACACTCTCATAAATATATAATGCACTCAGGACAAATAAAGACAGCAATAGTCTCGCAAGCCTTCAGATATCCAACAACCAGAAAGTTGTCACTCAAACGTTAAGAAATTAGGAGAAAAAATATTCACTTCAACAAGAGGCAGCAGCGACAAAACAATATCCCTTCACTATTAATTCATTCATATAAAGAATCATACTGTGTGAAGTAATCACAAGCACTCATCCAGGAGAGCAGGGGACAAATTTGTAGGCAAAATAAAAAAACATACAACCCAATTTGTTAAAAGAGTAAATTTTTTTCTTGTTGCTGTAGAAGGCCACAAGAAAAAAACTAACGCTCACTCAGTTCCACTGGAAAAAGGGAAATTTTTAAAAAATAGAATTTTTTATTTTTCCCATTCTTTTCCCAATGAATTTCCCCTCTTCAAATGTTTTCATTTGTGGTTGTTTAAATGGTGGTTGGTTTATTTCGTTGTTGTTGCAGTTGTCCAGGCAACTATGGCAGCCAGAAAACCAGACCAACAAACCACAATTCACTCAAATATGGAAAACAACTGTTAAAAGAATTTAAAAAAAATTTTAACATTGACAAGAGGAGAGATAAAAATTCAAGAATTACCCCTGCTAGAAAAATTGATACTGTTTTTTCGTTTTTGTTTTTTTTAAGCCGGGAAATTTATTTTTTAATTTGCCAGGAGGAAAAATGTTGTATTGTATGTTATTTTTTATGTTGGGAGTTGGGTATTTTTTTTTGCTTAACTGAGAGTGCTGTGCCTGTGTTCATTGAGCAGATTTATTAACAACAAAAAATAAACTTATATGTATTTACATACTATATATTTTTTTAAAGGAATTGCATGAGAATTTTTATATAAATTGCGAGTATGTTTTTTACGATTTTTATTTTGTTTGGTTTATTATGAGGTCCAGTAACCCAGTAGTCATGGCAATGTTGTGATTTTGCTTTGAAAGATATGCCATATAAGAGTGTGAGAGGCAACGGAACAGTGTGCTCCTAACTTGAAATATTAAAAAAAACATCTGCGGACTACCAGATTTTCTTAATATGAAAAATTAAATATCACAATAATTAGTTAATTAATTAATTATAATCACTGAGAACTAGTAAGTTTTCTTCAAACTGGAGCGCTTTAGGAGATAAATTTAATTTCTTTAGTTGCAAGGACATAACCAGCTCTCATACAACATTCATTTAAAAAATTCTGAAAGTAACTATTCTAGAATGTATTTTTATAATCATACTGCTAGACTTTGTGATAGATTTCACTACAATCCTTGGAAGGATATCTATCTATTATTCTCATAGAATATATTTGTTTAAATGTCTACCTATAAAATCCTTAAATATTATCGGTTAGTAAAAAAATTAACAAGTAGTTGACGGATACAAATTTTCTATACAAACTTTATTTTAATCGAAATAGTCAATTCAGTTTTTTTCTTAAAAGTCCTTTTCTAGGATATATTAGTAGATTCTGTACATTAAGAGCTACACAGTAAAAACGTTTGAAGAAAAGCTAATGAATTAAAAACCTAAAATAGCAAAATTTCATTATATGAAAGTCCTTGGGAAGCTGTTTTCTTTTAAAGGTTTTTAATCATGTTATTTTTTATTGTGCTGTTACTTTAATCAAATATGAGTTTGCCTTTTAGACTTTATTCTAAAATTTATCTATTAAAAATTAAATAGCTTTGAATTTGTAATGTTTTTTGTCTCCCATGCAAAAAAACTAAGAATCGTGTATGTACGTACAATGTAAATGATATAATTTCCGGAATGCGGTCGATTAAGTCGACCACTGGCTACACTACATAATTTAAAAGGGAATCGTATTGGAATAATAGATAAAAAGATTTTATTTTTACTGTTTTATTTATAACATTTATTATTCCAGACAGGTTTCGATATATTTTTTCAAAGAATTTCAAAAAGTTTTGTTTGTTGAGGTGTTTTAAAGAAAACTTTTTGAAATTTACTGATTCAAAAGATACTGCATCACAATTTGGGTAGCACTGTTTATTTATTTATTTTTTTAACAAGAACTTTGCCAATGTAATAATATTGTACGAGACTTTTTACAGACATAAACAGAATTTTAAGCAGATGCGGGACCCGGACGAACACATCCAGCAGGATAATAACTATGAAAAAAACAATGAAAGGCCTATTTTTTCGAAGAATTTCAGCTAAAGTTCACTCATTTAGTGGAACAAAATTTGTTTTCTACGTTAAATTAACTTAAGCGATTTATACTGTCTTATGTATGGCAATCGGGAAATGCTACTGATGGATGAAAACTCACTGATCGCTGTTGCAGCACTGAGTCACTGCGAAGCAAATGGCTGGAAAAGGTAACCACAGCTCTCTGAAACTCCTTAACAGATTAAAACACAAAATAGATACTAATGAAAAGTTATTAATTTTTTATATACTCAACTTATCTAGCGTATTACTAAAATAAATATTAAGTTTGTATGCTCATTGTGTTGGAGTTTATTCATAATACTTGTTTATCCACTGTCTAAAAAAAAGTTTGGCATCTTCGCTTTAATGCGAGTCACTTCTGTTTTTGACATAAATAAATTATTTATTTATTAGTTATTAGGTCAATAGATTTTTACATCCTTACTGACTGAATATTAATAACCATTTAATATTTAAATTCAAAGTAAGATTACAAAATTGCGGATCTGTCTTACAGGAACCTTAAAATTTATTTGACTAAATAGGAACTCTGAATCCACATCACCACGAATCAGATCCAGAACAAATAAAGCACTCAGCATCAATCGTCGACTTTTAAGAATTGGCAATTTTATCAGAGCAAGTCTGCTATGATACGGCGGCAAGACATAAGAATTCCAACCAAGACCACGGAGACAGAAAATTAATAATTGTTTTTGTACCGATTCAATACAATTAATATGAATAGAATAACAAGAACCCCAAACAATTAATTCATACTCTAGAATTGGTCGAACAATTAAGTTTGTAAAAGTTTTGTAATATAAAGATCTAGAAATTCCTTTGACCGGCACTTCATGAATTCAAGTACCGCACTTTATTTACCATTACAGAAATTTGATCACGAAAGTTGATCATATGATCCAACAGTATGCCAAGATCCAATATGGTTTGAACTTTATTTAAAATATCAGTATCAATATAATAAGAAGGCTCGATCGGATTGTGTCTGACAAATGACATGTGCTTGCATTTCAAGATATTTAACTCCAATAAATTATATCTGCGCCATTGATGAAAATTCCGAAAGTCGGCACTTTTACGGAGAAATAATTAACAAATAATATTGCTATAAAGAAATCTTTGCAATGGGGTGCAAACAGAGAGAGAAATATAATAAAATTTATTGTGACCTCTTGCTTTTCTGCTTTCTGTATTTTCTATTATATTAAAATTTTGCAGTTTATTTTGAATTTATACGACGCATATCCATTGTCCGTTGATAGATTAGAAAACGTATTATAAATAATTCAATAGATATACAGTGCACATTTCTGCATTACGAATTCAGCTTAAAAAGTTTAATTATAAATCTTATTAGTTAATAACCAAAAAACACTTAAGAATACATTTCGCGAATCATACCGCTTCTCCCCACCCTAAACATTTTTTTATACAATTTAACCAAATTACAAATCAATCAAATTCATCCTGTTGATCTTGAATTGCTGTTTATGTTTATATTTATTTATCTTAATTATCAAATACTGATCTTGAAATTTAACAAAATAATCGATAAATTTCTAAAATAAAATATGTGTCTTTAAATAGCGCCCAAGAAGAAAGAAACATATGGCACAATTCCAAAATAGAGCGTGCTGATCGTTCACAAATTTTGTAAATGGATTATTTTTTTTTTCGTTAGAATATATTGAGGCGGAGTCTAGTAAAATAAACACAATGAATAAAAATAATTCCACAGCTAATAAAACGCCCTAATAGTACAAAAGTAAATTAAAACACACTCCAACCACTCTGATGGAAAAGAGAGCGAGAACAAAATGATCTTTAAAGGAATGGCTGAGTACAAGCAACCCCAATTTGTATATATAAACGATCATATAAAATGCATTAATTAACAAATAGCGACGGCATGTGCATTCAACGGAAAATAATTTTTTTTTTGTAAAATATTTAAATATTAAAAAAAATTGAAATGAGATATAATAATAAATGCATATTTAAATTTTGAATACCCTTTCATTTGGATATTGATTTTGCACATCATAAGATGATCTTAGTTTCTTCAAAGCATATAGACTTATAAACCCAAAAGTCAGTCGTTGTTTTAATCAGACCTAAACTCTAGCAAATCCACAACAAACAAATAGACTTAATTATCTGCTGCTATTTAATAAAATCCACCAATTTTTATGATCGCACGTACAAAAGGTTTTCTCGATCGTTAACCGCTCATAGGTAGAAGACACAAAAAAAAACCGCCTTGTTTTATTGAAAATGTGTATTTTATAGCGGGTGATTAAGTTGTGTATGGTCCCTGAGAAACGGTCAAAAAATATTTCCCGTCTGTTTTATGACAGACATGTGTTTAACAATGCAACTGCAAGTACTTAAGCAAAGGGATTAGGTAGATTTCTAAAAAAGTTAGCCAAAAGTCCATAAATATTTGGCAACTAGCTCAACGTTTGACTTTAATACGAGGTAGGTAGAGGCTGTTAGGTGAGCTGTAGCGCAAAAGGTGCAAAAAGACTTAGGGTTTAATTAAAACAGGTAGCTTAGTGGCATATTTGTGCTAAGAAATGTTATTGTTTTTATTAGACCAAAATACTCTTAAATATGTAAATATAATGTGAGTTTTAAGAAACACATTTTAGGAATTTTTAATTGTATCTATTTGATTTTAAGTCAGATAAAAAAGGGTTTTGCACACAAACGAAAAATTCATTGTGTTAGTAGCAATTCTTGGAAATCATTAGCGGATTAGATAAGCAAATGACAGCTGTTCTCAAAATAGTAACTAAAATAGATTTTAAAAGATGTTTGCAATTAGTAAGAAAATTACATAAAAATGATTTTACAGTTAAGACGGGTCAATGGCGGAGCTTATTAGGTATAATTTTGTTCCTTTCACGGCCAAATGACACTGGAAAATCATGCCACAGAACCTCAATTCCAAATGTTAAATGCTTGTGAATCAAAATTGGTGTATTTTACAGCAAGCGAAATGAATCATTGGATGAATGCCTCTACTTGCAATAAATTTCACATGCATGGAAAGAGGCCAAGTCTCATGAGGTTCATAAAATAACAATTCCCGCTCGAAAAGTTACTATTTATAGGGGGTTATGGGGCATGGGCGTCATTGATCAACATTTCATGAGACAGAACTTTCCCATCGAAGGCGAATCTTACAAATCAATATTAACCAATTTCTTTTGGTACAAATTGAACGGTATGAGTTTTCACGACTTGTGGTTCTAGCAGCACGGTTTACACTGTTTTCTCCAATTATAACGAATTGGCGAAATTTGTCATGATTGGTATAACAAACTTTGCAAGCTGTTCCTTGACATCAGAATTTATTATTTAGTTTTGGGAATTTTAGAAAAGTCAATGCAGGATTATAATAAACACTAATTGGAATTACATACATAATTTATAAATTAAATAAAAGCAATAAGTACGGTCAATATGTTGTTGGTGAGTTGGTTTATGTGGCTGCCCTCTTCACGTAGTCATTCAAGATCCAGATGATTCCTTTTTGAAAGGACCACTCCACTTGTCGGTGTCAACCAATGTGGAATCGTATCTGAGTACTCGGATACGGTGATTGATACTAGATCCAAACCATCGCATTGAGATATCTGATAAGATCACACAGCCCTATCTCTGATAAATCTGAAAGGTCCTCTAGTACATGACTGCCTAAAAACTTGTGTCTCGAGAGATGCAAGGCTGGACATTCGCCAAGAAAGTGGAAGATTATCTCTTCAGTGCTTTCTTCTCGACAACTTCTCCAGAACTAATTATACGATAGGCCTTTCCTACTAGCATGTCTGGCGACCGTCCAGTGCCCCATCACGACTGCAATTAGCCTCGAGATGTCTCTCCGGTTTCTACATGTTACATTTTATTGAGCGCTTATAATTGTAGCAATGCCACATTTTCTTTGGAACTTTGCACGTGTCTATGTTATTGGTTCGCTTTCGATGATGTCTAGAGATTTAAAATAAAAAGTTTTCTTTGGTTCACCGGTACAGAAATTTAAAAAAAATTTTGATCGAAAATATGTCCTTTTATTTCTTATATCGTGAAATATTAAAACCCCTGAAAAACCACTTTATATATTTTATTTAAAACATTTATTTAATTAAAAACTTGCAAAGCCATGGCAGACTAAATTTGTTAAGAGACTTTCTTCAACTTTTCGTTTAGGTGAACCCAGTGATATTATTGCTTTAATTCCAGAGATCATTCACTTTAATTGGATACTAATCCATATACCTAAGTATTGTTCGTCTGCATAAAGTCAATAGTCTATGAAAGTTCTCAACCGGCCGACAATACTATGAATATTTTGGGAAATATTTGCAACGTCTGACCTTACCCTAAGAAACGATATTACCTATGATCATCAGCTTATGCTTCATATATTTTCCCTATTTATTTTAATGTGATTTTTATTTCAATTAATTTAGATTAAAAAAAACAAGAGGTTTTTTTACGGCTAAATTCCGTAAGGCTTTAGACAGAAAGAATTTAATATGAAACATTATTTTAAGCAACAAAAGAAACATCAACGGGAACGAATTCCAAGCTGCACAGGCTGAACAGAACAACATAGTTTTCGAAGGACGCCACAACTTCAAATCAAAAGTATTTCACAACTTTTCAGATGCTGCTGCTGGTCTTTATTTACACAAATATTTAAGGGAAATATGATACTAGAACTATTGTGACTCCATCATATACAAATGATCTCAAATTATGTTAAACAGTCAAATCTACCACCAGTAATTGCCATTAATTTCTCCATTTTATTTAGCCGAACTGAGCCACATCAAATCGTATTATAATACAGTATAAGAAATATTTATTTAAAATATTATACAATTTAAATTTTGTTTCTTTCAAAAAGAAAATTGTCATACTGTCTTATTACGAAAGGAAAGATCGTACTAACCGAGTTTGCTATACTTTATAAAGAACTTAAGCAATTCTCGTATGATTTTTTTTAGTTAAATAATTCAGCTCCTAACAACAGGAGGCTGCCCCTAAAACTACACATAATATGTTGCGGATATTGCGGCTTCGGAAACACTGTGATCCCATCTTCTGCCCTAATTTTATCAGAATACATTCAACTAAAATATTTTTCATAATACAGATCTTAATTTAAAGAAAATAATTTAAGATATATTAAAAATAAATCATTTAATATATATTTGTGCAAAACATCTTTCTCACACTTTAGATTTTCTCAATTCCTTTCAATCAACAAAACAAAAATTCCAACTAATACACAATTCAAAAAACTATTACACGCTCATTTCGGCATATAACTACTCAATAATTACAAATAGCTAAAAGATCAATATAATCTGTAGCCCAACATGATATAAAATTTTCGTAAATTTTCACTTTGGCCAATCATTCGAAACCAGCAATGCCGACCATGAGCGACGACGCATGGCCAAACTCTATCGAAGCATGATACTCACGCTGCAAGCGCTCAGCGGTAACTGAGAGCTGAAATTCTACATGCTTATGAACTGACAGAAAGATTTCGTAAAACATGATCAGCAGGCGATGAATGAAAATGAAGATGAAGCGTGAAAATTGCTCCCGAAAAAAAAACAAAAAACTTGGCACAAAGCAGCAACAATTTTCCACAATTTCCGGAAACGATACACAGACAGCAGCAAACAAAAAGAACACAAACTGAAATTGTATAGATTGAAGGAGAATTTATTCCAAAACAATAGCATATTTTCTTGGAAAATTCTAGCTCCTTAAATGCACAAAATTAAAGCAGAAAAGGACACACTCTAATTTGAGCGTACTAAATGCAGAGTGTTGGAGCAGTACAACACAGTTTTCAATAGAGATATTCATCCGCAATCTCTGCTCAGTGTCAAAAGTTGTCTAAATGATTTCATATTTTGTTTATTTCTTGTTGCCTTAAAATTTATTTGATAACGCACAGTTTGATGCTGGATTTTGTCCTTTGAATGAAAGGACATATTCGAACGATGTCCTACTGTGCGTTTAGAACGTCACGCGACATTGCTCGCGACTGTTTTGAAGCGAGTTATAATTTTTCTTGTTTAGATTTCATGTAATGCGAAGGAGCGTCCTTCTGGAAATCACTAATAAATTCTTTTGCAAGTTTTTAAAGGACTTTACAGCTGTTGTATGCTGATCATTAAAAGCGAATCAAGTTAGAATTTTTTAAGCAACTTAACAAATATTTTCATTCTGGAGCTGAACAAGTTCTAAAATAACTTTATATACAGCTTTGTTGCATGTTCGTTTGAATTAATAAACTTTTTTTGCATTTTTTTTTTGCAAAAAAATTAATAAATTCTGTTATTTAAGTTGATGATTTTTTTTAATCTAATTCTTCTTAATCACTTGATTAATAAGAATATTGTTTTATTATTGTATTTACTGAGTTATACACTTTTGTAACTATTACAAACAAATTAATTAATTTAAATATCTATTTTTTATAGAAAATTAAATATGTATCTGAAGTCTTGTTGGTAAAATGGACGATTGTGCTCGTTGAACAGATTACTGGTACTGGATTTGAAACTGGTACACATATATATGTATATAAGTTGCTGAACAATGAAATTGCGATAGTTGTCGAAAATAGCTTTTGGGAATTTTTAAAAGAAAAATTAAAATCCTTTTTTACTTCCCATTTTTAAATATAAAATACAATTTTTTTTTTATAAAACTATTTCGAATTATATTGAAAGGAATTGTTTGGCTCAAGTTCAAATCCGAGTTTACCCATTTCTTTTGCTAATTTTTAGAGATTCCGAATTCAAAAATACGTCATTTCCAAATACTGCCTAAATTTACAACAACTTATTTGCAGTTTATTCTGTTCTTCCATTATTTTGATTAATTTTATTGTTACAAGAACTTTCAATAAATGATGCAATTTCTATCACATTTGCGATATTTTCGTTTTCTTATAGTTTTTAAAATTATTTATAATTTTTTCGATTTTTTTCTCATCAATTGCTTGATTGTTGTCATTTTCCTGATATTTGCAGGTCTTGAAGAATTTTCGTAATTTGTTGCGTCGCGTAGACAGGTATGAAGTCTTTCAATTTTTATGAGAGAATTTTCATTGATTCCAGGTATTCATATCGATTTTTGCAGTTTTTGCTAATTTTCGTAATATTAAATGATGCAAAATAAAGTATTTTGTAAATTTGCAAGTTAAAAGTACATGAAATACATTAAAAAAAATATATTGAAATAGAAAAGAAAAAAAATATAAGCAGAAATTCCACATGAAATGTGGAATATTATGAATATGAATAAAAATTCTCTCATTTTACTTTTTAGTCCTTTCTTATTAACCGTGTCAAAGGGAGAAAAAAATTAAAAGCTAAAAAATAGTTATTCTAAATATGTTTAAGTTTGGGTTTTCCCAAAATAAAATTACATCACAAAACAGAAGGGAGTTTGAAATAATTGGAGCAATTTTTTCTCGAGAAAAACCTTTCCTCATGAAACAAATTCCTTGCGAATATTTATAATTGGGCTGAATATATTGCAAATAAATCACATTTTTGAAAATTATCAATGAACGCTCATGAAGCTTATAAACAAAAACAAACAAAAAGGGGAGAAACCTTTCTTATATTAACAAATAATATTAAGAAATGTCTTAAAGAAATATGAATAAAAATATCTGTAATATTTAATAAATTGCTTAGCCGCACCTTAATAATTCTAATAAGAATCGCCATAAAATTATTTGAAAGCTCTCCGTCTTATTAAGTCTAAAACAAATTTATTTCAGATGTAAATTTAACAAAAAAAATTTAGAAAAACAACAGATTTCTAAATAAAATTTTTCGTTGATTGCTATTAAATTATATTAACTAACTGTTTTTAGGAAAATGAAAACAAACTTGTGAGTGAGAATTTATATTGAAAACAAAGAAAAATTTTATTTATTTAATGTTGTTTTGTATTTTAATTCTCACCTCACAATTTTGTTTTCATTTTCTAAAAACGGGATGTAATAATACCAATTGTTAATTATTATTAATTATTAAGAAAGTAATTTTGAAAATTATATTTAACAGCATAGCAGAACATGACAGTCACTGTTAACGATGGTCGCTGCACCATTCCCTAGGAGTTCATGTTTTATTTTCCATTTCCATTTAGGTGAATGCTAGAAGATAAGCAGACCAACAATTTAAACGTATTGCTTAATGATAAAGAAATTACATCACATTAATTTTCATAACAATAACAATTTCGGTTATTTTTAGAGATGACAATCAAGAAAAACCGATTCCGAATATTGCAAAATTTCACGAGATTAACGAATACCGAATATCCCGGGAATATCCCTTAATACAGCATGAAATCTTAAGTCTGATACACCGATCTATAGGTTACTTTGTCCTCTACTGCTGGGTCCACATTAATATACAATAATTATTTAATATACTCCAACTGCAGATATTTTAGTCAAGGATGTGCGCTTTATATATTTGTCTTGCATTTTTATAATTATTTTATTTTTATTTTAAATGCACAAAATTAAAATATTTTACCACAAAAATTGTCTGTATTTTATTTTCCAAAAAACAACCACCGAACCTGAAATCTCGATAAATACTGGGATCGGAAACTATGCAGTGAACTATCCCGGAATTCCGGGATTTGAAATTCTAAAATCCTAAATACCAGGATTTGCGAAAACCAGTCCAGTTCAGTATAAATTTCATTAAAAAAAATAGTTCAAACTTATAACCTGAATTTACAAATTTAAGCATTGAATAACTTGCAATTCAATGCAAACTGATTTATTTTTAGTTTAGATTTATCAGATTTAACAATTGTAAAGGAAAATATCGGCTAAAAATGAGTTCGAAGATCTGCTAAATATTGAGTCTTATTAATTAAATATTATTGCATTTAATTCATGTTTATAGTATAAGAATCTTATATCCACGGAGAGTATAGTGTGAGAAGTAACCAAACTTTTTGTTTACATCCGCGTACAAACACGTATTTAAAATTTATTAAATCTGCAACAATATTAAGAAATGCATTTAATGTGAAAATATGCACAAAATTAAATTTTACACCGAAATAGGCAAAATATGAATTAAATATTAACGATTAGTTGGGATAACAAACAAATCATTACCGTGTTACCTTTTGCATCATGCAGAAAGAAATTCTGAAGAAATCATAACTGAAACTAAGCACCGTCTTAGAAATTCCTTTAAAACATATTTGTCGATGAATGAATTTAATCACTGTCTTAACTATTTACCAACAACAACACAAGATTATCAAAAGTCCTCAGATTATCTCGGTGATTAAGGATTTACTTGAGGGCCGATTAAGATAAACCCACCACAAAGGCGAAGCAGTAAACGCTAGCATTATTTGAATAAGTGAATGACCATAAAAATAATCACAAGATGATCAGAATTTAATCTTTATAAAGGGTGTTCCAATAAGACTTTTCATTTTCGATAGTCCACCGCTTCAACGGTTGTCATGTATCAATCGGTAATTACTTGACAGGTGACAAGTGAAATTAACGCCATCAGTGAAATTTCACTTATTTTAATAATTATTAAAATTCACTACAAAAATAGTGGCAATTTCATAGATCTTTGGATATTAACGATACTTAATGATTTTGTATGGCTGGAATTGGTAGATATTGTTGTGGATGACGTTTATTGTCAACAAGACGGCGCCACATACCACACAATAAACGACATCATCGCCTTCTTCCCTAAAAAATTTCCAGAGCATGTGATTTTTCTAAAAAGCGATCACAATTGATCACCCAGATCTTGTGATTAACAAGTTTTAGTAAATTTTCTCAAGCGCTACGTGAAAGTTTAGTTCTATTTTAATGTCCCACAGTAGATTCAAGTTCTCAAAGATGGAATTCGCGAAGTTATCGAGGATATACAGTCGCAGAGAAGCAAATTGGTGATACAAAATTTAATTAAAAGAATGTGGTCCTGCAAGCGTAGTCATGGCGACCATTTGGCTGATTTTGGTTTACATTATTAATGGTTTTTCCTTTTCCTAACAATCAAATAAACTTCCAAGGATTTCACATGAAAATACTCACTTTTTTAAATATCAAAATGAGTACTTTTATTGAAATAAAACTTTTAGGCATCGCAAACAAATCCAAGTTATTGGGTCCTTAGGTATAGTTATAGATTAAATTCAAATTTTTTGAAGGCGGAAAAGGAAGTTTGTACCATTTATGAACTTTATGTTCCTGCACACTTAAAACCCCCTGATGATACATATTTTCATTACTTTTAATAATTCATTCATTTTAATAATTATCAAACATAATTATTAAGATGCATTTGAGGCATCAAGTTATGTTTGCAGCAAGAAAGATACCTGTTAATAGCAACAGGACTTAAGGTCAGACACACGAACTGTTCCACAGTTTTGTCTTTGCGTGGGCTCGATAAGCCACAGTAAGGTGCCACTGTTTTCCAATTTTATTTATTTTTTCAACTTATGTGACTTTAAAATATCCAACTCTTGGCCTACTGGTGTGCCAGAATATGCTCAATATGTTTGGTAGGGAGCAATTTTATGTTTATGACCTGCTCTTTACATTTTTATTCTTGCAAATTTTTTTTACGCGCTTTAAATTCTTGCCTGAACCCAACCCCATGTTGAGCGGTTTTGTGTATTTGAGCAACAAAAATTTTTGTAGCAAACTCTCGCTCTCTTAGTGTTTGGGAGAATTCTGTTTTTTTTTTTGAGATAAAGAAAAAATTATTTCCAACGATTTATTTTTTTTTTCCTTTTGTTAAATGTAAAATTTTTTCTATTTTTCATTTTTTTCTCTCTTTTCAAACAATATGATGTTGCTGTTGATTGTGGCAAGTTTGAGTTGAAAGAAATATTATTATTTTCCCTTCTGGTTGATGTGTGCGTGTGCTTGTGCTGTTGTTGTTGGTGTCTTACATATACCGCAATGGAAAAATGGGAAATTTTTTTTGTGTGGTTGTTGTTGTGGCAATGGTGGTTGCTTGATACCTGCTTGCTTTTTGGTCTGGCCTGTATTGTGTCAGCGAGTGTTGCATGCATTTGTATGTATGGTTGTGCTTTATTGAGTCTGGTTGCCTGCACCCTTAATTTGTGTGTGTGTGTTTGTGTGTGTAAAAGTAAGGGGTCGTACAATAAATATTATACTCTTAACCAACCAACAACCGTGCGACCCATAAAGCGATTCACATTTTTACTTGAAATACTGCTGATGATCGTCACAGAGAGTCAGTTCACTTTGCAACTTGAACGTGTTAAGAACACACATAGAACGAGTGGAAAAAAGATAAACGTTTCCTTTTACTTAAAAGTAAAAAAATAAACAATTTTTAAAAAAGAAAAACGTAACGAAAAGAATATTATAACGACGCACAATAAACGAAACAAAAAAGAAAATTCAAAGCCAACACGGTTAGCAAATGAAATCGAAAAAAAAGAAAATAGTGTGAAAAAAAGTACTATAAAATAGAAAATCTGAGAAAGTGGTTAAAAGAAAAAGTGTTTGAAAATTTCCTAACAGTCTTTGTCAAATAGTTAAAGTGTAAAGATCGTATTAAACGAAACAAATTTAAAACAACTTTTAAGGATTAAAATTAAAAAAAAAATTGGATTAATTTGAATTAAAACAACGACGAATTTAAACATGCATTTACCTGCTGGTCCCACCATGGTTGCTACTCCAGTCCAAGCCATGCCTACCAACAACAACACAAACTCAGCCAGCTCGACTGGGTCATCTACACCCGATAACACAACAAATGCCGCCAAAATGCCCAGCTCTATGACCGATATGTTTGCCAGTCTTCACGAAATGTTACAAGAATATCACGGTGAATTGGTCCAAACTGGCTCTCCTTCCATACTGTGCAGTGCCCTGCCAAATCACTGGCGTTCCAACAAATCTTTACCCGGAGCCTTTAAAGTCATTGCTTTGGATGATGTGCCCGATGGCACTTTGGTCACCATCAAGTGCGGCAATGATGAAAACTACTGTGGAGAACTACGTAACAGCACCGCGATTATGAAAAATCAAGTGGCCAAATTCAATGATTTACGATTTGTGGGCCGCTCCGGACGTGGCAAATCCTTCAGCTTGACCATTACCATTGCTACCTATCCCGTGCAGACTGCCTCATACACCAAAGCCATCAAAGTGACCGTGGATGGTCCTCGGGAGCCAAGAAGTAAGCAAAGTAAGTTTTTAGTTTGTTATGAATTTTTGGTTTTTAGAAAAAAAAAATAATAAAAACTATTTGAGAAAATAGTTTTTAACACAAAATTTTTTAGTTTCCTTCATTTATGTTTTTAGTTAAATTAATCTTTGAGTGTGTGTGGCTTTACTTATGTGCTTTGATTTGTTTATTTTCGTTTCAGGTTATGGCTACCCTCATCCAGGAGCATTCAATCCATTTATGTTAAATCCTGCTTGGTTGGATGCTGCTTACATGACTTATGGCTACGCCGATTACTTTCGTCATCAAGCGGTTGCTGCAGCTGCTCATCATCCAGCCTTGGCCAAGACTTCACCATTGCCAAATGGTCAAACTGTAGTGGCACCCCCCGTAACAGCTGGTTCACCCAATCATTATCATAATCCTAGCCAAATAACTCCACCGCCTGGTGGTGCTCCTATTGTGGCAGCCGCCAGTATGATTCCTTCTCCGCCTGGCTCCACTTATAGCATGCCACCGTTTCCTTTTAATCCTGTGGCGGCTGCGGCTGCAGCTGCAGCCGCTCAAGTACATCCAGATTTACTGAATCCTCAGCAAAAAGCGGCTCATCCACATGCCTTCCATCCCTACAATTTGGCTGGCTTGAGAAGCCACCCCACTCATCTACACAGCGCTTCCTTGGGTTCCCACTCATCCAACGAACACATCAGTCTAGCACACATAAGCCCTGCCTCTTCAAGACCTTCATCTTCGTCTCCCACACATGCTGCTGCAAACATTAAATTTAATACCTCCACTGAGACCAACTCTCTTCATGAGCAATCGGCCTCAGATGCGGACTCAGATGATGAACAAATCGATGTGGTCAAATCAGCTTTTGTGCCCATCTTACGCCCCCAAATAGCCAGCCTTAATGGTTCCAGCGAAGATCTGGATAAATCTGTCGATTCAACACGTTCTTCGCCCAACCAAAATATTGCCGTGCCTCCCCGAACCAGATGTGAGCTGAAGGCTCCCTCTTCCATGAAACCTTTTTACCATGAACCATCCTCCCAACATAATCGCCATTCTACGCCTCAAACCGCTTTAACAGCTGCTACCAAATTAAAGAGTTCAACCAATATCCAGAAGACTGTGTGGCGTCCATACTGAGAAGTTAATTCGTTGCAAAATTTCATCTTTGCCCATCTTCTCTTACGGCTTGCCAAGGAATTGGCTTTGAAACGTATTCTAATGGCCAGCGAAAGCGGCAGCACCAATGGTCTCTAAACAACTGATGGATTCAGTTGTACCTAAAGCGCTGGCTCAGCAGACGAGGTGTATTGTGTGAAAGTCAAAAAAGAAAAATCTATTTTGTGAGTGTATGACAGGGCTTTTTGCAACATAAAAAGCCGACGGCACAACAACCGCACCACAGAAATATTTTTCATTTGCACTTTAAAAAAATGTAAACAAGAGTTTTTTTCTTTCATTAAACAAACTCTCAAGAAGAAAATGTGATAATCAAACAAAACCAAACATTTGGAGTAGCAGCTCCTGTTTAAACAAACTAAACTCCCCGCCACACCAAAAAAAAATAAAAAAATATATAACAAATATGTAAAAAATTATATAAAAAATGCTTGTGATATAGTGATAAGTTTAAGAAAACCCCCGCCCGACACCTTCCCCTGATCCGAAAGATTATTGCACAGCTAAACAAACAAACAAATTCTCCCAACTTTAAGGATTCCGGCGAATTTTTATGCTCGACTCATAAAATCGTGCGCTGAGTTCGTTTGCATTGTCTCTGCAATAGTCCTGCGAAGCCACACAAAGAACTCCTTTCAACGTTGATTATTATTAAAGATTTACCAAAAGAGAAAATTCAAAAATTTTCCTTAGTTTTAAAAGTGACTTGCAATTAACGATCTTATTGAATTAAAAATTGTTTAAAGTACTTGCTCAATTTAAAATTTGATTTTTGATTTTGAATTAATTTTGTAAATAGTTTAATTAGTTTATTAAAAATTTATTTTCGCATATTAAGTTAAGTTTAAACAAAACACGAAAAAATACTTGACAATTAAAAAAGAACAATTTATAAAATAAAATCTATTTTTACAAATTAAAACAAAATAAAATTAAAGTTTTTTTATTTAAAACAAAATGTAGTGGATTTCAAGGATAAAAAGTGAAGAAAAAATAATAATAAAAAAGTCGTCACAAAATTATTAAGTGGACTCAGTGTTTTTGTTTGTTTCACTAGTGGCCGGATATGATGAAGAGTTTTAAGTTTCACTTTCAAGTGCAGATTTTCGAATAGTGTAAATCGGAGTAGGATGGCGTAGAGATTTTAAGCCATAATTTAAAAACTTCGACCAGATAACTGTGTATTCATTTCAATCCTGACTAAGGACGTGGTTACTTGTTGTATTTATTTATTTTTTCTAATTTTTAGTTACCTGTCATCGATGAATTAATTGCAATAGATGGAGTCTGCATTTTAGTTTTCTTTGCAGCTTATTTAACTCTTCGCGTAATTATACTGTGTGTTACCAATTTAATATAACCCGCTGTACCTTGCGGGATTTTCATATTTACTTTTATTTTCAGATTTTGTAGACGAGTTGTCTTCAAATGTTTATGTAATTAAATAATATTTTAAAATTTTCAGAATCAGTTCAGTTTCTTAATTTTTTTTTTAATTTATTAATCGAAATTGCCTCGATATTTTGTTTGTTGAGGGAATCTTTCAGAATTAGTTCATTTGCGTATTTTCTTTAATTTTTCTATCGATTTTTAATTTTCATAAAAAAACGGAAAAGGAAATAATTAATTTAGAGTATTTTTAATTAACTGTTCTTATAATTGTTAATCAATTTTTTCGTCATTCTGAATAAAATTATTTAACTGGAAAATTACTTAAATGTAATTAATTAAATAATTTTACACAGACTGAAAATGCTTTTTAAGTTCTACTCCAAGAATGTAATAGCATCAAATTGTTTATCTAATATTTTAATTTTTAGCTACCGGCAGACGTTTGAAGTTTGTATCTCTGCATCTTTCAACGCCATCATAGTTCCCAAGCTCCTACCCAGATATTAATTTGATCTGTTGGTTTATAAGGAGTTTTGATTGCAACTGTTTGTTGGAAATCGGTGCGGGCATCTCGGGTTTCTTTAATTTAATATTATCGTTTATTGGGCATGACTGGAGCAAAAACACAACTACCGATGTTAAATTCTCAAAAAGAGATAAACACAATTAGAGCTAAAAAGATTTACATATATAAGGACGAAGAATATTTCTACACATATCTCAAATACTCAGGCACATTTAAGTTTGTTAAATTTTCTAGTATGAATTAAGCTAGCGCCTAAAAGACCGCTGCGTATTCTTAACCCCAAAAGGCTGCCGTAAAATTTGTACATCCTTCCGCTCAAATTAATTAAAATCATTTTACTATTTTTAAACGATTCTCGATTTAAATACACTTTAAAGCAACTTTTAATACAAAATTACTCATAAAGCCCTTCATTTAAATCATGTTAAATGATTTTTTTCTTTTTTATATTAAACAACCCTTGATAAATGGTCCTGTGTAATGAACATTATGGACGCTTTAATGTATTTTCGCAGCACACTCGAATAAGTTGTAACAAAAAATAACTGATTGTAATCTTTGTGCCTCTTGTGTTATTGTTGTTTTGCTGCTTGTTACAACAAAGGGATGACATCTAAAGCCGTTCAAAGTGACAGCAGCCGAATGTGATGCACACGTTTGTTTATATTTATTGCCTTCTTTTTTTTTGTAGCAAATGCAAAGAGCATAATATTCAAAATGGCGTTATTGTTCCTTTTTGAGCTGATATTATATCAAATTTCATGATCTAGGAGTTTTGCAAATTAGGAAAGAAAACTTACTTAATATGTCGTGATATTAAAAAGGGAGATGCATTGTATCGAGGACATACGAGTACGAGGCAATTGTGGTGCAATGAAAATGGCGAACAAATTTCTTTAAATTGCAAGTGTGAGAATTTTAGAAATAATCGCCTAAAATAATAAAAATATATTTATTTTTTTTTACGATTAAGTTCTATCAATCTGTTAAATATTTTTTGCAGCTTTTAAATTTTTTTTAAAGCTTCTAGATTAAAATCAGCTGGAGCCAGCAGTATCCTTTTATAGCCTTACAACTGTATTGCCAAGAACCATAATTTATTTGCTAACACCTCGTTGCCTCGTTAAGATGTTCAATTTAATAAACAAAAAATTATAATAATACAATTTTTTTCGCTTCCTTGAAACTCTCAATTAATAAATAAGCTAATGAAGATACTTTTTTGCAAATCGCCTGGTATATACAATATATCTCCAAAGATATTAACAACTGACGCAACAACTAGTGCTTACCTACTCCTGCTTATTGTAAAGAAATTTTGGTGTACGGAACTTCTTCCAGAGGAAATTGCTGAGGGCGTAATCATAAACTTCCCAAAAAGGAATGAAAATCACAGAAGGACTGGAGAGAGATTACACTTTTAAGTATGATAAACAAGATGATTGTGCACATATGTACCTAACAAAAGGCTATCAACTGCTCTTCTTTCGGAACTTAGAAAGAAACAAGTCGGATTCCGCGCACACAAATCCCTTGTCGATCATGTAAATAGCCTGAGGGCGTTCACTCCCTTTCATAGACATCAAAAAAGCATTTGACACAGCAATGTGGAATGCATTGGAATGTAAAGGTGTATCTGCTAAGCTAATAAGACTCGTTAAAGCCCGATATGTTAACGCAACCTTCCAAATTGTGCATGAAAGGCAACTGGGTAACAACAAAATTAGCATTAACTCTTCTCTTTTCTTAATTGCATACTTGACGTTATGATGAATAATGCAACTTGCCAAAGAAGGGGAATCACTTGGGGTCTTCAAGGTGGATTGGAGGACCACAACTACGCCGATGATATCTGCCTATTCATCCACACATTTTTAGACATGCAGACTAAGCTGTCAGTAGTCCAAGAAACTGCATCATGCGCTGACCTGAATATTAACATTGGCAAAACTAAAACAATGAGAATAAACTCTTGTAATGAGCAAATACTATCCGTGCAGAATCAATGGCTTTATGAGGTAGAATCATTTTGCTATCTGGGAAGCATAATCGACAAAAGTGGTGGTTCTAAGGCTGACATGTCAAGCCGGATAAACAAAGCAAAGCAAGCATTCGGACAACTTAAGCCGGTGTGGAATAAATAATATTTAAAAGTAAAATAAGGTATAAAATATTTTTCGGTGTTCTTTGAGGTATACTTTTCTTCTTGTTAAATAACATAAAAGGAGCTTCGTTTCGTTTTAAATTAATGATTTGTTTTTAAGCGTTAAACATTTTCTCTACCCATCAAAAACAAAAGAAAAAAATCAATTTGTTGACAGTGTCACCATAAAGACACCATAATTGTTGACAAAAATAACACCATGCTTCCATCCGAAGTAACATAAACGCAAGAACTAATACAAATTATTATATGTTTTTAGTTAATAAAGAAAAAATTCCATCACTAACATAAAGTACAATTTTCTTCAACTATTTTTTTACATTTTTTGCAATTTTATACACAAACAAAATGCCGGTTGTTTTTTTTATTATTTTATTGCTGCAATTGCGAAGAGACCTGTATTATTAGATCATGATATGATACAAAAAAAGTGAGCTAAAATTTCTTTTAAATCATTCCATAAGTTCCGAATTTATTCGATTTTCTTAACTGTTTTCTTTTTATTTTTGGAAACCGGCTTAAAAAAATAAAAATTAAATATTTTTTATAAATTGTGTGCTATCACCGAAAGCCGCGAAACTCATCAGTGTCCTTGTTTGTTTTCATGCACTCGCCACTTTTTAGGTGACTGGATTATACAAATTATGAGCCTTCCTAAAAGCGGCGAATACAGGAAAATTCCCAAGAACAGTAAGGATGGAGGTGTAGCGGCTCTTGAAAAACAACTTTGTTTTCGCTCTGCCATAAAGCGATAAATCAATTAATTAATGTTATTTTTTTCAGATACCTCAGTGAATCATATCCAATTCTTTCTGATTAAAAACAATGCGAACCTTAACATTTCTATAATGATTTGAAAACATTTTTAAAACAAAATACTTCTATATTTGCCTAAAAGGACCCACTGTTGAGATTAGTGTTGTTTAGTTTTGTAAAACCAAACCACTTACAAAAAAAATTTAAAGGAGTCTTATAATGTTTTGCAAAAATAAATGATTTCATCATCATATCACTTTAAACGCAACAGTGCTACACATGACAGACATCTTTGAGTTAAGAATAAAAGAACATAAAGGTCATTCCTGGTATTTTATTTTTATTATTTTTTTTTTACTTGGGGTGAACCACAAGACATAGAATTTATTTTTGTGCCATTTTGCCTTTGAAACTATGCATTGTTGAATGAAAGGATACTTAAACTAAACATCTTATGATGTGACGATTGAAAAACTTATGGTATTTTTTTTTTTGAGTTTAATACTAGTGAAGGTCAAACACTTTAAGAGCAAATAACAAGTATCACACTGTTGCAATAAGTCATGTTGTGTGGTTTATTAGGTTACGGTTTAATGCAACAAATTATTTTTAAACTTATGTTTTCAATTGCTTCATACTTTTGAATCGCTTAACTATCAGAATCTCCATCTCTCTCCCTCGCTCAATCTCCTTGTCTCACCCTATCTCACGCTTTGTCACAGTGTCCTTTAAACATTGTATGCATATCGATTATTATTATCGTTAATTGAGGTCGTTATACTAATTAATAGTTGTCATTGTTCAACTAATTACTAGCTGTTGTGATGTGTTTTTTCTATCCGCTTGGCTTTAACCATCACTGACTCTGCCATCAACAGATTGTCACATTCTGCTTTAAAAATATTGTTTGTTCCTTTTTTTTTGGTTTGAGTCCATGCTTCATTATCTAGCTAACTGTTGTCCTTTTTTTGGTTTTTGTTGGAAGCAGGAAGAGAGCCAAGTGCTCTGCTGTACGTGGGAGTGACCCTGGTTTTTATGATTATGTGACTATTGGTGATTGCAAATCAGTCCGGTCACACAACAGCTAAACATTAGCTTTACCATATTTTCCTTTTCTCATCTGTAATCGGTGATTATCTCTATTAATTGTTTTCAATTTATTGTCCTGCAAATTTTTTTTAGTCACGCTCATTATATTGTGGTAATACATTGGTGGTCTGTGGACTAATGTGACTCTTAATAGACATTCAATATTTTTTTTTTAGAGCCGAACATGTTGTTTCGATGCAGGTGTTTTTTTCTCATGTAATTTACTACAAACAAGTGGAATAGTATTGTAGAACAGCATGACCTTTCTAAAAGTTATGAACAGGGCAAGTGTAAATATGCACAACAATTATTCAAATATACATGCAAATATTCCCAAAAATTTTTAAAATATGCACCAGAAAAAATACTGACTAATTATTTTTAATCAGTTTTATTTAAACAAATGCTTATTAGAAAATATAATCATATAGTTTTTCGTTTACGTCTTCTATGACGGATAAACTATCATGTAAAGAAAGTCCTTTGGTTTTCAATTTCATTATACTGCGGCAAATACATGCAAAATTATCTTTAATGTACGCTAAACCTGTTTTTACCGACGAATTCTTAAATTAAGCCTTTGCATAACATATCGACTCATCACTGTATTAATTTCAAACGCCGCTAATTTCTATAAAGTTGTTAACCAAGATCTCCATCTAGTGAGTTGTACAGTGGTTTTGGGGGAGTGATCATACTTGGGTGCATACAATACATTACATTGATACGAGAGGGCGTGAGGAAATTAATTAAGACAATAAGTTTATTTGGAAAAATATTGCATACCAATATTTTCAATTTGCAGCAAGTGAGTTAACATTGGAAAATGTAAGCGAAGAAAATCTGCAATTCTTTGCAACCCATTAGCCAGACATATAACATGCAACATTTTCGGGGTAAAGAATTTTTAATGATCGCATTGCGGAGATCAAATATGGATGGATCTGCGTCAGTTACCAGAAGCAATTTTTGTTAAAAAGAGTTACGAACCTGCGTAATATGCAAATTTATGCAAGTTATATCAAAAATGCGTTTCTTGGGAAAAATATGCAAATGCATATTTTGCATGCAAAAAGCATAAAAAACTTGACCTGGCTATAAACGCAAAAAATATTAACAAATCCTACCCTGCCTCAGATCTTCTAATTTCATACCAGAAATAAACAATTTTTGGGTATTAATATCATTACTTTAGTACTGATGAAGGTGATCCGATCGAAAGCGATATTTTTATACATTGAATTCACTTAAATTTTAGTAAAAAAAATTTTGTGTTTACTATTTTGGAAACATTGGAATTAGGTACGAAATTTCAGAATAGTGTAGTATATGTGCACTTATGCACATCACTGTAATAATATTTGTATGTCTGTACCCTTATGAGCAACACTATATGTAACATAAAACTTAAAAGTAAAATTGTTAAATAAAATTATATTATCAGAAATATTTGTTAATGTTTAAAATTACAGTGTTTAAGAATTAAAATTCAACAAATAATTTTATCGTGAGAATTTTGTTTATGTGAAATAATTTTTTGTAGCTCGAATATCATTTGGATATACTGACTATTAGGATATTTTACTATATAAGCCGCGATTTTTGTTCAATAAAACCAGAATTAATTTAAGAGCAAAACTAAACACTTGTTTTTATTTTGGTTCTCAAAAAGGGCATTTTAATGCTCGGCTAATGGGGCAGAATTGCTTAGAAATACTTAACCTTTTTTTATTGAGACTCTTTCATTTTTCCTAACACCACAATAGAAAATAGGATAGACTAGCGTGCGTCACAAAGACTTTTAATAAGAAACAATGAAATTGTTTGGCTGCAAATAAGTTATTTTAGAACTCTCTTATATTCATCTTTCTTTTAGGAACTAGATTTTGCGAGCTTTATTATGCGAAATTCGCTAAAAAAAGACGAAAACACACTTTAACTTTCAAAGTTACTTCCGTTTTTTGTAGCTTGCATCACAAAACTTTGTGATGAATTATTTCGCAATAAATACCTCCTAAAAAATTTTATTCTTTGCCATTAGAAAGTACACTTATAACCCACTAAACACCATGCATAAGTTGAAGGTACCTCTTTTGAAAGACCAAAATATTTGTATATATTAATGTGAAAACGCGTACGAATGTAGCGTTCATCGTGACGCTGGATTTCCCCATGTGTCGAATTAATCATGCCGAAAAAATACTGTTGTACGGTGTAATTTAGCAGTAATATAAAATTTTATCTTAATTTTTGTAGTTGAGATTAGTTTAAACATCTTCAATATAATTGCCTCCCAACCACGATTCTAATACCCCAAATAAGCTCGATCATGCTCTGTTTACTTTAAATCATTAATATCATTTAGTTGCATATGAAAGTTTAAAAATAAAATATATATAAATATTTTTTTACTTGAGTTTGTGACCCTTTAGCTGTTAGTTAAAGAAGCTACATTGCAGCACATCAATCGAATTGATGAAAATCGTTAAACAAAAGCAAAAAAAAATAAAAAAACGGGCAAAAAAGAATTGACGGGAATACTAGAAAAAAATCGCATCAAAACTCAGTAAACCAACAACCGTTAAATCGATTGATGGTGGGCTTAAATCAGGCAATGATTGATTCATTACAAAATTTTCGCTAAAGAAGGATTTCACTCTTTTTGCTGTTGGTATTTTTATGCTTACAAACACATTGTTACCCGTTTAGGAGCAAATACGAGTACACTTATGCTCATGGATACAACACTCATTGTTCTCTTTTTTTACTATTTTGTTCTGTATTTTCTTTTTTTACAACAACAGGAATTATAGCCATCAGTTTTTGGCCAAAATACTGAGGTCAGAATTGGCTCTATATGTTGGCTGTCAATTTGTAAAAATTAAAATCATTCATACGCTTTTAAATTGTACCATTTTCCTTAGTTATTCGCTCCCTCTCTCTCACAGCTTCTTTTGCTCATACGAAGTTAATGGATTACAAGAGTTTTTTTATTTATTCATATTTACTTCATTGAAGTGGTTTTCATTTGAGCCAACGAATGGCATTTTAGATTTGTCAGTTCATTTGCATTTTAAAGAATTTTTTGCCAAACAAGCTGTCAAAGTTATTTAAGTTCAAAAAGCTGCAATTTGACACAAAAAAAATTGGTGAATTGTTAAAACTTTTAACAGCAAAAGTGCAGCAACTTAACTGCCTGTTTTAAAAAAAGAAAACAAAATTTTGAGTAAGAATTTATATATAAAAAACATATTTTCTTATTTAATTGTTGTTTTAAATATTAATTACCACTCACAATATTGTTTTCATTTTCCAAAAAAAGTCTTCTCTGCCCTCATGTAAGCACAAAACAAACTCACTAATACAACAAGTAGTATTTCCTTTTTAAAAGTGGCAGCACTTGAAGAACTTTTCTCTTTAAATAAATAAACAAACTTTTATCTTGTATCGTTTAGTATTTGGAAATTTAAATGTATGTGATAATTCACTTTGGTGGCGTCCAGCATCCACATCATTGTTGGATTGTTGATTTTCGTTGCTACTGAATAATGTTCAAACAACAGCAAATATCAACAATACAACAACATCACATGTTGCAGGAGAGTTTATTTTACGTTTCCTGTTCCATTTGAAAAGTTTACTAGTGCTAGAATGTAAATTGTCAGTGTTTATTGCAAAAATATATATTTTTTTTGCGAGTTTGTAAGTGTTTTGATGCAATTTTTTTATATACATACATAAATTTTTTTCAGTTAAACAAATAAACATAAAAATAGCTGCTTCAAGTGAGTTTTTGAAATTTTTGTCGATTGCCTTGTTACGTTTTTATTTTCATTTTATTTTTTATTTGTATTTTTGTTATCATGTGAATCTGAATTAACCTTTAAAGGAAACAGAGAAAGCTTAAATTTTTCAAGAAAATGTTTTTATTTTAATAATTTTTAATTTATGAAATGTTGCATTAGAATATCGAACGAAATTTCTACACAAATTTAAAACATTTTGCGTGGGATTTACCGTAACTATGTTGACTTTTATAAAAACTTTAATAGAAAATAATTATTTTTTAATGATTTTTTTTTCATTCAAAAACAACTGTTAAAATTTTACTGATATTTTTTGGTCAAATATACAAGTTAAAATATTACCGTTATTTTTTCGATTTCGATTTTACCGTTATTTTTTCGATTTCGATTTTACCGTTATTTTTTCAATTAATATTTTTTTATTACAAAAATAAGTCTTATTTTAGCTTTTATTTTTGATTGGAATTTTAAGCAGATTTTTAATTTTATTTTTGAACGAAAAAATATCGTTCCCACCTTAACTTTTCTCTTTGATCCAATAAATAAAAGTAAAATTAAAATTTTAATTTTTGCCCAAAGAAATATCCTTCAAGTTTTGACTTTAATTAAATTAATTACCGATAAAATTAAAAATATAAATGAAAAAAAATACATCGGTCAAAAAAATAACTCTAACTGTTTTTGTCAAAAAATTAAAGTTATTGAAGAAGCATCACATTGATATATTGAAATATCGAATAGACAAATTCCTGCCGTTAGACTTTTTGGAGTTTGATTTTAGTATTTAGTTTTCAGTTAAAGAAGAACAATTTTTGACAAATTTTTTTGAAAAGATAAATATATTTGGGTTGGTTGTATGTTTTAAAATAATAACACGAAAAAATATGACTGCTGTGAACAAACCATCATAATTTTGTGTCCTATTATGAGACGAGGAATAGCCAGCACAATGTAATTTCTCTCACTCTTTATGTGAATTCTCTCACACTGTGTGCAATTTCTCTAGCACTTCTCTCAAATTTCTACTGTTTCGATATGACAAAATAATAAACACAGTTTAAGAAGTCTTATCATTTTATGCAATTTTTGTTTGAAGCATAACAACAATTTTTTTGAGCTACATATTGTAAAATATTAAAATATATATAATTCAGTTTTGATATTTTTCCTATCAGTAATCAAAGTAGAACATTTGTTGAATTATATATACTAGAGTTTGCCTAATGATCAAAATTCGTCCGCAAGTTTAAACGTATACCTATTTCAGTTCATTTAAAGAGAAAAAAATAGTTAATTAATCATTTCCCTTCCCATGGAAAAAAAAATAAACAAAATTAAATTGCATACAAACGCGTACATTTATTTTGTTAAGTTTTTGCTTGAAGCTAACACAACCATACGTAATGAACATATCCACTCATATTAAATTCTCATCTCTTCTGATATCTCTTCATCAATTCTGATCTCTTTTTCTTTTTCAACTTCACTCATTTAAAGAGAAAAAATCTTATTACTCCCTTATACCGCTCTCATTTTTTTTGCTTATGCCCGGCCATCATTTTCTGAATTTTTTAATAAAATTTGAGTCTGTTTTGACTCTACTGCGTGATTAAAAAGTCGGAATATGCGCTCATTTTCTGAACATAAAAGATACTTTTGTCGGGGGAAAAATACGTGACTACCCGCGACTCTTCTTGATAAGTCATTTACGAATCTTTTTCTATATAAGTTTAGAGTAATTTTCGACCCCTTTTCTAGTAGTACTTCAAGTCTTTTTCGAATCGTTTTCTGATCATTTATTAGTCTTATTTCACTTCATTTTTCGAGTCGTCTTTCAGTCATATTTATGATCTTTTGTGAGTAATTTATCCGTCTATTTAGGAGTCTTTTTATTGTCACTTATCACTCATATTTCTATTCATTTGAGAGTCTTTTTGATGTCATTTATAACTGTAGTTTGAGTCATTTATCCATCATATTTCTAATCATATTCGATTCTTCTTCGAGTATTTTTCTGTCGATTTTCTGAGTCCTACGTTCACTCTGACGCAATTTCAAAAATCACATCCATATAAACGTGGAGTAACAAAAAATATTAAGTTTATATTCGTGTGATGTAAATAAATAATACATTAAAGTTTATTTAAATTTATTTTCGTAAAAATTTGTTTTTAAAGTAATATTGACTTGACTCTTTATATTCTTGAATTTTTTTCCAATATTCTTAGTTTTTTTCAGAATTCTTATTTATTTTTTGCCAAATTATATAATAGTCACATCTTCACTGTGTTGCCAGGAGCTGGAGGAAAAAGAGGCTAAATCGGCTTTTTAAAAAGCACAAAAAGCTAAATAATCTAAAAATAAAAGCTAGAAAAAGGCTAACAAGTTTTTAAAAGCAATGCACTTCAAAAACGTAAACAAACAAATAAATAAAACGAATAAAACTCTACATATTTTTTAATTCATATAAGTCAATATGTAACATAAATATCTGGTATTTCTATTGACTTCAATTTAGTATTGAATCAAAAATATAACAGGGTATTTGTATTTAGGCATGATATAATAACTATTGCATCATTATTTAAATATATTCTTTATGCATATAACAAGCATTATGATTTCCTCATCGCCAGTAGAATCGGAACTATCATTTGCAAAAATATCACGAGTCTACTGATTTTATTAAAGCACCGGAAGTTACATTTCTGTAACCTTTTGAAAGAACATTTTATTATAATTATAGTACGACTTCTTTCCATAGTTTTAATTATTTCCATGGTACTAAAAAGTTTTTCAACCTCAGCGTTATTGAAAGGTAATAAATACTACGTGGTTATCCAATAAGACGTTTTATTCTCAATAGTCCGCCATTTAAACAGTTGTCATGCATGACTCAACCTTTAACTACATTGAAATTATTAAAATTCACTAAGAATATGGTGAAAATTTCGAGGTTACAGGTCGCAAAACTAAAGCATTTTAGCGTCGTCGTGGAACACCTTCTGAGCAATTGGAAACCGGTGAGAAATTTGAGCATTTGAGGCAAATCATTGAAGAGCAAAATTAAACTCGTGTACTTTGCTCAACTGGGAATAATGCTGTTGTAGATCATAGTGCTGGGAAATCCCACATTTGTTCATTTTTCGTCGATCTTTGGAATCGGGCATTCCACCAACGACACGTGAAAAGTGTCCTGACTGGTTGAGTTCTCGAAGGGACATTCATTATGAATGCGATACTCTTCTCTTTACAACTAAACAAACATCCTATGATTTCGCTTAAAAATACAATTTTTTTCATATAAAAATGCAACCTCTTATTGAAAGACATTGGATAGATAGCCAGAGCATTGTTAAATTGTCCCACCTCCAGAACTCAACTGTTGACTCAACATTTGTCCACTTATTTTATAATTTAAACAACGAAATTCTATCTTCAGCGTACTCACGTTTGTAGATTGGATTAATTTTTTTAATATTTCAAGTTGATTTCATATGTTTAGTAGAAAAAATATTTAGCCTTTTTGAGGCTAAATTTAAAATAAAAAAAAGCTAAAAAAGCAACGAATACAAGAAAAAAGGCTAAATCTTGTCTCGAAAAGGCTAAACTGGCATCACTGCATCTTAAACTTCTGGATGATTAATTTACGATTGCTATACAAATCGTTATTGTATTTTAGATAGAACTCATTTTACCCATTAGCGCGAATAATTTGCGAGTCCTTTTAAGATAGTGTAAGTGCTTAATCAGTTTTTGATTCCCTAAAGTGCTCTACGAAGAGTCGGCAAGGTGATTAAAAAAAACAATCTTCCAAATGCCAGATGGGTGCTTTTACTTGAACCAATACTTACATAAGCGAACGTACGTGTGTATTTTTAGCATTTGTGGTGGTGCCAAACCTTATGCGCCTTTTATTCCTTTAATACTAAACCGATTTAATTAATATATAGTCGGGTCACTAAAGCTCAACAATGTTTACCATTTGGTAAAAAAATGAAAAAAATCGGTTGATAAGCAACGGAGAAAAAGGGATCCAAAAATTTTACTTTGCCTATTTATATAAAAGATTCTTGGACTTCTAATTTTAAAAAAGATTTGAGAGACCGAATACAAAACATAATTGTGCGTTTCAGTTCCGACGCGTGGCTGCAGTTTACTCCTTAAGGAGTGAATAGCCAAAAAGGATTACCCCCTATTTCCTCACTTTCCCGTTTTTCTTAATTTATAACTTATAGTTTGCGCTCTGAATGTCGGTCTTCTAGGGCTTCAAAGTACACCTGCTTTTGGGCGCAGGCTCTACAGACATGTACCTACTTTACTTGGGATTGTTAGATGACAGTTTCCCACGAGCACCAAATTAGATCGTCCGAAATATAACAAAGTGGTGACAAGTTTCAAAATATATGGAAGATATTGTAATTAGTTTCAATTAAACTTTTAACGATGAAATATTTAGAATATTTTCAATACTTTTCTCTATTGTGCAAGTTTTCTAATAAAAAAAAAATTGCTTAGTAATATATATTTCGCTTAGAATTTCGTGTTTTCCTGTAGAATATGTTATCACTATAATTTTCTAGCAACACTGGTGCAGATTGCTCAATTCTTGATATGCACTTGTGTGTATGAGGAGCATTTTGCTGATGTTTTTTTGTTGTTGTTGTTTTCACTTGCGCCCACTTCTTGTAAATATTTTAATTTTCACTGCATTAATGGGAAGTTATTCCTTTTCCTTTCCACAATATCGTGTTATAATAACAGAAAGAAACATGTAATTTTCATTTAACTTGTATCTGCTAATCAAATTATTTAATACTAGAAAAATGTTAATTGCAATGATCAAATAACTTTCAGTTTATTGTCCAAATATCTGCAGCTCTTGAAGTTCCCCAGACGAATTTCGAAGAACTAGTTTTTTCAACACTAAAAACTAAATATGAAGAACATATTGGCCTCGTACAACCAATTAAAGGCTAAACGTTCTATAAAATTTACATTTTTGCTTCGTTTCATTACACTTTTGTATCAAGTTGTTGATGATGCATCAATAAATATGACCATCATTAATTTCCACATCAGTTGCTAAAATTCTATGGTCATTGAAATTTTTCTAAAGTGAAGTTTCGAGAGCAGTTGATTTTAACTTGACTCTTATTTATGAAATTGTTAGCAGAAAACGGGGGGAAAAAACGCTCATACACAAAAATGTAAAAGTCAATAAATTGTTACCAACAAATGTAGGTTCTGATTTAGCCTTGCGTATTAATCTTTAAAAAGAAAAATAAGAATAGAAATAGAAAAAAAAAACGAAAACGTTTTATGCTTCAATTCGCAAAAAAAGATTTGCTTTGGAAAAGCTTATCTATTTAGCAAACATTTCCTAGACCAAGTATTGTTACAATTAAATTAAAAATTAAATGTTTACAACAGAGATTTAATGCGAAACCCCAACTAATAGGGATTATTGGTAACATCTATGACATATCTAATGTCTAATACGGCTATAAAAGCTTAATGCCACACTAACACACACACACAAATCACTGTACATAGTTAAGAGTATTAAAACACGTAACCACATACGACCACCGCAGCAAATGATGGTTAGAATAAAACGCAAAATGAAATAATCCCTTCAAGAATGGCCAAATAAATATATTCCACTCATAGGAAAGCAAAATAGTACCTCAGTTGCATAAGAAAAGACAAGTTAGGAAGAGTGGTTGGTGTCAGCTGAACAAGGACTTACAAAGTAATTAAAGAAAAGTTTTCCACAAACATGCAATTGGTGTGTTGCAGCACTATTACGCTATTAACGCAAGAAAACTTTTTTAAACACAATTAATTTTCATTGCGTGTCTGGAGGGAATTTAATAAAGAAATATCGAGGAAAATAAAATTAATTGTTACATTTTATTAGAGACCGGAATACAAGACTGAAATTATAAAAAACGTAATTAAGTATTACATTTAATTCTTTTGAATGAAACGTGTAAAGGAATATAAAAGTTTTAAATAAAACTAAAGTAAAGTGCAGCCAATTTACCACTCAGCTTGCGAGTACATTCAAATAAATCCATTCAACCATCCATCCATCCATCCATCCATCAATTGATTCAAACAAAATGCATTTCTGCCGAAAAATCTACAAAGTGAACAAAATAATTTTTTTTTTAGTTTTTGGTTTCAAATGTATACTCTCCACGAACAACAGCAACGCCAAAATCTTCGTTGTAGTCCTGTTTGCAGTCACTGCTTGTTACGCGAAAACCGCGACCACAATGAACGCAATGCAACGTGTTCCATAGAAACGCAGTTATGTGTTACGTTACTTTCCTTTATTCAGAGAAAAATAGAATACAAAAATAAATAAACGAATTGATGATGATGATGATGAGGAATGTGCAACTATAGATTTTTATATACAAATGATTTTGAAAATGTAATACATAATGAATACATGATGCATATTCAATGTGTTTAAAGTTAAACAAATAGCAGACAAAGAAGGTGGGCTTGAACCAATTGAGAAATGAACTACTATATTGGGGGGAATACTGCCTGAAACACTGTGCAGCTCTTCAGTAGTCGCCCTGGGGAAAAACGTTTTCATAAATCTAAGTTTTTATTCCTTAAAGCGTTGGGGAAGATTGAGGACTAATATTTATTCCTACGCACAGGGTGTACCTGTGCAATGTGTCTCTGTCGTCTGCAATATTTTGATCTGATGAACTAGCGGCACCAGATAACATAAGACATCTGTCACAAATCGTTGAAAAGACTTTCAGTATATTCCAAAATTTTGCTCTTTATCAAACAAAAGAGTCCATTAAAAAATTCATCTAAAAGAAAACAGAATCTCCGGTATATTTGGTTACCAAAAACAACAGAGACAATAAAGAATTGCTTGCCAAATAAAATCGATTTCGAATGTATCCATCTAAGTGGGTGACTATGTGTGTATGTGTTAACAAAATGTAACTCAATGCAATGTAAAATGCAACGAAATAAAATGAATGCACTTTGCAATTAAATGATGAAAAGGGAAGCATAAAATAAGCAAAACAATAAAGCAAACCAAAAACAACATCAGAGTGGCACCACAAAAAACGAAAAACGCACGAATTCCAAAATAAAAGTAATTGGAGCGCTATAAAAAAATAAACGCAATAAAATGTGAGTGCGAAAACGACGTATTTATAAAATAAAGTGCAGCAAGAATGTGGTGAAGTTCAAATAAATAACGGTACGATGACCCCACATGCAAGAACAAAATGCAAGGATACTCTAACGCACACACATACACACATGCCTACGCATACACACTACAAATGAGTACCGTCAATCAAAAACTTTTTTCGTCCAACCTTCGCCAAAAAACCTGGCCAAAAATGTGTTTGAGAACATCCTAACTTGGCTGACCTGACCTGAACTTCAAATGGTATGTCACCTTGAGAAGCCCTTGCCTTAGGGTTCGACTAAGGAAAAATTTCTTGATTATTGAAACATAGCAATGTCAAGTGAAAAAGTATATTATTTAATTATTGTCTCGTTGCAGACTAAAAAATTTATTACAAATAAAATAAGCAAGAAGTTTATCAAAAATATTAAAACGGTTACATTTCAATTGCAAAGACGATGACCATAATTTTTAACAATTGTTGCTCAGAAAACAAGAGTAAGATATTTGCAAACATTAAGTAAAACAATTAAAGGTATGTAAGTGCAAACCATAATGAAATATTAAATACAGTGATGACCGTAACTGAAGAGTTTAAACAAAAGGCAAAAATGAATTTAAAGAAATCTTAAGAACTAAGTACGCAGCTCGATGCACAACAGCATTTTATATCATATTGTAAATTTTGTAGGACTCTATATGGCGATCTGTAGCTCTGAGACACTGCTGAAGTCAGGAAAGTGAAGAAAATTACATGATTTTTTAATAATTTTTTTTCGGCTTAAATATAATTATCTGCCTGTTCGTCGATATCGAAAGAAAAATTTCTTTCGTATAATTACATTTAAGACAAAAACATAATTTTAAAAAATGTATATGCAGTATATGATTTTTTTTGCTAAACGAATATTTTATATTGTTGTCAAAGAAATTGTTTCGAAAATTAACTTATCTATGATTTTTTAATTAATAAATCCATTTTTTTAAAATAAATTCTTCAATTTAATAACATTATTTAAATATTTTCAAACGATTTTCTTAAAAAAAGATTGAATTAAAAAATAGAATTGTTGCTAACTGTCGTTCAATTGAACGACTGAACGAACGGGTTGATTTTTGGTAATTAAACAAAAATGACCGATTACTGAAATGAACGATTTGGCAAAGTTCTCTAAGCACTTCAAAATTTGTATTAAATGGGTTTAGCAAAACAATGTTAGTAACATAAGTTTAATACTTTTGAGATAGCTTCAGGATGCTTAAAAAATTATTTTTATATTACGGAGTTTTTATGCATTTTGCCTTTTCTTATACATATTTTTAAAGAAATATTTATTTATTTTAAACTACAATAATTTTAATAAAATATAAAAAACACTACATATTTATAGTTATGAATAAAATAGGCGACGATATTAATTTTTAATATATTATTGGATAAAACGAACAATTCCCTCTAACGAACAGGCCTGACAACAATAAGGTTCGTTAAGTCGGAAAACTACTGTATTCTAAAGACAAAAATTTTGCCTTGTAAGTGGTGATAAAATAATTCCTAACAAGCTCACTATTTCAAAAAATCATTGTATTGCAAATTTTTATTAAAAAGGCGAAACATGTTGTGCAATTGATTTTTTTCTTTTAACTACAAGTTGGATTAAATGAAATCCTAGTAGCTGAGAATGTGATCAAAATCGGCAGGAAAAAAAGCGGAACGCGAAATAAAATTCAAATAGCTCGTGAATAATAAATTCCGAAAAGCTTCCTACAAATTCTATATAATCGATTTTGCGGTTTCTTTCTACTACTTTTTTTTTTTTAAGCAAAAATAATTATGAACCTGATTGAAGTCGGACATAAAATCAGGTCAGTTACTATTAAATTTTATTTACAAAATAATGCGCTCTTGTATTTTTAGTTTTTTAATCAAATTAAAAAGAAAAAGAAACAAAACACATCTTAAGTTCTTGACAATTCGTTAAAGTCTTCAAAATGCATTGCAAGCAAGTCAATGTTTATTATGTCAATTAGCAATTAAAATGAACTAACAATTCAACCTTACAAACTTACATACGAATAAGTAGTTAACTGATTGAGTAAGTGACTCTTGTCAAATACGAGTACATCAAATCAGACTGCATAGAGTTTAAAACCAAAGAAAAAACAAAGTATCTATAACTAGAACTCAAAACCAGAGACATGTGATGTGTTAACAAGTCAAAATGACAATATTGTATGTACGGGTATGATTGTGTGTAACAAATATTCCTGGATTATTCATTAGGAACATGAGTGGATGTGTAGATTGTTTTTTCAGCAGGAGTATTACAAGGAAACAATTATTAACTAAAATGTTGCTACACAATTCGTCGTTATCACAGAGTCTGTAGCATATTTGGCAGCATGATGATGCTGCTCAAATTGTTCGGGGATCATGCAAAATTTCCAATGAAGATAATAATTCTGGTTGGTGCTTAAATGAAAGTCAACAAAACATATTTTGTTCCTTTATTTTATTTTTTGGAATTTTTCCCAGTTAAGATAAATGAATAAATATTGTAGTTAGATAAATGCATGAATGAATCACTGATTGACTGACTGACTGACTGACTGACTGAATGAATGGAGAGATGAAATGTTTTGATGCTGTATATGAGAGTGATGTTGAAGTTGTTCGATTTGCTTAACTATTGTACTGATTGGCTGGGCAAAGGGGTTACAGAGAGGGAGAAAGCAAATGTTTAAGCATAAAATTTTTAATTTACAGTATCAACAGAATTAAACGAATCGTGTGAAATTTCAAACAAAAGCTTAAAATCCAAAAATAATAAAAACAAACTGTAAAAGTTTTGTTAAATATACGCAAAAGAGGGCAATTTGCCCAAAAGTACTGGCATTGAACAAAAAGATGAACACCTTTTGAAAGGGGTAAAGAGAATTTGTTTAATTTGACAGACTGATTTTGAAGTGATTTTTACACAAAGTGTTTGAAATAAAAATTTGCAAGTTGTGTTGCTTATTGATATTGAAGTTATTGATTTGCATAATTTACGTGGGTTAATTGATGAGTAAGTAAAAGTATAGTCAATTTCAATGTGGGAATTATTAGGAGATTTTTCAGGACACGCTTCCTTCATAAATTTAATATTTAATTATGGTATTTGTTGGGTTCTGTTGCGATTTCTATATGATTTTTATTTTAATCGCATTTTTGGAAAGTTTTCTGGTTAAAAAATAAAAGCACTTAGAGTGCTGTGGCTGAAGTTGTTCAGACATTTTACAATAATGATATTCTAATTTCTAATGCTGGCGCTCAAACATAATACAAGATGGAAAAAAAACTTTCTATTAGCTTTAGGAAAAATTATATGAATCGCCAAATATTTGCTAAAGTTGTAGGATTTTAAAGGGTTCTACAACGCGATTTAGTAGTCTCTAACGTCCTGTAGCTCATGCTGCACTCCAACAGAGTTTGATTTTCGTAAAGCTTGGGTGCTCTGCTTTTACTTTTGTGTACATTACTATAGACAGGGTGTTCCAATAAGGCGTTTCACTTTCAATAGTGCACCACTTTAATAATTGTCATGACACAACCAGTAACTACTTGACAGATGTCAAGTAAAAACTACGCTATTAATAAAATTGGAACGACTTACAAGCATACCTAAATAAGAGCGTTGAGCGTGGCGTTAGCAACAGGGTATGCATTTGGAGTACATTCAGAGTAAATATTTTTCTTAGAATATATTGTAAATACGTACGCTGTTGCTAACGTTAAGCTTCAACAACGCATAGAAATTACTAAAATTCACTGCCAAAAATTGTGAAAATTTCACTGCCACAGTTTGCAAAACTAAAGAATTTTTGTGTATCCGTGGAACTCCTTCTCACCCAGGAAAATTGATACTGGTGGACCAATTTGAGCGCTTAGGACAAGTTAGTGATGTGAAGAGTGGCACTTCGGTACGAGGCTCAAGAGCATTTGAAAATAATGCTGTTGTAGCCCAAAGTGTTAAGCGAAACCCAGGTTTTACCATTTCTTGTTGATCTTTGGAATTGAATGATGCTTAATGATTTTGCATGGAAGATATTGCTGTAGATGACTTTTATTTTCTACAAGATTGCGATACGCGCCACATAAGTAATGATTTCTTTACTCTTTTCCTTAAAATGTTTCCTGACCCTGTAATTTCTCGAAGAGGAGATCACAATTGGCCACCAAGAACTTATGATTTAATACCTTTAGACTTTTTTCATTGGCGCTACATGAAAGATAATGCCAATTTGTGAGGCTATCTCTGGGTTTCTCTTAACATCTTCCTTTAAGCCATTTCAGTCTTAATTTGGTGTTTTTAAATTCTTAACAATTCTAATAGTTTCGGCTGATTTCTTTAGGCTAAATTACGCACATAAAAATTATGTCAAAATACCATAAAAAATATTGTTTAATCTGTTAATCGAATTAATCTTGAATCGAAAATAGCTTACTTTAAGTTAATCGATTAGTTATTCTGTTAGTACTCAATAGGTTAACTGATTAACTGCAAAACGTTAACAACCTGTTTACTTATGCTATTTGTGCTGTACTTTAATTAATTGTTAAATTTATTATTCGAGACAGGTTTCGATATCTTTTTTCAAAGAATTTCAAAAATCTCTTGCTACACTTTAATGTTCAAGCTTTCTACATTTTAACCCCTTTTAAAAGAGCTTTTCCAAATTTGATTAGTTTGAAAATTGACAGGTATATTTAATTATATTCCTCTATACACTCATTTTTTAAGCTATTCAACATTAAGTCATTTAATCTTTGATAATTTTTATAAGTGAATAAACTTCGATTATTGTTGTTGTACTATTTAATTTATTTAATATAAATCCTGTTCGAGTTATTGTTCCCATGCGCTTGCTTTTGTATTAAATGACATTTATTCTTTCCTTCGATTTCAATGAGTGAGTCATTCATTCCATTCACACACACACACACATGCACAATTGCTTTATTTTGTGACGTCTACATGGCATGTTGTATTTAATGACACTTTACACTGTATGGTTTATAAATCCTTTTGACCACATTCAATTTGATTATATTGATTAAGTGATTAAAAAGTTGTCAATGCACAAACCTTTTATTATTATTATAACTGTTGTTGTTGTTGTTGTTGTTGAGGATGCTTGTTGGCTCCTTTATGCGTTTCGTTTTTTTTATTTTATAACTTTCTCTGATATTATAGTTGATTGTGTTGTTGTTGTTGGGATTGTTGTAGTTGCTGCTACCGCATACTTTTCGCTACTGCTCATATTGTCATTTTTAATCCTTTTTGTTAACCACAATAACCACACTCAATGCGGTTTTACTCTTTATTTTAAGTTAATTTTTTAACAACGCCATCATCATTATCATCAGCATCATCATGATGATCCGCTCATCATCATCATCAATGGCAGCAGAAGCATTAAACTTTCCATAAATCTATAACAATTATTGTATTTAAAATTTTAAAATGAACAAAAATGTGTCGTTTTAATGAGAAAAAAATCACGTGCTTAAAACTTTAAAATAAATTTAAAAACTTTAAAATGAATGTTCCAAAGTTTGTATGATGGCTGCTTTCCGTAAATTATTTTTAATTTGCGGTGAAAACTCTGCTAACGGACACCTCACATAGGCGGTCACTTCCATTAAGTGCACAATATTCTAAGTCGCTTTGTTTTCAATGTGTTTTTAGAACAAATTTCTCTCTGCTAGACGGACACTATCGTGGTCGGATGAGAGGCAGCAGACGTTATTCCTGAAGATGTTATGCAGTTTCAGACAAAACTTACTTTAATACTTAGTCATTACAAATCAGAAGGCATTTTGAAATGAACTCCGCCATAGACGTACACCTTCCATTAGCGGACAAATCTGTTGTGACGGTCGATGTTTCACTGTAGTTATTTCTCCATATAAAATTAGGTCCTTAGCGATGGAATAAATCTGTCCTTTATAAATTTTATGAAATGATAGACTCTTATTTTTTCTTATGCTGTTAATTAGAGTGTCACACAACAATTAATACTTATTTTGTAATATTAATTCGAATAATAGCACGTAAAGGACTAAACCTATACAAAATTGGGGAATATTTAGCAAATAGTTTGTCTATACGGAAAAAAAACTCAGTACGATTTTTTTTACGAAAACAGCATAATAATTAATTGTGCTGTTAAAGTTCAATTAATGACGAAAATTTCATTACTAAAATTATAGTTTTCAATCACCCTAATTATTTGAAAATTTAGAGAAAATTTTATTTTTGATTCAATAACGACAGTGAATGATGACAATTTCAATTTTTCACAAATTGTTTTTATAGAAAATTTGTGAGGAGAATTTTATGGATTTTACTTCAATTATCGAAAATGCCGCTTTTATCAGATTCCCACGTTTTTGAGGTACGGGCAGTTGATTCAGACTTGTTTGGCGATGATGATGTATCCCAGCTGGCATTTTCAATTGTGAAAGATCTCGCTGGGAATCTCGTGAAAAACATTTTAGAGCGCCGACGAGCGCATTTTCAATCGTAGAAGATTCCTTGCACGGGAGAAACTGTTACACGAACTAATTCTTTCGTGAGAATCATCCATAACACAGCGAAAGACGCTTATATTAATCGTAAAGGGAATCGTTTGAGATTTGTGTAGTAAAACAAAGTGTGACATTATTGTTTTCGTACTCTTCAAATAATCATTAGAAGATTTTTTTACGACTTGCATAATAAACATTCCAAGATTAAAAGACGAGCGTGTCAGAAAATGTGTAAAAAGTAATAATCAAGAAAAAAGTAGATGTTTTTGTTATTATTACACGTCAGATTATCATCAGAAGATTCTTTTAGGAGTCGTATATTAAACACAATCGTCTAACCCACCAAACCAAATCTTCCGATTTCGAAAAGAATTCATTTCGGAATTCGGAACCGACATATTTATTACCGATATCGTAACGATTTTATATCAAAGGGTTGACATGATATCGCAACGATGTGTAGATACAAAATAGAAACGAAATAGCAACGATACATTGGTGCGAGATAAAAATTACTTTCCATCATTTTATTAATTAATTTATTATTTATAAGCTACAATTTATTTTAATATAATAAGTATATAAAACCAATTACAATTTTCAAATTGACATATTAGAGCCGTCAGTGGTTTTTCTTTTTAATGGCTTTAACAAAAATCCTTTATCCTTTCCTCTATTTTTTCGTAGTTTGTCTGGCTATAACTGTTGACTCACAAATCTGCAGAAATGTGGAAATTTTTGTATTTGTTTATTACTTTCATTGTGTGATTACACCGTACCTTTAACAATCTTAATAAATTTAAAATTCTTCACGACAATGTTTCTGTTGACGCTTGTCCATGAAAATTTAGATGCAAAACTGTCATTGCCTAATATTTCTTTTGAATTTTCATTAATAAATTTCTTTATGTCGTCCTTTGATTACATACTAAACTTTGTTGTCGATTCAAAACAAATAAGAAAATATATTTAATATAAGATTATTTTGTCTACGGAAAAAATGAGGTGAACTTATTATTTCTAATGTCATATTGTCGTCGTCCTCTAAATTTTTTTCAAAAGCCAACAAATCATCTACATTTTGAATTGGTAGTTTGGGCAGTTTCTTAATATATTATGTTGACCCTCTAGTTTTTAAGCTACGTTCAATTGTCTCCTTTTAGTGCAATAAACTCTTCTGTAAAATGTTAATTAATTTGAGGTTGTCTTCAAGAAATTTTTTTTTTATTAATATTTTAGTTTAATTATTTTTGTTTGCTTTTTCTGTTCTATTATTATTTTCACTTTTACTTACATTTAAATCAAAGTTTTATATATATTTTTTAAAGTTTTGTTTGCACAAATATAAATAATTCCGAAAGAAATTTGTTCAAACAACGTAACGATTTCGTTACGACAAGTCTGACTTTAGAAAATGTCAAAACCTTTGGTTTGGTGGGATCTTATGCTAGCTGGGATGTATGTAAATGCGTATGTAACCATCTCATAACTAAACAGATCAGAACCAAATTTGCGGCAATCTAAAGGTATTGATCTCACTTAGATGTCGAGAGACAATGATGCCATTTAATTCGGTAGAATACGTGAATTTACAAAAATCTTTTTGTTCCAAATGTTTTTGCACATAAAATTTTAACTATCCAATCATTCTAGTCCAGAATCTTATCAGCTCTTAAGATCAATAAACAACGTCAAGAGTTATCGTTATATTTTAATAAATCAAAAATACTTCGTCAAATAAATTTATGATGTTTACGGATATTTTTCGGCCGCTTGCACGTTCGCTTAGCCGGAAGTCGTAGCCGATCCCATATTATTTTTTGTGCAATCATATGTTAAAGTTTTTAAACTTGTGCCAAATCAATAAAATTCTGGCCTCTGTTTTTTCCAATAGGCACCATATGGAGGGCTCACAACTGAAGTGAACCAAGTAACAAAAATACAGTTCGAAAATATTTTAAGTTTCAGTAAATGAAATGAATTTCGCAGAAATAATTTCTAGAATAAATATTTCATTTATACTAAAAATAATTTTAAAGTTTATTTTCATAATTGTTTAATGATATACATTTTAAGAACTGCATTTGAAAATTTGTAAAAAAATGTAAAAAAAAAACAAATTACTTGGTTCATTTCTAAAATATAAAATGAGAGCCAATGGTGGCGTTCATAAGATGTAACTGTTGCGCAACCGCTGAGTGTTTCTCTTAGAAACGCAGATTTGAGTCGTTGCGCTCCCCACAACAGTTCATCATTTGATGCCATTTTTCCCATCACAATTTTTTTTCGCTACATTTAGTCAACATGTCGTGTTTATCGCCACAGCGCTACAGTGGCGACTGTAAATTAGCTTGTTAAATTTTGCATTACAAATGCGAAAATATAAATACTATCGGCGCAGGTTTATCATTTTATTGGAGTATTTTTCTGATTTTTGTTAAACAAAATATTTCTAGCTCGAAGCTCACTGCAAATGAATTTATGCAAAATTCTTTGGCATTTTACATTGAGTTATGTAAATTAATATTAAAACGATTTTATTTGAACAATATGTTTTTGAAAGTGCTTTCATGCCTTAACCTTCTGAAAATTATAAATAGAGAAGTTAATTCCTTGACTGGCTTAATACACAATTTTCAAAATTTAATTAGTGAAAATGATGTTCAAAACTGAAATGACGAATTCAGAGAACTCCGTTTTATAAAATTCAATGAGTATTTTATAGCTGAAGATTATCTTAGATGTGAAGCATTTTGGGCAAAAGACTTAAAAATAACTCGTGCTGACAACATTCTGGTTTTCCCGGTCCTGTAAAAATTAGTCCACTTCTTCAGCAAATGTTGAACGAGTATTCTCAGCATTCAATTTAAACAAAACTAAATATAGAAATATATTAGACAACAGCACTCTCGAAGGCATCTTATATGCAAAAATCCTGAAGGATATAAAGATAATGAAACATTAACATCGATTATATTTTCATACGATGTAAAGACCATGTATTCCAAAAACTACGAAAAAATTCTCAGTAGTTTAGCGTCAGGTCTGAAAGAGGTACATTATAGTAATAAAACCTTTTCATAGTATATCTACTTTATCTATCTGAATTGGTATTTGTTTGGTTTTCTTATATAAGTAAATATTATTTTTATCTAAATACGAGTACATAATGCCATTGTTCTAATGAAATCGGTTGTGTGTTTTTCCAAGTTTTCTGTTTGTTGGTTGGTGAATGTGTGACCTAAAATTAATATTTTTTATTTTCACGGATTTTGTCGGAGCAATGACGATATATACAAACGTATCGTCGGTCACAGGTTGACAACTCTTAACTCGCAAAAAAATCGAATCGGGTTTTTGATGCCAAAAGACTATGTTTTTTGTCCTTCTGCATGTTAGTAATTTTCATTTATATTTTTAAAAAAATTCCTTCCCTTCTTCTCCTACTAATTTTTTTTATTTACTTCCAACACGGTTTAGTAGCAAAGTAATAACGTTTTTCTGCCTCCTGAAAAGTATAAAAAACATGTTAACAGTTGTCAACCTGTGACCGACTATAAGTGCATACATATATGTTTCGTTATAAATATATTTATATCCATGTGATTCTTAAAGTACTACCTCGTCAGTAGTGATAAAGTCTACTGGTGGATTTCGAATGACAAGCCTGTGTTAAATGTCAAAAATAGAAAACATTGGCTCGGGTATAGCTGGTCAGTAGTACAAGTGATCATGTCACTAGTATGACAGTATAGTTTCACTATGTACATTCCCTACAGGGTACTTTATATAATAGTAATTTAAATACATATGTAAATATACTTTAATTAAAAAATTTTTTATTAAAAAAATTATGATTTTTTCCCATAAAATATGATTTGTTTTTTCGGCATATGATGATTTTACTTCAAAAAGCTTCTAGCAACGCTGGCCGTTACCTTAGGAACGAGGCACTCTTTTACTTAGTCCGTTGCAGAACTAAATAGATTTGAATTTTACAGAGAATTTCGTAATAGTTTTGAAATTTTTCATATTTTATGACTTGGTTTACTTTAGCTCTGAGCCCTCCATATGCACATTAGTGATCTTTTTTTTTCAACTTAAAAGTTGGTACTAAATAAAATAAATCTCGATACGACACTCTCCCACATCACATAATTTTTCTGTACCTTCAATAAATTTAAAAAAACAAAAATTCTGATATTTTTAAATATTTTTTTAAACTTAACCAAACCATCCAATTTATAAAGAGCTCTTCAATGTTTTCTTTTAATTTTTTAACCAACGAATCAATGGATGTGTTTGTACAATGTCTCGCGGTTTTTTATTTTCTTTTCATTTCTTTTTTTTCACTATTTGGGACTTTGGTGCGTATATATTGCGGTCGCCATATTGCAAATCCTTTTTTTTTTTTGTTGGTGTGCATGTGTTTTTGGTAATTCCGTATTTTCGCCATGTTGCAATTCAGAATTGAGTATTATGCAGTTTTTTGTATTCTCGGTTGGCGTGTACATACACACAATTTTCTCTGGACTTTTTTTATTTTATATATGTATTTTTTTGTTGTTGCTTGTATTCTTATGGTTTGATTGTATATGAAGTATTGAACTGGTCAAACGATTATTGTGGAAGGATTTCGTTTGTTTTGTTTCATTTTTTGCTTAATATTTTGTTTTTGTGGGCACACAAAAGTAATGAATGTAACATGCTGTTGGGAGCGGTAGCTAGGTGGGTTGGAGAAGATGTTTACTGTGAATGCCTGTCCATTTATTGCTGATAATCACTGTGATAAAGTGTATGGATATTTTTCTTTTTATATGATATTCATACAAATATTCATATTTATGTTTTCTTTACGGTTCAGATTTCATCTGTCCCTGGTTCAGCAATAGTTTATTTTTTGGCATTATTGTTGTTGTTGTTGTCGATGTTGCTGTTTCTTTATTGTGTTGCAGGTTTATGGTGCAACCATTATGACAACAACATTTTATTTGGTTGAATCGTAAATGAAGCTTTATAGGTTTTTTGTTCGTGCTTGTTTTTTGAGTACGTCAACATCTGGATTGATATGAAGTTGGGAATTATAAGGGATTTATGAAAATGATTAATGAGTTCTCTTTGAATCGACATGTTTAACAGCAACAGTTGCAGTTAAACAAAAAAAAAGGAAAAAAACGAGCAGAAAAATCACATTCATATTTTGGTTCGTTCATTTAATAAGACCAAAGCTGCTCGTTTAATAACGTGCATTGATTGTATTCATATATTATAGTAAGAATCTTAGTAATTAAATTAAATGTCTCTAAATAAATTTTAACTATTTTAATAAATCCTCTTGAATGGTTTTCCTCAAAAATATTTTTTTATTAGTTTTTGCTTAATTATTCTTTCTTTCTTTTTAATACATATTTTATGTTTTAATAACAACCATCACTCTTACTTTATTTCACCAATTAAAATCAGCTTAGAACACAACAAAAAGTTTGCCTTTTTTTTATTTTTCAGTTTTTCAATTTGTACGAGTGAGTTCTTGAACATGTGAAAATGTTTTCAACACTTTGGAAATTTTCTACTAATTGCAGCAATTTACCAACTGTCAACGAGATGAGTGCAACAAGAATCGCATAATACACCACAATCGAAACAAAAAAATGGGAAAAATGGAAAAAATCTAAACTAAAATACCATGACAACCGCAAATGCATACACATGTTGGTAAAGTGAAAAAATCTAAAATTTTACAGAAAAATTATTCTACATTGGCCAAAAGTGCTGCCAGAAACAGGCAGCTCTAAACGAAAGTGGTCGTAATCATTAGAAAAATAGAGCTACTCTATAAAGGCTTAATCCTTTTAAATTAAGACAAATTATAATTATTAATTTGAAAGCGTCCTTTTGGTCCTACGTTCATAAAATTTACAATTACGAAAAAGAACAAATTATACTATGGTTGGTAGCCAACATACAATGGTTGAAATAAAATAACTTCCTAACATAAAATTATTTATTTAAGCTTCAGGTCCAGAAAATAAATATAAATGATTAATTTATTCCGATATTTCGCTTTCTCTATGAAAAGCTTCTTCAGGGATATATTTAATTAAAAGTTAATAATAACAGTTATTGTTTTCACAAACCAATGAAAAAAAAACAAATTTGGAATAAGTTGTGGATATAAAACTACTATTTTGAAAAATAATCACTTCAAATATATTCATCTATTTTAACACATAAGTTTTGTATATGTTTTATTTCCTCAATTTTTCTACATGTTATTATTTAATATTAGCGACGCGCTAATATTTAAAAATGTATTCAATTGAAACCGTCTGTAAGGATTGTTTTCCATAGCCAAATAAATAAATAAAATAAATCTTCCAAGCTGAAACTAACTCTACAGCTTCACAAGGCTTCATTGAAATAGGTCAAACGCTTCATAGTTTTTTTATTATTTATTCTTAGATATAAAAAAAGACCAGCTTGTTAATAACTATTTAAGATATGAGTATCTGTTATTCGCCACATATTATTTAGAAAAAAAATTATGTTTGCTTTTAGTTCGTTCGCAATGATGTTAAAATATTATCAAGCATAAATGGCTACTTAATTAATTATATCGTAACTAATAAAAGCCAAGTGACAAAAATTATTTCAACCCAGTCGCAACCAACTTTTCAAAATGTGTCTCACGTACTCGCACATTTTGCATTTCACACTTTAAAAATTATAATTTATTAGTTTGAAATTTCACACTAAAAACTGTCTTTTTGTCTTTTATAAAAAGTCTTTACTGTAGTTAAGTGCACATGTAAAATTTATATTTGAACTCTGACAAAGAACCGTCTTTAAAAAAAGGAATAAAACTTTAGGCCAATAATTAGTGGCTACAACAATAAGAGGACACACAAAACAAGCAACACTAAAAAAGTCAACAGTAATTAAAAAGAATATTAAAATGGATGCAATTTTTGTTAATGGAAATTTGAGGCAGATGCAGCATTTAAGCAGTTGCAAAAATGTTTTATTGCTAAAAATAATTGCTATGGTCAAAGTAATTTAGGTTTTCCGAGTAAAAGTAACAAATAAATAATGAAAACTTAACCAAAATACTAATAAACATTTTCGAGCAGTTTTATATTGATTTATTTTGTTTGGCCAAAACACGGGAAACAAAAAAATAAAAAGAACACACATCCAAATGACACGTGACTGATGGTTTATGTGTTTGAGTGTCGTTGTTTTATACACAATTTTTGTTTATCTCCGACTTGTCTGTATTGGCCAAGTTGTGTTATTGACGGGCTCTAACGTTCATGCAATATTGCACAAAAGTGTCAAGTGAACTGAAATCACTTGCAATTGCAAGTGTTGTTCAGCCACCGTTTCGATATTTTTTTAATGTTTTTTAGAGGGGGCCGGGGTATGCATGACATAAAGGAGGAAATTCATGTTTTATGCCACCATAAAATGCACATGTCGCTTGTTGTTCGCAACAACATTTAAATGCTTTACAGATTGTTGCGTTATTTCTTTTTCTTTTTTTTTTTGTTTATAAAGGTTTTTCTTTATACATAAATTGTTTTTTTTAACTTTTCTTCTTTTTGTTGGTGTTTTGCCAGATAATGGTTGAGCAACCGTAACATTGCTGCTTTAGTTACTTTTACACATTTTGATTGACATGCCACAATAAGAAACAAAATCATGGCATTTCTTGATTTTATTTTATATACAAAATCGTTATATTTAGCGGCGTTCCATGTTATGCATACTTAACTCTATTTTGTACTCTTAAAACTTCTCGAACGCCTGCTTGCAGTTTATTTTCCAACTGTTAGTTGGTCTCTTATAAAACACCCCCTTACACAACTATTTGCAACCATGTTGCCTGCCACTCCGTTTATGGCGGACACATGCGTTGTATGTCTATAAACGATTGCAAGTGTAGAATTTGAAAAAGCTAAAATTGTTATTGTATTTTTTGGTCAGCCATATTACCAGCATATTTTCCCAGACATTGACAAACAATTGCAGGTTTTTTGTTGCCTTTTTTTGGGGGATAGTTTTGCGGATGGATGCAATTGATAATGATGGTTTCATGTTGTCATAAGTAACCATTACAATGGTTTTGATTTTGTGTTTAATAAGTGTATGTGGGTGTGCGTGTGTTAGTTAAAGTGAGTGCTAGAAATTCTGAAGGGTTGTTAAGTAACTTGGTTACTGAAAATAATTGTTTTGAGTTAAAAGAAATGGATTGGAGTTGAAAAAGTTGCATATTTCTTCAAATAAATAAGTTGGAGTAAAGAAATTTCTTTCAACCCACCGGCCATCATATTTGCCGTGAGAAATAGTGCACAAGGGCTACTCGGGACGAAAATCTTTTTAAATATAACTGCTGAGAGTCTATCGAAAATAAGACAACAGAAAGCGAGAGAATGCATTCGTAAAAACAAAAATCTTCTTTAGCATCAATAATGGACATAACAATATACTAGATCTTCGTCTATAATGGATTAACTTTGCCATTGGGAAACTATATTGGGTCTCAAACAAACGAAACAGATTAATTAATTTGCTATCTCATGAAGAATTGAAAATGCTTTTTTTTGTTTGTTCTCAGTTTAATTACCAGATGCTGTATTGCTCATTTTGGCCTCAAATACCGCCAGTTTATTATTAGAAATTCTGAGACAGATGTTATCTGTAAATACTAGGGTTTCCGTTCGAATAAAAATTATTCGAATAATTCGAAAATTCGTTTTCCATTTTTGTTTGAACCAACAAATATTTTTCAATTTCGAATAAAGAATTATTCGAATAATTTTTTTCGAATAATCGATCAATTAATGAACGACGTACAAAATCATTAAAAACTTTAATATTATTCCTGAACTATGGGAATTTCCTATCCAATACTAGCCTTTTAAAATATGCCGCGAGAAGCTAAACAAAGGAGTACGCAAATCCTTTGTATTCATGATTATTTTGTGATAAAAATATGTATTATGAATGACCTCAACTACGATGAAGAATAAAATGACGTTTCTGAGGTAAAGTCTTATTGACTACTCTAAAAATATCTATTAATAAAGTAAGAAATTGTACAATCGCAAAAATCGTTAACAGTGTTGAAGATTATCTAAACTATTGAGAAAAATTCAAAAAACGAACAAACAAACCTGATATGTTCTTTAATGCTGTTTTAAGCGTAAATTTTTTATTCTTGGTTATTGAAATTATTCGAACAAAATTTCATAACTATTCGTTTATTTCAACAAAAAAATTATCATGAAATTTCATTAGAACAAATGAAAACACGAATAACTGACGACCCTTGTAAATATGTAGCCTAGAGATCTCGAAGCAAAAGTTCCTAGGAGATGTATCTGCCAGTATAAACGTCTCTCACTAATTACATTAACTGGCTCTATTTGTGCCTCAACCTGTTGCAATGATCACAGAGGCTGCACAGGAAGTTTGTATTGCTCAAGATGGGCAAAGAATTATATAAAAATAACGAAACCTCAACAGCTTGAACCGAACTTTATGGTAAAAAACTTGGCTGGAGTAGAGCTCTAGCTTACAACTTCGACCAATTGGTCTAAGACCATTCCCTCCTTCTCTAAATATGTATAAAAATATATTGAAAAAATGCAAAGTTTTCAATTACTTTCAAAAATTATTTTAAATTATTGAGCAAAAATGTATCAAGATTTTTCATCATTTTTATTAATATTGTAAAGAATGACACTGAAATTAACCCTTTTAAATCTTTATAATTTCCATAAATGTCCAGAGCAAAAGAAAAAAGAAGAACAAAACAAACTTGTAATTAAATTTAAATTTCATAATTTTTTATTCGACTTCAAAGCCAAAGCAAAGGGAAACAAAAAATAATAAAATTTATTAACAACTACTTTGTGAAAATGCATTTGCATCTAATAAATGTTAAAATAAAATATAAAATTAAAAAAATATTAATAAAAATCGTGTGTCAAAAAACATCCATATTTATGCAAATAAAGTGTAAAAAATGCATTAACTGGAGTTTAATTTTTTGCTTTTTATTTGTGATACTTTTTTTTTTGTTAACGTAGACCAAATATGTTTCGTCATTTTTTGGTCTGGCCGCAATTATTAGGACAAACCAGCACAACGTGTTCATAATGCATGCTCTTAACAACACTTCCTCAATTTTGGTATTTTTTATATTATTTATTTGCTTGTAATACAAAAACAACAAGATAACCAGTTGAAAAAAAAAGAAAATCAACTTTGAAACGTGAATACATAAAATTAACACACACTCAAAAATATAAAATGTTGAGCTGCTGATCATGCCCCAAAATGTATGCACAAAGGACATGTTTCAAACACATACCAAATGCAATTGAATTTTAAGCAACAGCAAAAAGCATTTCAATAAAACTCATACAGACACATGCAATAAAGGCAACTTGGTAATGCAAAAAGAAAATGCAGAAATTTGTATAAAAAAGGCGACATATTATATACAGCAAATGCACGGTGGGACATTTGATTAAAACTGATAATATACAATTATTGTGGTTATGACAGTTTCTTTCCTTTGAGTGCAAAAGATAATAAAAATTGTCCAGATTAGATATCAGTATTTTTTATAAACTTCTTCGATGGCGAAAATACAAGAGTTGAAGTTCGAACTGGTGCGGCATACAGCGATATCGCTTCACAGACATGGCTGCTAAAAATAGAAGCTGTTATTGCAGAAAGATAAGATTTGCGCACTTATTTGAATTGAAAAGGCATATACAAATTCAAAATTTGGCGATTATAAAAGCAACGATTTATATCCTTGCCATATATCCTTAAAATACGAAATGTCATAAAATTTAAAATTAGAACAAATTCAAAAAGTTTTATATGGGATTTCTTTCGATATTGAATGGCGTAATTTGCCCCCTGTTGGTTCCCAAAATAAAGTTTGCTCGGAAAAGTATTTAAAAGTAAATATGAAGGGTGCTTAATTATTGTTTTCTACGAAATGTTTATTTAGAACGCTTGTTTAAGTTGACCAAGATTGAAAAACTTAAAATTCCGTACGCTGAAGAATTCATATCATTTTCATTTATCACTAAATTGAGAAATTTAGCAAAGCAAATGAGTTCAAGATAATTAAACATTTTATTCATCAATATTTTTGTAACCACATCAATTAGTTTCAAAAGATTTTTACTGTTTATGAAAGGATTAGATGATAAAAACAGATGCTGAAAGTGAAAGAATTTGTTAAGATTCTAATGTATGTTCTAGAAAGCATGAACCTATACTTCCTATAATCCTAATTACGCACTTCTTCCATTTAGTACTTCTGCATCATTTTTGTTTAATTGACGAACGTATGGGCTTGTTGTTATCATCATGAACAATCGATTGATTTTTACTAATAAATAGAGATGGGAACTTGCTTGATTTTTTACTCATGCTCATGCACACTCACGATAAACAAATTTTACTCAAGCACGCAGGACCTTATATTTCCGGTTCCCATTCGTGCACACTCAGGTGAGTGAAAAAAAATAATTACCAAAATCGCGAACACTCGCTGACGAAAAAAAAACTATAAAAAAATTAAATAAATTAATTGAAAAAAAATTGTAAAAAAAATATCCAGAAACAATTACTCCAAAAATTTACTCATTCACATGCACTTACGCTCAATTTTATTCTGCTTACATTTATGCCGCCTCACGTGATTGAATTAAAAACTAATCACGATCATGCTAATCACGTGAATTATTATAAAATGTAGATATTTTTTTATTAATGCAAATATTATTATTAGTAAGGACGGAGACCTCAGTAGCCACCATCCCCATTTTTAAATTTAACTTATTATTAATAAATAAAAATATATAAATAAAATAAGATAATTGTAATCTTTATAATTTTCCAAAAATCAATTTTATTTGATTGTCCTCTACAAATATAAGTATGTAGGCCCACTGTAAAATATATGGTGAAAAAGTTGTTCTAATAAAACAACAGCCCATACAAGCTTTTACATTTACACACATTATAAAAACCTTATTGCACAAAAAAAAATACACGCAGACACACGCAAACACACGCACACACAAAAATCCATTTACAAAAAAAATTATGAAAATGTAAAAAAACAACTAAATAGAAAAAATGCATTACTTTCCATTTTTGATTGCAAGTCCATTTGTTGGCTCTAACAAGTTGCAAATTTGCTTAAAGCATAAAATATACATGCACTCATATTTTTTCAAGCACTCACACTGAAAACCATATAAATAAACCCACACACACACACACCCACAAGCATATCCATGCTCATACATACACTCTCTCAAAACACATTTGCAAAAGATAAAAAGTCCACCACAAAGTTAACAAAACTACAAAAATTTTATACATCAAATACAAAGAAACATTTGCATATAAACACATACACACACAGTCGCATCTCTAAAAGCATAAAAAATAATATAGCAATTTTATAAAAAAAAGAAGAATAAAAACATACGCACACATGTTAAAATAAAGTTGCGCTTAAAGTGCAACAAAAAGCTGCCATTTTTATATTTGGGATCCCCCTCAAAAAAGTAAAAAATAAAAAACGTTACAAAGCAAATGATGACTCTGATGATGGTCTTATTCAATGGTTTGTTGTTTGGTTTTGAATTCATCCAAAGTTCATTTTATCATAAACAACGCACTCATTCCCTCATACTTTTATGTTCCTCCGGCTGGCCGTTAACACCAACACATTTTCGAGGGGGGCTACATTTCTATATCACTGCAAATATAGACAGCGCCATTTGTTGTTGGTCATCAGAGACGATTATTTTCATAGCGACTCGTCCTTTTTAATCTTATTTGATTTCATGAGTATTTTATTTCTAGAACAAAAGCTTGACCATCATTGCTGCTCTTCTTCACTGCCATCCCCCTGTCCCAAGTATTTTTAAGCCTTTAATATTTGCCTGCTATTTATGTAGACGTTACAATGTGTGGTGCGTATGTTTGTGTGCATGTTACGTATACGTCATCCGTCAAAACGGAAGTAGACTCTACAAACATTGATGGTTATTGCCATTGTTATTCTTGTTCTTTTGGTTGCAGTTTTTTTTATTGTCGCTTTTTGTCGGCTTTTCTATGCATATTCCGTTGCGGTTTAAAAAATTTAATACACCAACAATGAGCATGTGGAATATAAAATAGCTACGAAATCGTGATGAGGGTCTTAGGAGGCTAAATGAAACCCTTTATTTGCATTTAAAGCGAATTGGGGGCTTCATACCTTGATAACAGTTTTTTTTTTTTTTTTAATATGAATTTAATCGATTTTTTAGTTGCCTTTAAATCAAATTAAATGGGGAGGGAGATGTTATTAAAGTGTGTTTTTGTTCAATAAAGTAATTATTGTATTTTTGAGTTTGTGTTTTAAAAAAATGTTTTTAATTTTAGATTATTTTTATATCTCCAGCACAGTTAGCAGGAGGAAAGCTAATTATCATTTTATTTCGCTTTGTTATCCTTAATCCCAAAGGTTAGATGGTATTTAGACGCTGCATTTTCAGATAATACAACTGTTAATTTCCCTTTTGAAGTTGCTATTTAAAGTGATAAATATTTTTACGTTAAGTTTTTAATTCAAGTATTGTCGAAAAGGTCTCTTTGTTTTATAATAGATAAAAATACAAAATTCTATCAGAATCATATTGACAAGTGTATAAAAAATACACAAAATCAAGTTGGAGTAAAACAAAATGTCAAGAAGAATAACACAAATCGAGATTTTTTTCCTATTCCGTATGCTTCTCTGTTCCTTTTAAGGTCAAACTAAAAACTCAGAACTGAACAAACTAAACTAAAGTATTTTACCGGAAAGTCAAACTTTCGATGCTTTATTCCAAGAACATACATTTTTACTTGGACGGCACGTAGAGGTTGATTTTTTCACATGTTTGTTTAAGGAAAAAATTCTCGATAATTATTTTTAATTTTTCTTAAATTTTTTTCATTCCAACATAGTTTATTCTATTTGTAGGTTTTTTATATGATTCTGGTAGAAATTGAGCTATGGAACATATGGAGCTAAGAAAGAACATTTTTTTTAACTCATCGTCTGAATGTTCATGATTTTTTTTCCTAAGAGTTACACGATCAAGTTTTATCTATCAAGTTTCAATACACTCACACTTTTTTACTAAACACTCATACTTTTAAAACTTGATACGAACTTGCTTTTAAAAATTCTCTGTCCATCGAGTGTTTCAATTTATTGTCAAGACAACATTTTTTGGTTTGTATTTTATAAATATTCTGCCGCAATTAAAAACTACTAATTAAAATCAAATAATCAAATATGTTTATGAAAAAAGCAATAAGTGTAATCATATTTTGTGATGTATAAAGCAACCATTCGAAGCTATTTTTCTTGACGATGACATCTATGAAAATAAAATAGCTTTAAAATTGCGTGCAGCCTACGTCACAGCTACTCGTATCAAATTAATTGAATTTTGATAAGTAGTACGTGCGAAAAACTTGAAAGAAAAACTTGACCGTGTGGCTGCAGGAATAGGAAAGGAAAACATTTATTTTGGTAGAAAATCACGGTTGGGGAAGATATCATCGTAAATATCGTAAGTATCGCAAATAATAAGCAAATAAAAATGGAATGTTGCCGACAACATGTTCATCTGTATGGAATCAAATTAAAAAAAAGAGAATTCCAGAAGTTTTTTTTTTAATATTCTCCAGTCTAGACTCGGACGTAGCAACTTTAAAAGGCCAATTTTAAAAAGAAATTCCTGCTGGAAATTAGGCTTGTCGTTCGAATATAAATTATCCAAATAATTCGGAAAATTTTTTTCATTTTTTTCGAATAATCGAATAATAATTGAACATTCGTATAATTAATGAACGACGTTTAACAACATAATTCATGAAAGACTTTAATATTATTCCTGAATTGTATGAATTTTCCATTCAATACTTACTTTTTAAAATATGCCACAAGAATCCTTTGTTTTCACGATTATTTTGTGATAAAAATATGTATTACAAATGACCTTAATTACGATGAAGAATAGGATGACGTTTCTGTGGTAACTCATATCGTTTTATTGACTGATTTAAAAAAGTTTATAAATAAAGTAAGAAATTGTACAAATACAAAAATCGTTAACAGTATTAAAGATGATCTGAACTATTGAGAAAAATCCAAAAAAGAACAAACAAACATAATATGTTCATTAATGCTGTTTCAATCGTAAATTTTTTATTCTTTGTTAAAAATTTAAAAATTATTCGTTTATTCGAAAAAAAAATGTATCATGAAATTTTATTCGAACAAATAAAAATACGAATAATTGACACCCTACTGGAAACTCAACGTCTATGGGCTGTCTTATAACATTTAAATCATTTATCACTTTTTAAACTAAAATAACATTCAAAATATATTCAATTTAGTATTATTGTTTTATTAATATAATAAATATATAAATAATTGATAGTAGATATTTTCAATATAAAAATATAACATATTTACAACAGAAAGGACTTCTAATGGGTTCTCCAGCCTCGCCAATTGTGGCTGATATTGTAATGGAGAAATTACTTGATGTATGTATTGGGGAAGTGGCCATTAAGCCAAAAGTTTTGACAAAATATGTTGATGACTTATTTTGCATTATTTCAGAAAGCGAAATAGCGATTCTATTATCAACATTTAATTCATTTCATTCTGACATTAAGTTTACAATTGAGAAGGAATGTGATTTTAAACTTCCATATTTAGATACATTAGTAATAAGAAGAAATAGTTCATTTATAGATTGGTACGAAAAACCAACTTCTTCTGGTAGAATAATTAATTATTTTTCTAAGCATCCAAAGAGAGTTATTATTAATACTGCTAAACACCTTATTGAAAGAATATTATCAGTAAGTGATATTGAATTTCATGAGAAAAATGTAAGGAGAATTAAAAATATTTTGAATGAGAATAGTTTTCCTAAACACTTGCTTTGTAAATTAATAAGACAATATAGATATATAAAAAGAAGTTCAGATGTTTCTTCGGAACCAAAAATTTAAAAAATCTTTAACATACGAGTATGTACCTGAAATGTCGGAAAGATTAGAAAAATCTAGTGAAAAAGATAGAATTGCACATAGGATGCATCAGACACTTAGAAAATTATACAGTAAGACCAAAGATAGAATAGAGACATTAGAGAGGTCTAATGTCTCTATTAACTCAGATTAACTGACCATAGATCAGATCAAAAATACAAAAATAACATTTCTTCGCAAAAGACAGCATTAAGTATCACATTGTGTTAATTTTAACCATAATCCTGATTTTAGTAATGTAGCAGTTTAAAATGCGGAAAATAACTTCAAACGCAGATATATGTTAGAGATGCTAAATATTATTAATGTTCCAATGGGAAATAGAATTATTTTTAAAGAAGATAGGTACAGCTAGTGTTGCTCATGTATATAGATATTTATTATATAAGAACGGAAACGGAAATGGAATATTCCTATTTTTGTGTACATACGCATTTATTAAGTTGTTCATTTTCTGATATTTTAATTTTGAAAATTTTTATTTATTTGTTTTTTGATTATTGTAAAAAAGTTTATATTTACACAATTCTTATATTCCCCTCAAGAAGCCACACAACGAAGTGGCGAAATATCGGTTAACTAATAAAATTTTGTAAATGTTTTTTATAAAAAAGTGACCTATAGCCCGAGATTAATTAGGGTCATTTGAAAAACAAAAGGTCGAAAAACTATATAAGAATAATAAATTTTTAAATTAAATTGCTTAAAAATGTATTCTTAAAAAATGTTTGCGTTCTTTATTTCGTGCGGCTAAAACATTTTACTTCAATGATTTTCGTCCTTCTTAAGTTTATGAAGATTTCACATTTTAAAATAATGAAGCCAAGAAGTGACTTCATTTTTGTAAAATATTATTACTTTTTATTATATTGTTAATTATTCAATATGCGTTGTGACACTGACGAAAATTATGATTACAGCTACAACAACAAGAAATAGCAGCACATTTTAGTGGCTCATTAAAACCCTGAAACGATGTGGATAATTACACGTTGCCGATTATTTACATACAAATAAAAATGTTTATAGTTAAAATTGTGAATGTCTTTTGAGATGCAGAAGAAAACATGTATGACTGTTTGAAGTGTATCAAACGCCTGCATGTGTGTGTATGTGCCTTTTAACACCCACACTGTCAAGCAGTCTGTCTTTTTATTTTAATTTCCGGTTTCAATTTTATTTTGTTGCTTCAACAATTAGCTTAAGCTTTGTATTGTATTTTTGTTAATGTTTCTGTCGTCTTGTTAATTTAAGTTAAATAGTCTAACACGTACTTTTTGCGTGTCTGTGTTTGTGCTAAGATTGTAAGAGTGAGTATTATGACAAGATGAGTGTTTGAAAAGTGTTGCAATTAAGACTCATATGAAAAAATGTTATAAGTGTTTTGTAAATACTTTTAAGACATTGAAAAAAATAATTGTTTAATTACAATAAATCTTATATAGTACAGGCTCTTACCAACGTCAAAGGTGGCCAATGGCGAAGTGTGCATAACCAAGGCAGATATTTACCCAACAAAATTATATACAAATAGACAAATATGAATAACTTTAAAACCACCAGTAAGGTCAGGCTAAGCTGTGCGCATCTGCGATCGTAGGTGAAATGTTACTGTGGCCTAGTGAGATTGGATTAATGGAAAACTTGGAAAACCAATCAAAACGAGCCAAGTTAACCACGTTGGTGAAAACCTTATTAAAAAAAAAACAATAACAAAATAAGCAATATAAATTTTTCAAAGATGTGGAAACACTTTACCGTTTTCTTAAAAAAATCTAACACATCTTTTACTTTTTATCAAAAAAATTGCTATTCAAACTTTTCTTATTTTATTTAAAAAAACCTAACTGGGTGGGTTTTTTTTAATAAAATGTACAAAATTGCCCAGTGGGTAGCCAACCCAGGTTTTCATACATTTGTAAACTTTAAATCAAATCGAAGCAGGATTTTAAATAGATTAAATGCTTTAAAAAGCTTTTAAATGCATTTATGCAGATGACTAAAACACATATGAGCATTAACGAGGGGCTGTCACCGCTGTAAGACTTAGAGTTAAATAACTATGCCTTGTTTCTGGTAAAATTTGTCATGTTCAGTTATTTCTTAATAATAATTTACATAAAAAAAATATTTTTAATATTTTTCAAGAAAAAAAAATTAAAATCGAATAATGAAAATCGTATATGAAAACTTATGGCTTGCCTCTTTATTTCGCACAGTGTGTTACGGCTTTAATTTTAGCCTTGAAGTATACTGTAATGTATACATTTTATTCTTAATCTTAATAATGATTTAACATTGCGCTTGATGGTGTCAATGGCACATTAAACACAAACAATCATGGCACGCTTAACAACACAGCACACACACACTCGCACTCCCACTCGTACGCACATGTAATAATTTTAACATGAAAATTCATATTTTCATATAAAATAAAGCTTTACGCTGTTGTTCTTTATATTGTTGGCGATGATGTAGTGTTGACGACATGTGTTGCAAATTAACGTATTTTTAATTGCTTGTACTTGTGAGTGTGTGTGTTTAATAACACACACTGTGTAAGTGAGCGAGTGTCTGAAAGAGTGAAAGGATGTTCTGCATAATATCAGGTACGAATAAGAAAGAAAGAAACAAATCGTTAATGAAACAAAAGAAATATAACTGCAGGCCTGAAAGGCTGCGCAAAGTACGTTTGGTTAAAGTTTCAAATACATATAGTCTCTTATTTTTTTATATGTTTTGTATTGAACTTTCCCTGATAACTTCCTTAAGGCCATACCGCATAAGCTTCCGAGAGCTTACCAAAAATAAAAAGTTTATATAGCCAAAATAAAACCAAAGATTGAAATCCTTAATTAAAAATCATGTAATTCCTGTTTAAATGGATATTTTGTTGTTGCTATTCCTGAAGGATTATTGTTATGAAAACACAGAAAGTTAAGGGTAATATTTTTCCTTTTCTTTTTTAGGGTTAAAATAAAAAAAAAATAGAAACAAGCATTACACGCTGGAATATATTGTTTGCGTCAAAGACAATATAGAAAATTAGCAAAATCATTTATTGCCTTGAGCTTTTCGGACCATCTACATGTTAAGTAGACCTAAAAGCATTTCAATAAAACAAATGTAAAACTCTAAATTTCTATTCGAGAGTCATATGCAACCAAAAAAAGAAAGAAAAAAGAAACGGAGTATGCAAAACCTTTGCCCTTTATAAACATGGTTTGCTCGTTAAAAAGTATTTATTCAGTTAACACATACAACAATGCAAAAGCAGCAACTAAGTTTAATGCAAACAATCACGAAATGCAGCAACTTAAAAGAGTGCAACAAAGTTTTAGTCAATATATGTTTCATTAACTGAGTTTTTCTAAAGAAATGCGTGGTACTGATAAAAAAATTTCAAATTGATTGTTGGCAATTGTTTTTTCAAATATAATGAAAGTTTCATAGTTTTAATTTATTTTTTTTTGTTTAACTTAAATTTCGATTCTTAAGAATTAATATTTTTCCATAGATTACATTTTTCGAACTGCAGCCTCTTTTTACTACCAACAAATAAAATTTTTAACAATACGGCATTATACTAAAGTAGTTAATCGTTGAAAAATTGAGTTGAGCTTTTGGCTTAATCGGCTGATTTCGGAATTATCGATTAAGTGATTACCCGATTAATAAAAATTACTACAAATCTATTATTTTAATAATTAAAAATAGTTAAACTTTTTGTTGTTTTGAATTTTTTTACTGTTTTGAGATTAATGAGTTGAGCTTTTGGCTTAATCGGTTGTTTTCAGATTAATCGATTAAGTGATTACCCGATTAAAAAAAAATTTGTACAAATCTATTATTTCAATAATTTAAAATACTTAAACTTTTTGTTGTTTTGAATTTTTTTTATTGTTTTGAGATTAATGAGCTTTTAATTGAGCTTTTGGCTTAATCGGGTTTTTTCGGATTAATCGATTAATCGATTAATAAAAATTTCTACAAATTGATTATTTGAATAAATGAAAATGATTTTACTTTTTATTGTTTTGAAATTTTTTTTTCGTTGTTTTGAGATTAATGAGTTCAGCTTTTGACTTAAACGGTTATTTTCTGATTAAACGATTAAAAAAAAATTTTCTACAAAAACTTAATTTTTCAATAAACAAAATACATAAACTATTTAATTTTTTCAGATTTTTCATTAAAAAACAATATTATCACAAACAACAATTCTTGCACAAATCAGGCAGAACAAGAATTTAGTAAAGTTTATTAATAAATAATCAATTATGTAAATGAGATTTCACTTATTAGTTAGAAGATTTTCAAAATTTTTTTTAAGAAACTTAATTTAGTTCAAATGCTTATGATTCAATCGATTTTGGTATTCTTGAGCTTAAATGAAATTTGACTTGGGAAAAGTCCTTTCCCTTAGCGAAAATGTTGAAGAAATCAAAATCAATCCTTAAAAGAGAATATTCAGTTTCTCATTAGTTTTTCTGGTTTTCTGTGAAAACCATATTTATGAGTTTTTAAATCTTCTAATAGATTTGGTTGAGTTGGTACAGTAAATTAAATACATAAAAATTATGTAAAAATACTGCACAATCGATTAATCGACCCAAAATTAACCAATTTAATTGTTATTCGAAATAGCCAGTTTTTAATTAATCAAACATTTGAATGAGTAGCAATGAATCGATTAGCAGATTAACTGTTAATCGATGTATTATACTAGTTTCTATTTAACTTGAAAAAGATTTTATACTTTTTCAATCTGCCACAACACACTTATGAAATCACATGTGTGTACGATTATAGAATGCGCAATTTACTGAAGTATCATTTTTTTCTTCTATTTTATTTGTTTCCTCTAAAGAGATTTTCGCTTATAATGATGTTTAGCCCGAAGGCTGTTTAATAAAAATGCATGTGTTTTGCAACACACAACAAATATCGAAAAAGTTTCAAGCACTAACGGCCTGACATTTAAACATCCCTCAGAATAATCGTGATATTAAAACGACATAAAGCAGCATAATTCGTATGAAAAGATTTTTTCATTTATTTTTTTTTTCCACCAAATGATCTATGAATATTGATACATTTGTTTGCACTCATTTCTAGAGGTTTTTGTTGAGTATTATATGATTTTTCGCATTACGATGAAGAAGGCCCTCAGGGCAGGATTTTTTAACTTTACTGCACAAAAAAAAACTTAAAAACATTTTAGCATTTTTATTTGAAGTAAATCTGCTTAAGTACTTTAGCAAATAAAAAAAATCAACTTGTGAAAATTATTTGTTCTAACAATTAAACTAAGATTAAATCGCAATGAATTCTATGCACTTTTAAGCGCGAATATCGGGTACTGGTTTTGATGTTACAATTTGCTGTGACTGTTGATTTGCTAGTTCTCGGTGACTTTGTGCAGATATATATGATTGCTAAATGCACTTTTTAAATTATGTAAGGCTTAAACATATGTAATCTTATAGAACAAAAACGTAAAAAGGAAATCTACATTTGGTGAATGCTATAAAAAATATATTATTTCATGTGAAAATTCCACCCATGTCAACGGCAATAGTATTTTTTAATCGAAATGTCTGCTGTTATTTATTTTCCAATTTGCATGCCATTTATTACCATTCAAACAGCCAAAATAAAACAAAACATACAAAAAAATCATATTTCTTTACCAACAAATTTATTTGAAACACAAAGACTGGTGAAACTTTCAAGGCTAATTTTTGGCGTTGTTCATTTCAAGTTGTTAGTGGTTTGTGGAATACTTCAACTGACAAACAATTACAAAAATAAAAAATAAAAATAACAAAATAAGTAACAGTGTAAAGCAACTCAAATGTCAGAGGGCTTAAATTATACTTCAATAATTTCAAGTGAAATAAAAACAAGAAAATAAATCATAATTAAAAAAAAAAGAATGCATAAAGTTGTGTTTTTTTATAATTTAATATTGAAGAAAGGGCACTAGAAAGTGACGAGGAAATCAGAACCAAAAAATTTAATAACTGTCACGATTGTGTAATATATAATTTCAGTATCTAGCTTGCGCTTCAAGGGCTGTGTAAGAGTCTAAGATGATTTCGATTTCTGCAGGCTATGTTTTTGACAGTTATCAGTTTCAGTCGCTTCGTAATTTCTTAGATCTTCGAATTTTGCTGGATTCAAAGCTTAATTTTATTGCTCATTTATCAATGGCAACAAATGAAGCCAGAAGAGTACTTGGTTTCGTAAAACGCTGGGCTAAAGACTTCAGTGATCGTTATGTTACGACCGGTGTTGGGGTATGGATCTGTAATATGAGACTCTTAATATAAAAAACATATTGACGCTATTGAATCCGTGCAAAAACAGTTCCTGATTTTGTTGTCTTCATGGGTTTAACTTTAACACAAGGAATTTAGCATCATATTCTGCTAGACTTTCTCTTATTAAGCTGCCAACTCTAAAAAGCCGTAGAACTGTGCTGAATATATCGTTTATTTTCAACATATTTCTTCACGTTGTATTCTCTGGTTTCTTAATAAACGATATAACACGTTCAATGTCCCTCAACGCCCTTCAAGTTATTTTTCTTCGTTATCAGTTAAATTTTTTAAAGCTAATTATGCTAATGCTGACAATTTGAGAAGAATGTGCAACGAACTTAACAAATCTTACAAACGTATTGATTTCTCTATATATATTCATCTATACATTTATCTATTGTAACTCATAATTTTTGTAAAAAGTTAACTAACAGGCCACGAAATGAAAAATGCAGAAGGCTTTACATCGCTTCGTACAGTGGTTCCAATTATAAAAAGGGTAATAAATCTGTATATTTAAACTTGCGATCTGATTACAACACGAAGTAGGTTAAAATCACAGAAGAGAACCTGAACTGAGCCTCCAATTAGCCATATTACTAATTGGGCTGCAGCCCAGGGGCGCCAATGATCTGAGAGCGCCAAAAAACCAAAATGATACAATTTGATTGCTCAAAATACAAACTTCCCGTCAACCTGAAGAACTGTATAAGCGACTCAGTTTCAATCGTTTCGGTAGAACAAAGCGATAATACCACTAAAAAGTAAAAAAATAATTTCAATTTAACAATTTTGATATCCACGATATTTCTATCTATCCCAACAGGTATTAGAGGAATCAGCAATATGTTGCTGTTTAAAATGCAAATATTTGAATTCCATTCTTAGCCGCAGTTTAATGACTGTATTATATATAATTAAAACTAAATATGAACATCTTAACTATTAGTATACTTCTGCCACTCTAAAGATACGGTCACATCTGACAAACATTTGCCGAAAAAAACGTAACCAACAGACAAGCTAAATTTGCATTTTCTTTAATTCCAATATTTTTTTAAATATGGGTTCGCATTTATTGAAAATAATATAAAAATAGCATTTTGCGGCATAATTGACTTCATTTTGTGATATAAAAACCAAGTTAAATCACACTGACCCTAAGCAAAAGTAGTGGTTACGTTTTTTTTTTGGAAAATGTTTGACATGTGTGACCGTACCTCAAGACTTTAATTTTGTTTCAGAGGGCTCCAAAATTAATAAATAAATTTAATAAATCTAAAAAAAAAATCTAAAAAATAAGAAATTATTTACGGAAAAACGTGAATACATAATTTATAAGCATTGCACTGATATAAAAAACAAATCCAGACTCAATTCTCTAGCAAACAATAAATAATTGTCAATTTAAAAAAATAAATAAATATAAATATATAATAAATGAAAGTTAGTTTTATTTTAAAAAAATTCTATTAGCATCCAACTAAAAAGGTGCAACTTGCTTTTGAAACTCAAATTACAAAGATACTAAGAAATAATCGCAGTCTTTTTTTACACTTGATGTCATGTGAAGTCCTTTTCAGCATCCTTTTGCCAAGCTTGCCTTTTTTACTTTTTCCTCTATATGATATGGTCATTTTTGTTCAGGTTTCTTTTTTCCCTTCATGCTATAAATTTTAATTTATTTTATTTTATTTTATTAAAAATAAAATTCTAGCAGCATCAAGAACACAAGGATTCAAATGCTGCTGGACTTCATCCAATGCATCCATCCTTTTGGGTTCTGCTACACACTTTATATGTATTTGATTCGGTTGGGTTTCTTTTTGTCAAAGTGTTTGGAAAAAATTCATAAAAATTCTTGTTCTTTTTTTACACATAAAATAAATATCCTGGTTTCTTGCCAACATGGATGGGTTCATTTAAAATACATGTTTTTAAAAGCCAATTACATGCGTTTTGAGTGTGTAAAATTGTTGTAATATGATTAAAACTAGATATAAAACATAACAACAAAAATCCTTTCAACTTTATACGTTTTTTTTTTAGTGAAGCTGCAATTTTATTAGGGAACGAGCGAAACTGCTGGCAGCTTTTTTAAGATGTTTAGTTGCCAGGTAATTCTATTTTCTTTTATATATTATATGTTTATTTATCATGTTGGTTAATTTTATTTAAAATAAAATATATACAGGGTGGCGCAAAAATAATTTTTTATTTCAAATTTCTTTGTTTCTTTTGTGAAAATTTAAAATGGAACACAGTACACAATAGAATAACGAAAAAGGATCTTTGAATTTTTTTTTATTTCTATTTGATATTTCTGAAGCATATTGATGCGTGTGGTGTATTTTTAGTGTCCACAATAAATCGGCTGGTGGACAGTTTTGGTCAACACGGTTCGATAAGAAGTCTCCCTGGTGCCAAAAAACTACGCACGATGCACACCTCCATAAATATTCAACAGTCTCGCGTACGACTGTGGAACAATAAACCGAAATAACGCAGCTTGTACACTAGGGTGGGTCACTGATGTACGAGAAAAAATAAAAGTTCTCAAATCACATTGTAATAGCAATATTTTTTTGTCTTGCGTTAAAACAAATAAAAGTTGCTATAAAAAAGTTTAAAAAAGTTATATCTTAAGCCTGCGCCGGAGCTCCTAAGAATTAAGTATTTTTGAAAAAAAAAACATTTTTTAAATTTTATTATTTTATTTACTATTAATTATTATTAATTAAAACTAAAAACATTTGCAATTAAACTAAAAAAAAAACACAACATAAAACAATAAAATCACGAAATTATTTTAGTTATTTTTTGGTCACAAAATCTTGTTTAATGTCAAATCTGGGCATCTCTCGTCTTGATTCAAGTTTCGTCCGTATTAAAATTTCTTTTGCTTTCTTAACGCATAGAGTCATGGATTCTTCTGATACTATTTTCTCAGTTCCTTGCACCGCCTGAGTATAAGAATGTAGCTGGGCGAAAATTAGATTGTCACTTTCTTAACACTCAACTATCGCATTTATTTCTTCAGTATTAATGTTCCAAAGAATTGGTGGATCGGAAAACTTTTGATTAAAATTTATAACTTCAAGTAGTAGTTACTTGCGGCAAAATTGATAGTCGGGACCTCAAACACGAGAGGCTGCTTTCCATGAGGTAAGCTTCGTATGTTTCTCATTGTTTTACTTCTTCCAATAACATCGACAGAAGGAAGTTTTCTGGGTGATCAAAATAGGAGTTACATTGAGTTACGCGATCTATTAGCAGCTTTAACTCTGCATGAAGGTATCGTGAGTTTGTTACCGATTTCCAACAATTTTTAGATCCATTTTTGCAAGTAGGATTTGTTTTTATTTCAAACCATACTGGAGCATAAAATTTTACACAATACTCTCCAAATACGATTTGATTTAGGGATATATGAACGCAAAACTCTATTTACTTTTGTTAGCCATCAAGCATGTGATAGTTCTCCTGGAGACCTGTTAGCTAAGCCATCTTGGCATTGTCCACTTATAACAGATATAATTATTTCATACAAATATTTTTGATCGGTTCAGATGTGCAAAATTTATATTTGATTAAGATCGGTTCAGTAATTTCCGATATATAAACAAATAAAATTGATACATGCGCACTTATTCCACGTGCATGTATCAGCTTCCATTTGAAAACGAAACAACCCATGCATTTGTGCTTCTCCTACTTGTTTCCGCATATAAATGAGACTTTGTAATTTCCATTTGTTTATTAAGAATATTTTCTGTCCATTTTAGTTTATCATGCAGCAGCCTTATTCGGTAAACAACTCTTATTGTAGGACTTATGTTTGACTGACAACTGAAATTGGGCTTCGTCTGAAAAACTTATTTTTTAAGAAAAACCAGTGGGTTGTTCCTGAATGAATTGAGTGAATCTACGGTGATCTGAATGGTCGGTCTGTTTCAATTCGTGCACCAGTTAAACGTTGTAAGGCTTCAAAGCCAAGGCCTTGGTGGTTTGGTATAAACCCAATGGTTGACATCGTCGAGGAATTGACAAATTTGGATCTTCTTCAACACTGTGGCTCACGGCTGCGATGTTTTTAGTTGAACGATCCGGTCGTACACGCGTTGGTGTTGGCACATTTTCTATCGAGATTGTCGGCTCAAATTTAACGACCAAATTCTTAATAGCGGTCTCAGAAGGATGATTATGTTATTCGAAAATATCAGGAATTTTTTCGAAATGTAACTTTAACAGAACCACCATTTTCATAGTGGATTTTAATTATTTTAATGCGATTTTCCAGCGAAATTGAATTCATTGTAACAACTGCTACTACAAATACGTCAAAAAATTATATGTCAAAACTATCATGTTGTTATTGAAAAACAAAGTTCTTGTTGAAAACCCCTCTAATAATTTGTTACTTTTTTTGTTTATACAAACAATAGTATTTTTAGGAAAACTTTTAGTTCACAATTTCAATGTATTTCTTTTTATTAAATCTTGGTTATAATCCGTTGATTCCCCTCGCAGAACAAGTGACTAAAAAATATTTTCTACATAAAAGAACGGCGCAGAATGGCAACGAAAAGTAATTACTAATGAAGCCTTTACACGTATAATAATTTTTTTTAATTTATATCATGGTAGCGCTATTAAATGTTATGAATACTATTTAGCAATTTTTAGTTATTAACCTGTTACAAAGTTTTTATAAATAAGGTTTAGTAGGTTTGTTGCAGGATTTCTATATGGAAAACCCCGGTTTTAATGCACACATTAACTTTATTAATCAATTTTAGAAATGGCGGTTAATGTTTTATAAATTGTAACTAGAATCAGGTCGATTAAGTTGGGCATTGAAAATACTATAATTAATTACAAATTAAAAGTTTTAAGTTTTTTAAGTGAATTAATGAAATGACGTTTTAAGTTATCCGGATGAGAGTTCCTATTCTCCAACCGCTACCATGTTCTCCTCTTGCAGATGCGAAAAGAATTAAATGGATGTAGATAGTGTCTTCATAGAACTGGACTGGTCAAGAGTAGTCTCTACAACTCAACTTTATTCTCAGTATGATATTTCTTAATAAAATAAAATTCAATATTAAGATACCATAAAATTGTTCGCAATCGCCCACATACGTTGTTAATCTCCTCAAATTTAAAGGATTTTTAATTAAAAAAACCTTTAAAAAACTTATCAAAAAAATAAAATCTCTCTGTAAAAAACGCATGACCTCGAACAAGTTTGTACGACTATTTATTTAAATTAACAAGCTTAACAGATAGTAAAATGTAGTTAATCCCGAATATTGGCTAATTATATTGTCAAATATTTATGCACTAAAAACACAACCCTTTTCTATTAAAACTCTTTAATGCGCTGCGGGAGCAGAACGAGTAGAAGGATGTTGTTGAAGGATTAAAACAAAAATCTGTTAAGAAACGGATACATACGAACAGAGGGTAGGTAAAAAGGGTTAATTATAATTAAAAATCCTTAAAAGTCAATCTCTTTTGGGAAAGCAATCTCTAAATGTTTGCCTAAAAGTCAATTTAAAAAGAAAACAATTGTGTTTTTTTTTTTAATGTAGGATAGTGGGCGTCTCGTTTTAGTTGAAATTTCAACAAAATATTTAACTTTAAAGTGTAACTAATTTTCGTATTCTTAGCCAGTTTTGTACTTTTTTTGCACCAGTTATACGCCTCTCACAAAAACTTCCCAGAACTTTAGGCGTGATGTGAATTTTTCACATTTAATCCTTTCACTAGTAAAGTAAATAAAGCAAGCAAAATTGTTTAAGTCCCGCTAAGCCTGCTTCTGCCCGCCCTCAACCTCAATGCGTTCTACTTCCTTAACGAGTTAATTTCATTAAGTAAATCCTGTAGGCGATCTTTGTAACAAAACAAACAAATAAACATTCTGTAAAGCACACACACACACACACACACACACACACACACGCACGAACAACGTAGGCAAGTTACCTTGGTGATCCTCGAAGCACGCCTACTAATATTATCTTAATTGCACGCAAAATTAGTGCCGCCAGCTGTGTGTCAACTCGTTAATGGCCTTGCTTTGTCTCTCTCTCTCTCTCTCTCTCTCTTTCAGATCAAGAAAGACGAATTTCTCAAGCCAACAAAAGTCATCCTTGCTTGCACCAAAAGTAGTAAATTGTTATTTAAATTTAACTATTTCGATTGTAAAGCAAAGAACAACACAAAATATAGAAAAACCATTTCAACTCTTTTTGCTTGGCCTGCAGAACTCACAAACAAATTCCAAACAGGTAAATAGAAAGTGTTTACTCCTTTCGTTTTACAATCCTTTGGCCAAATCTATTGTTCTATTTTAGTTTATTTAAGTTAAGTTTAGTATTCCATTAAGGCTTTTGTATCCTTTCATTGAAACAAACAATAGTTCTGAGGTATTTTTGTCTTAATATTACTTACTAACCGTTCGATATTGTTCTTTCTATTCAATACGTTTCGTCCTGCTGCATTTAGTTGTGTTTAAGGAAGGGTTTAACTATTTGTCTTTGTTAGGAATTTGCTAAAATCTAAAGCATTATAGTCGTACATTTGTAGTTCAATGTCATTTAGGCAATTAAGTTAAACCCGGCTTAAGACCTTAAAACTGAAAGGATTAAACGAGTGCACGGCCAATGGGAGTGAGAAAGTATGAGAGATAGACAGAATTAGAAAGGATTTTTTAAACTTGAATATCACACCATAATTAGAGATTTCAGTATTTGTTGACGATTGTGGGAAAACAAAAGGAGTGAGTAGTTGACAACAGCAACAAAAAAAATTTGCTCAGACATAAAGCTGATGTAAGCAAAAATAAGTTTTTTTTTTGACAAACAAGCACAAGCTTCCAAGTTATTTTTGGGCTTCTCTGTATGAACAAATAGGTTGATGGCAGGATGCGAATTTGAAACCCTCTCACAAATGGTCTAGCACATCAGTTTCTGTTTCAAATTTTACTAATAATTTGTTAAGATTATGTTTATAGAAAATTGATTATAAATCAAACTGTTTCTACGCTGCTCCAAAACGTGGCCGAGACAGCAGATTTTTTTAAAATAGTCAAATTTCTAAAAGGATTTTACTTACTGCATAAAATTTTCCTGAGATTTTGTTTTTCTACATAACTCGTGTTAACTTTGTATTTGTTGTGTAATCGTCTAATTATACACTATTGTCTTTTCGTTATTGGTAATTTTCATACAAAAGTCTGTTATAATTATACGTTTGAATTTTATATAATTTATAAATGTTTGTATTGAGGACAGGTATGGAAAAATTCTATTGGTAAAGCTAAGTTTAGACGATATGTTGAGTTAGCATATTTATGCTAAAAAATTTGTTAAAAATCACCCACATTGCAAAAAAACGCGAAATTCCGCCAAAAGTTACAAAATTTAGAAGAAGTCGTAAAATCTTCTAAAACTGGCAAAAAACTACAAAAATGGTGAAAATTCGCAATAACTTCCAAATTGTTGTTAAACTCACTAATTTCACAGACTACATTGCACTGACATTTGAAATACAACAAAATGACGATACAACAAATTTGTCTGTTCACAATTGTTTTGTTTTTAATTAAAAAATTAGTATAAATCATGGTGAAATAAACAGGTTGCATTACAACGGCATATGATAATTTTTTGTTTTAGCATTGTTTTTCCAATCTTATGTCAGTTTTGTTTAATATTTCTACGTAATTATTTAAATTGTTTTAAGTTTATGTTGAAAGAAATTGTTTGGCTCAAGTTCAAATCTTACTTTACTAATTTCTTTATTAATTTTAGAAATTGTTTTGATAAACTAAAATTATTTTTATTAAGAAAGTATTATTGGAACAGTCTATTCATCAGACTAGCAGAATGTATCAGTGATAATAATATTTTTTTAATTATTTAAAATTTTTTTTTCGTGATTATTTCGTGACTGTGAGTTTTCGTGATTGTGCGTAATTTTTTTGCCTTCTCACTTGAGAATGCATGAACGGGAGCCAAAAATATAAGGACGTGCTTGAGTAAAAATTGTTATTGTGAGCTTGAGCGAGAACACAATTGACCGGGACCACACAATTATGCAATGTCCTGTTCAAGGAAAAGGACCTATTAAAATAGTTATGTTGGCCAATTATTTTGATATTGAAGATTTAAAGGAATTTATACACAATATAAAGTACAGGTCTGAAGGAGATAAACATTAATTTATTTTTTATAAATTTTAAAGATGGAAAACGATTAAAAAGAAAAAAACATGAAATGTCGTATTCAGGTTAGCGGCAGTGTATGTATTATTTTAAGCCCCACAGAACTTATGAAAGAGTTAACTGTGGCACAAACTGTCCACTGCGCTCACTTTTCAACACTTTATGATCATACCGCTCTAGCAACTTGTCACGAATAGATTGACAATTGCAATTATTTAGTTTTACTTTGAAAATCAGTCATCAAAATACGCAACGACTTTGTGATTTTTATCGCGAACATAATCGTCCTTCAGAGCAAGCCATTCGTCCAACTGTAGACAGATTTCATACCACATACTCTTCAAATGATGCAATAATACCAATAGATCAAAAGAATGTGCGTATTGAATGAAATATCGCCGCTCTATCCATTCACTACATGGAAAATTTTGCGCAAACCTTTGGTCCTCCCCACATTTAAGATCCAGCGGTTGCATGAATCAAACCCCCGATACCATCATATGAGTACTTCTTTCGCTGATTTGGCTTTAGATTAGTTGGAAACTGATTCGATTTTTATCGCAAAATTGTGTTCAGTGATTTGCTTCAATTTCTGTTAATAGACAAAATTACCGCATAAAGAGTGAAACCAGTTCCCAACAGAGTCTACAGACTCCATTACATCCAGAAAAAGGTACCTTTTGATAGCTTATTTATTGAAGCAGGAACTCGCGTAGCGATCAATGGAGATAGCTAATTCAATTGAAGCAATGATTTTTGCTTTGAGAATATGTGAAGGACATTGATCCGTTCGAGATGCAGTTTCAACAGGATGGTGCCACGTGCTATGCGGCGACGGCAACCATCGACTTATAGTAATAAAAATTTTACGTTGAGAAATTCAGCTCCAATGTCATGCGATTTGATATCTTTCTGTTATTTCCTGTGGGTCCACGTGCGGACGCTAGCCTTGGAGGCCAAAAGTTTTCGTGTTATACCTGACATACAGCCAGCAAAGAGAAAAAAATTGGCCAAATGGGACGTCCAGAATGCGTACGTTGAGAATAGCGCGGTGGCAAATAAATTTGTTGAAGATTTATTTGTAACATCAAACATTTGAGCTTTAGATGTAAGAAGATTAACTCCAATATTTAAAATATATATTAATTCTCATTTAACTCTAAGAAATACTCCTTACAAAATTTACTAAAATTATTTAGAATGGAAGAAATATAAATTGAAGTTGTTTTCTATTCAAGCAACATAACATGTCAGCACAAGTAGGTGTGAAAGCAATAAAAATACATAAAACTTAAAAAAAACAATTGAATAAATCCAGAAAACAAAATCCAATAATTGAAAATCGGATTTAAATGAATCACATGGAAAAGAGTACAAAACACGGCCATAACAAAAAAAGTAAACTCCGCATTTGTTGGTTAAGGAAGTTGTTGCATAAAAAAATAAACGCATTTACACTTTACAAAGCAAAAGGGAATCGACAAATACTGACCATGTTTAAATCAGAGGCATGGTTTACTTGTTACAAAAATTGCATTAGAAAGCCAAACAAAAAATACATAAATAATAGAGAAAGTTAAAAAAAAACATGTATAGAAACTAACCAAACAAATGAAACCAACAAATAATATGAAGCAAGGAAATTACTATAAAAACACAAGCAGAAGAATGCAGAAGCACAAAAAATAACAATGATAAAATACCAACATCCGGCAACTACTCAAAATTAACAATGGAAACCCATGGAATGCGGCGGCACTACATAGAAACAATAGAGGAAAAAATTAAGTTCATAAAAAATCACTACAACGCAGGCAAGCAAACAACTGGACGGACAGGCAGACAAATAAACGTGACTTTCCCCACAAAAGCTAAAATACAACACTATTTCAATTCAATTTTAACTAAACACACACACACACACACATAATTGCACTCACTTACTTTTGCACATACTCGACACTCAAAATAATCTAGTTACAAAATGTCTAAAATTCCATAAAATTTCCTCCCTAAAGGCACCCGCTCTCCTTTTGAAGGACAGACACGTAACTTGCACAAATAACTGCAAAGCAATCAAAGCAAGAAAATAACAACAACAACAACAACAACAACAATAACGCTGCCAACAAGGCAAACAGCAACAAATGTTGTAACCAACAAAAGCATTTTTATGAAACACGATTTGAAAATTCAAAATTGTTAAAAACCGAAAGAAAAAAAAAAACCAGCAAAAGATTGTTGCAATAAAAATCATAGTGCTGGTGTTGTATGGCAACAACAGCAAAAAATAAAACAACAATTGCAGCAGCAACAACTTTCACATTGACAGTTGAAACATGAAAAAAGAACTTGTCGTGTATGCACGTGTATGTTGCAGGATGTTAAGAAACATGCAATAAAAAATTGGTTGCCATCAAGTGAGCAGAACCCAACAAGCCTCTGGCCACCAATTTCATTAAATTTTTTTTTATTTTTTTTATACTTTTTATTTTTCCTTATTGGCACAAGTTGCATTAACAATACAAAAATAAAAACTAGACAATATCTGCAACCAGTAAAAGCCTGCAACAGCAACGAAATAAAAACAATAGAAAAAGGATGTGAATTTTTTGTTAAAAAATGGACTTAACAAAAATTTGAAATTGCTATTTGCACTCAATAACAACGGGCAGCAGACTACAAAGTACCACAACCCACTGCATCAGCCAGGCAGGTCACTGCTACATTTAGCAGCAAATCGTTCAACCCCGGCCCGGGTAACAAAATCAGGTTCATCATCATCGTCATCATCACTATGACGATCAATAGATATGAATGGCAGCAATAGTGTAACACAACTTGTCCAGCGTTACAACCAGAACCATTCTGGCCACAAGCGCTGACCCAACTATATTGGATACCCACAAAAAATGCTTCAACAACCAACATTCACAACAAATGCACACACCCACACACACACACACACACAGCCAGACACACACATACTTATGGCTGCACCTCCCCCCATTTAAACTAAAAATTTCAATACATTTATGTGGATGGTTGTAGATTGCACTCGTTACGATTGAATAAAAAAAGCAGCAGCAGAAAAAAATAAGAAAAATATTTTAAAAATTGCACAAAGTGCAGGCAATAAAAAATAAAAAAAAAATTCACCAAAAATATTCTAGTTAAAACAAGAGGTCGAGGAGGACATAAACTCAATCTATTATTTTTGAGTACTTGCTGTAGTTTTATAAATTTCATTTATAGAAAAAGGAAGAGTGGTGTATTGTTTTGTAGATAAACTGGATACTGCTACTGCTGCAGCAATATTGTAAACATATTTTATTTGGTTCACCAAAATACTCTACGAAAGTTAGGCAATTTAATTTAATAGTACATCTGGGCATTATACCCGAGCTGGGAATGATTGAGCAAATTTAAGAAGTTCTTTAGTCAACTTTAAAGCTCAATTGGTAGACCGTGGCGAAACGGGCAGAATCAAAATATAAGAAAAGTGTGGAACAGAATGGAGTTAAAAACAAATTGAGTCGGCTCGATAAATATAAGTTTCGAATCATTGTAGTCTAAGCTTGCAGGAATTAATAAATACTGCCCGACTGACGGTGAGGCTGTGCAGAAAACATTTAAATAAAATTTAACGAAACTAGGACCTATCGCAGAAATAGTTAACTTAATTATTACTGGTATTAAATGCTGTAATTGTTCTTATTGATAAGAAACCCAATGCAAAAAAAACACATTTATAGAATGGCACAAAATGTAAGATCTCGATGCCCAATTGCGATCAGCTCTTCGAGAAATCCCACGGCCAGGAAAGTTCTCACGCAAAATAGTGATGGTATTGGTACTTGTGTGGCACTTTGTGCCGTCTCACAAATGGAGAACAAAATAATTTTAAGAGCTTGTGCTGCAACGTTTCACTTATTTCGTACGGAATTGTTGAAATTTCGCACACTTTTCTATCATGACATTTCTTTACTATTTGGAATAACTGTAGTCTTGTGTAAACTTCTTCCATGTCATCTCTAGAAGTTACAATACGATTCTGATAAAAATTATATGCAATAAACCATATTTGTATTTTTATACGTATATTTTTACTCGTAGTTAGTAGTCTGATAACTGAGTGACCCATGTATTTTGCAGGTAAATAAAAAAACTGTTTTATAGTTGAAACAAGATGATGTCGAAATTTATTGGACAAACGTTTTTAAAATAAAGAATTGTACTGGTGAAACTCTCTTCCCAAACTTACAAACATTAATTTAGAAACTTTTATAAAATTTCCTCTAATGGCGTTTTCTTTTCTAAAAGGAATTGCAACATTTTTTGCCCTTTTTTTGAAAATTTGCCTTATAGTGATTTTTTTTGAAACAGTGTGTTTATTAGAAATTACTTATATTTTTGAATACAAATTTTTTTATAAAAAGTAAAAGAAATGTAAAAATTTTTTTAGAGCAAAAATCTATTGATATTTTGACGGTACAAAAACTGTGGCCACTGAAATACATACATATGTATGTATATATATATAAAACAGATATATATAGGTACTTTGATAGTTTAATAAATGTCTTTATATAAATAAAAAAAAACCTTTTGTCGAAATATTTTTTGTACTATTTCATTTGGTTTTGTACTATTTTTGCCAAACTTCTGTACAATTTTAACTTTCTCTGGTGGTAACGCTGATTGCCTCGATTTTTGCATTTTTTATTTGAAAAGTGAATAGAGTCTTTAAAATCCAAATAAATATTGTAATATTTTTAAAATAGTAAGAGCCGTTCAAAGCTAGAGGCTCCTCCTATCATGCCCGTTTAGTTACTTTAACGCATATACCAGAATATTTTCACCTACTCGCATTTCGATATAAATTGAACATGAAATGTGAACAAAATTCGTCTATGCCAGTATAGCTTTATTTTATTTGATTATTTCCATTTTCTAAACAAATTTTGAATAGTTTTTTATATGTTTGTTTGTTTGTTTGTTTGTTTTCTTGTTACCGTTTTCCTTTTTAGGAAGCGCTACAAGCAATACATCAATTGCAATTTATGTAGAGGTATGCAGATGTGATATACATATACTATTTGCATGCATGTAAGCAACTGGCAATAAAAAAAGTAATAAAGCAGATTAATTGACAAGAGTTTTATATTAAAGGATTTATGAAGTTTATTTCAACAAGAACGAAAAAAAAATTGTTGATGACTAACAAATAAAAAAGGAATTGAATAAAACCCTTAATTAAAAATGCTCGTAATGTTTGGCGGTAAACAGAAACGTTTCTCAATACCAAAACACTATGTAAACTTGCTAATAATGACTAAAGTTTTCAGCCTAAAACTCGATGCAAAATGAACATCCCAATTATTATTACATAAAATATTATTTCTTTGCCGGGCCATATAAAGAAACCCCTCTGTTTCAAAGACTTCGAATTTCTCTTTTATAATAAAGAAAATACTCATGCTTAGTTGTATATACACTTTTAAAGTTTTAATACCCATAAAATATGAATTTTCATGTTTCCACTTAATAATGCCACAAAATATCTCCTCTACGAAACACTTTGAATATAAATGTTTATATTATATTTTCATAGAAAATAGTTTTATTTGGTTAATTTCGAATATGTTGTTTGTGTTTGATTAAAATTCATTAAATTTTGAAAGTGTAACTAATCCATAGCAACTGTCAGCACTTGAAAATATTTTCAATTAACCCCTTAAAGCGCCGCATACTGAAACTTACAAGCAAACACACACGTGCTTGTTTGTATACAAACTAGACAAATAAAGAACGTACAAAATGTTAAGAGTTTTTCTGCCAATACAAATTTTAATAATATCAACAATATACACACTCACACCTTTATTTAGTGAGTCAAAAAAGAGATACAAAATTATTATTAAATAGCGCGTGCGACAACATAATCAAACAAGATCTAAACATACGAAGGAGCTACAGGCAGACAAACATTGAACACAATATCTGCCAGATACTCAGTTTTTAAATACTGACAGACAGCCTGATACGGATAAATATTTGATGCAAACATGAAAAAAGCAATGAAATATTTAACAACAATTTGGATGGGTGCAGTCGAATTTGGAGAGCCACTACACTAATATACAAAAAGAATTTGAACTTTGTTGCAGCACTACACTCAAAATACTCTGTACGTAAAATTAACTGAAATTGTAATTTAAAACAAATGAAATTTCACTTAAAAACCGGTCTACTCATTTTTCATTTAAATTGAAACAAAAGTTCATTTAATTTTTAATGTTAAAAAATTAATTGACTTAAGCGCGTAAATATAAAAGATTTTTCCTTTGTTTGTGTAGGAGAGGAAATCTCAAACAAATCAAATAAAGCAAGCAAAGAAAAAAAACAGCACTTGCAAACAACGGACGATATTGAATGTAACCGAAAATCCGTATTATTATGTCCTTAGTTTTTGGAATGAATGTTAGAATCGGTTAAAAATAAAATTGCTTGCAATTTTAAATGATTATTCTTTTAAAAATTACTGAACGGATTACTTCTTGAATAACATACAGTCCGTTACTGTAATAATATTGTGAGTGTAGTACTCACTTTCGCTCCTGTATTGAACCGTAGTCATGTGGGCAAGTCCCAGAAACAGTTCGCTCACCAACATTTTTGGAAATCTATCCAACTTATTTTTTATCCTTATTTAGGAATATAAGACTAGAAATATAATTTTATAAATAAAATAAATTTATTCCGATGATCATTAATGCGCAAATTATATTGAGAGCCTCTTGCATTAGATATAAAATCAACTCTTTCCGTTGTTTTTAAAAGTTCAAGTATTGGTTTCCAATAAAAATGCTATTAAGCCCCTTATTAGCATTTTCAGGAATGTAATGAATTCTTTCACATATATTAATCCACTTCTCGGCCCAAAAGGTTTTCAATGCAATAATTTTTTCAACTAGCATACGTGGTAATCGATGTTCAGGCAGATGCAGAACTCTATTAAGGTATCAATATACAGTGAGTTTAGACAAGTTTCTAAGTAAAGTATGTAGCTTGGTGTATTGTTTGGTAAAAGTAATATTTTCTTTATGAAATATCTAAATCATTTTTCACTTCATAATATTTTTAAAACCTCAAATTTGAGCACCGAGGGAACCGTTGCAAGCTCAACGTGTCACTGTATGGTGCGCTATGTGGTTTGGAGGCGTGTTAACAACTCAATTTTGTCCTATTATTGATGACATGAATGTCACTGACATGTGATTTCAACAGGACGGTGCCACATGTCACACAACCAATGAAACGATCAATTTGTTGCAAACCAAATTTCCCGATTGCATAATTTCACAAAAATCAGCTGTTATGTGGTCAGCCAGATCGTGTGATTTACCACCATTGGATTTTATTTTGTGAGGCGGTGCTATTTTAAGGGCAGATTCTATACGGAGCCAATCGAAACGATTGCAGCCTTAAAACTCAAAATCCGTGATGTGATTAACGAAATACAGCCGCCATTTTGCCAAAAATTGATTAAAAACTTTGATGAAAGAATCGACATCTGTCAGCGTGATCGTGGTGGACATTTGCCAGATATAACTCTTTATTTATAATTGCCGAACTTTTCACTTCGTTTCAATAAAAATTTGAATCATCTTCATGTAAATGTTTTGTGTTATTTTTTTTTTAGAAAACAAAGTTCTTGTTAAAAAACCTTGTATAAGTCAACCGTTTGAACTATAAGAAAACAAAACGCGCAGCTTTTAATTGCAACACGTGCAATAAAATTCCGCTGCAGAATAGCAACTGGAGATTTGATAAAATTGAAGATACGATTGGGTTTTATGCCACAGATGATATAATATTTCAGTAGGGAGTAACCAGTAGGGAATTTTATAAAAAGTTTTATAAAAGTGACTTTTTTGCCAGTGATGGCTTGCTTACTTAATTAAAAAAAAAAAAGCTTTGGTATAAGGCTACTTCAGGAATCTGGTGAAAAGCTATCGTCTTCAAAGAAACTTATATCTCCACTCATCAATAAATTAGCTTCTGTAATTTAGAAGCACGGCCTTACACAGGAAGCAGAATTCAATGCAGATGTGTTCGCGCTTTATTGGATAATGTCAATTGAAACGCCAATGGATGACTGATTTTTTTTCACAAATATATTTACATATACTTTTGGTATCTATTTATATACATATGTATATACAAATGTATGATTTTACACTTATTGATTTGACTCGATTTGATCTGCATTTGAATACTTTTTAGGTTTTTTTGTTTATAATAAAAAACTAATAATATAACGCCTCAAATTTCATACATAAAAATACCAGGAGGCAAATTACGGCATTCAATATCGAACAAAATCCCATAGAATTTTTTTTAATTTGTATGGAAATTTCGTTCGATGTCGAATGCCTTAATTTGCCCCCAAAATTAAAATAAGATTTTTTTTTTGATTTTAACGATTTTAACGATTCTATAAACAAATTCATAGCTCATCAAAAATAGCCCACAAAATCGGCAGCTATTTTATAAATCGCGATGCTGCCAAACCCAAAATTAAGTCGCCAAACAAGTTTTAAAATCGCCACGTTTGGCGAGAAATCGCCACAGATGATAGCCCTGATTGAGAACTACAATCAAATAGTCTTTCCCGACAGCATGAGAGGCAAAGTCTTGAATGTGGTTCTCTTTAAAACACCTCTGATGCTGGCTACAGACAGTGCAACGTGTTTATGCAACCAGGCTTGTTTCATTGTAGGCTGCATCATAGTCTGTAGTCGTGTTTATGGTTTTATTTCTTGTTGCATTCGAGGTTTTTAAACATCAAAATATTTTGATATTTTCTGATTGCATTGATGTTGGTTGCATGGTGTGTAGTCGTGTTTATTCTATTTACTGGTTTAGTTCATTGAAAACCAGCAAGGTGTGCATATGTTTGTAATTTTGTCAACCACGGAAAAAATAAATGAGCTTTGTAATTGTTTTTTCATGTTTTCTAATGTTTTATCATGTCTATTAATTTAAGAAAAGTTTCTTCGTCTATTCGCACATAATTTCTGTAATATTTTGGCCCATTTTTCATTTGAAAACTATTCATTTTTTAAATACCAATTTTTTTACCATATCTTTTTTTTCTTTGGTTGTAACTCATTTTCCTTCTCTTCATAAAATAATTCATCAATAATAATTGCCGTTGTTTCTTTTAGCTCATAGCTCTTTTTTTCAACTATGTTTCTTCTTGCGCGATGTTCAATACGAATACAAAATACAGAAATGATGTTGCGTTCATGGTTTCACTCTTGGTTGCAGTGTCTGTATAAAAATATGAAACATGAATGATAAACGTGTTGCATAAACACGTTGCAATGTCTGTGTCCAGCATTTATATCTCAAAGCTTGTCTTCTATCGACGATCGTATACGACAAGATGAGCGACATACGGCCATATTAATAAACGATTAATAAAGTAAATGTGTGCTTTAGTTTCGGGGGTTTTATATAAAAATCCAACAAAAAACATACTATGACTTTACTCATCGTTTTGAATGAGGCTAATAGTCCTTTATATTGTCTTCTGAAAGAAATGTTCACCGACAATCTTTTAAATATTGTGTTCAATAAAAAAATATATTTAATATGAGCTACAGGTTTTCAAAGCTAAGCATCCGAGTATTTTTTAGATTTAATTTTATTCCAAACAAAGCAGCACTTATTAACAATTTCAAACAGATTTACAATGACAGTTATTACCTTGTCCAGCAATATCCTTGCTTTAGGGTTTTATTACGTCACAAATCAAACAAAACACCGCCATAGCCCATAAGTAGGGTGTGAAGTAGAAGTGAATTCCTTAAATTACTTTAAAACATTTAAACTCACACACACACAATTAGGTAAACATATGGTTGATAACTTTATATTTCGGTACGTATGTGGCATGCATATTTGTTTCTACGTATATATTTGTTTACAAATATTTTACAAGGAATAAACAAACTCCTCTCCACCTCCAAAGACTCCTTAAGCTATCTTGACAACCACCTACATTTAGTACATTTTTTTTATCGAATTTAGATATCTCTAATACACGCATGAACTGCCACAAGTCATTGAGTAGTCGTGATTTACAGAAATGATTTGATGTTGCATGGAGCAACAAATACTTTGACACACATGACATGCCGAATATACACACTATATGGTGTTTTATGTGACACACTTATGCCCTTTATGAATGTCTGTTCGCCTGTCAGCGTATTGTTGCGCGTTATTGTTTAAGTGCGGGTGACACATTTATGTCATTTTATACATAATTCGGTATCACTTCCTCCCTCGTCTTACGATTTCTATTACATTTTTTTAAATCTTTAAATTTTGTTGATCCTCTGCGCTTAAATAAGACATCTTGTCTGCATTTTAGGGGAAAATTTTATGAAAATTGCTTAGCTATTTAACACAAGTCACGAGCCAAACAAACAAACAAACAAACACTTCTAATCAGACACACAATTTAGCAACCAGCCTTCTTTTGAGACAGCAGAGTGTTGCATGGGATGCGAGTAGGAACAGGAGGTGTTGGCGTTATTATTATTTATAGTTTATTAATGCTTTAATGACTTAATTTTTTGTACATTTTTCGCTGTAGGGAAATGTTGAACAATTAACAATTTTACTTTCATGCTGGGGGTCATTGACAATGAAAACAAATTGTTTGTTATTGAATGATATTTTTGGGGATTATGTAAAGTTGAGAGGTTGTGCAGTTGTGTGTCTCTGTGTTCTATTAACAAGATAAAAGTTAATACTTTTGTTAGCAAGATTTTAAAGTTGCTTAAATATAGTTATTTAAAAGGATTAAAGTGGATTTTTTGAAAATAGATTTTTTTTAAGCCTGAAATGTTAAAACAGATGCTTGAATTAAATATATTTTTTTTTGTAGTTTTAAAGGGTTTAAGAAATATATATGCTCTTTGTGTCTTGTATGTTTAATTATAAGCAACTAAATATATTAACAATAAGTTTCGTAAAAGAGCTTTCTCGTCCTGAAACGCTATAGAAAATTCCAATCGGTCTAGCGCCACACAGTGGTACCAATTCAAAAAAAGGGCTAATAAATCAGTATCTTTGAAACGTCCGATCCGCTTATAAAAAGATGTATGTAAGAATCATAGAAGAGGTCCAAAGCTTTGAGGTTTTTTTTTTTAATTGAAGCACAGACTACCTCGGGCATGTAAAACTTAGTTGGCTTCGTAGGTTTTACATATATTATTTGGTTTTAACAAATTTATGCTTTTTGTAAAGCTTATTGATAAAAATTTTATTTCACAAAAACTTCTTTAATATTTTCAAAGATTTGGCCTTGACTTTGCTCGCGATTTCGTGAATATCTCCGTCAATAGCATAGATAAAATTAAAGAGAATATACTATATGATTTTCAACACAATTCTTGATAATATGCAAAAAAATAAGTTTTTTATTGATTTCAATTCATGTAGTGGTGAAAAAAAATCAGTCATGTTTTTAAAATGGAAGTGAAAAATTGGTAAACTTTGACAAAAATAGTGCTTTGATTGATCGAAGTTTTTCTAAAACTTTGTTTCAAAACTCAAAAATGTTAATTTAAAAAAATATTTATTTATTTATACATAAAAAAGACTGCAGGGGAAATTTTAAGTCGATTAAAGAACGCACGCTATATCCAGCATTGGACGGATCTGAAAATTTTTTAACGAAATTTTACGCTAATCGTTAAAAAATTAACGCCCATCAAATTAATTTTTTTTAAATAGCATAAGATATATTTAATATATTATATAAATATTTTAATTATATTATATTATAATATATAAACTGATATTCAATTGTTACCGGCCCGCACCAAAATGTGGTCAGGAGAGGAGATTTCCGAAAAATAGTACAATTTTCAGAAGTATTTTATATACCTGCATGAAAATTGTACTAACTTTCAATTTGCAGTCTTTATTTCTTCATCATTAATAAAAAAACATAGTAATCCTTTTATGTTTATAACATTTTAACTATATATTAAATGGAAATTTTTTTATGAATTTTCAAACCTAAAAAAAATTTTAGGGTTTTTAATCAAATGCTTCATTTATTTTTAAAAATAATCCGAATTCATAAAAAATATGATACATTATTGATTTGAACCATAAAATAAAACAGTCACAAAGCAGGCACGTCGTGTGTTTATATGTGTATCTACAATTTAAATTATTTTTATATATTTTATATGGAACATACGAGTGTATGTTCTCTAAATACGAATAATTGATATGCGTCGCTTGGGAGCTACGATCTCACAGATTGAATCACAGATAAACGCAGTACAACCAGTAGAAATCAATTAAAGGGACAATAAAAATTCTCATATTCTTTTTGCAGAATCCATTATGTTCAACTACAACGACTGAATATCTTTGCCGTAACCCATTTGCAGCCATTAATAAATAAATATGATTAAACGGCCATCAATTATGAAGTGAACCAAATACGCTTAACAGCTGTTTCGAAAAGAAAGTTAGTTAAATTTGTTTAACTACAGGTAGCACTCCTATAACACTGTTTTCTCAATGCTATTTCCTCTATCATCAAAGGCAAACTACTTTAACACGGCACTTCTACAACGCAAAGAGTACATTTTATTTACACTATTTTTAATTGTATGTCAAAATTTACATATTAATTTTTTTATTTCGATTTCATTTTGTTTTAGGTCACTTTAATGAATTATGAAAAAAGTTAAGGGCGATTGCCAATAAACTGACGCTATCATTTCTTGAAAAATGCAGTTAGTAAATTATTGAAACAAAAGAAATTTACTAAAAAGTCACTGAGAATCTTTTATCAAAAATAATCTTACTGGTAATTGTTTCAACGAATTTCATAAAAACATTTCTAAAGTTTGTAAGAGGGGTTTCTGTTAAGTTTTCCTCAAGTCAGTATTATTATTAGATTTAACTGCTGCAGTACGTTAAAGTAAATAAATATTAAGACTTCTTAGCACTTCTCTGGTAATTTTGTTATATTATTATGGGAGGGTTGCCTGTATTCAACTTTTTCAACAAGAAAATATACATTTCAATATGCTTAACAATACTTATAAAATTAAAATATCTTAAATTATAAAAGAAAAGAACCAAAAATTAAAAAACTCATTTTCCCAAAAATCTTCTAAACTTTTTCATCGTTCTCATATCTCACCTAAAACTTTATAGAACTTTTGTTACAGATTTTATTTGAAATTTTATATTTTCTGTTTTTTTGTTTTTTTTTGTTTGTTTTACTATAAAGCCAATTTTTGTTGGCCAAAATTACGAGGGTGTAAGTGTGGCCATATTTTGTTGGCAACTTAAACAACATAATTATTGGCATTTATGATAAAAATACTTTTACTCTGGAACATACTTTATGCACAACTTACTTAACTCAACGTCCCATTACAAACAGCATCAAATTAAGTTCGTATGTCAAGAAGTTGAATGTGTGTGGGCTGCATGATTTGTTGCTTGTTTTCAGTTCAGGAAAAAATAAGAAACATTCTATTAATTTATATGAAATTCATTATCTAACAGGAAACAAACAAGTTAACAAGGTGCCTTTTTCTCATTTTCTCTCGGGCAACTTAATCACAGGTCCATTTTTGTTTTTGCGATTTTCTCATTTTTTATTTATATATATTTTTTTGCTACCATGTTTATTAAATGTCCTTTAGCTGATTTTGAAGTGTCTCTAAGTGTTCAACATAATTGGGCGTGTAACGATTCTAATTGAGTTTTAATGTTAATGACAAAAAGGTTGCTACGGATATTTTTCATTTTTGCACGAATATTTTGTATTTTGTCACAAAATTTATAAAGATTTTTGCAGAATGTAGCCGCTGGTCATTTGCAACGCCCTTAATCTAGTTTGGTTTTGTTTTGTGTACAGCACTTGTGCTAACTGGTCTTAATTTTGTGTGTGTTTTGTTTTATTTTTCAATTCTACACAACTCTGTTAAATCAATTAATTTCACATGTTTGTTAGTCATGTTAATATCCTGCTTGATAATGAAATATGAGTACATGTTTTTAAAGGTTATTTTTCATTTATAATAAATCAAAGAGATGGCTGTTTTTTGATTGGCAGTAAAATGCCCCTGCAACAGGTTGATGGGGCAGTTTTATTGCGAATGTTATTAGTAGATTTAAGAGTTGAAGAATTTTGTTTTGTTTGTTTGATTTGAATTTGTGTACTTTGTTGTATTTTAAAATTGTATTTCCTATCATCATCTTGACAGTTTCTTTAAAGGCTGCATTAGCAGAATCTTTTTGCCTTGACTGTAACCATTTTAATTCCCGCCGGCTGGTAGGTTTACCCAAAGACTGGTACAATCATTTGAGTTTCTTATAATAATTTTCTTTCAGCTTTTTCACAAAATTTATTGCCTCTTTATATATAATTTTTATGGGAACTTCCTCGCTTAGTTTTCCTATCCCAAGTTTTTTTTTTGCACATTTACAAATATAGTTACACAAAATTTAAAAATTGTGGCTTTTATTGGCTTTTATAGCGTCCTTGATATTCGATAGTAAATTTTTACTTTGTATGAGAGATAATTGCAATATGATCGAAGCACTTAGTAATAGAATTACATCCAATATGACTTTAGTTTTTTGGGCACACTGAACTCTATGCTTATTCTGCATGGGTGCTGCCACTCCCAATTTTTCTCACACAACTTTGTTTATGGCTTTTTTATCTTCTTTGTAATAAAGTTAGGTACACAAATTTTCCATATTCTCGCTACTCTTTAGTTCTTTAGATATTCAAAAATAAATATTTGCATGGAAGGCGCCGCCACGTCCATTTAAAATATAAAGAAAAATTAATGCCAATGTCCGATCCCGAAAGTCCATTGTAAATACTGGTAATTTATTTTTTGGAATCAGAGATTTGCAATGTGCATCCCAACTTACCAACTCGTCCACTTTTCAATATCTTTTAGTAGAGAAATTGTTTTTTAAAACTAAGAAATATTTTTTATTCAAAAAGACACAGCTAAATTACTATCTGTTATCATCCTAAAGGCTTTTGGACTTATAAAAAAATATCTTACTTTAATTAAGGCTAACAAACCTATGCTAAAAAATTGTAAGCCATAATTTTTTCGTATATTTTTATAGTAAATGTTGACAAAAGAAAACGAATATTAATTCTTCCGGATATTCGGATAATGTTTTGCATAGTTTTGTTATTAAATTTCTTCCTTCTTTAGATAAGATGTAAATTAATATTTATACTACATAAAAAAACATGAACTGAATAAATTTATTGTAATGTAAAATAGTTAATACGCCAACCGATTATTTGAAGAACGAGCTTTATTTATATGTATTGATTGTAGGTACATCACTATAAAGTTCTGTATAAATTATTCTTATATTTGGGTCGTTGTAGTACTTTCCCACAACGAACTTTCCAGATGAACTTCAAATACTTTTATTATTTTATTTTATAGTTTTATTGAAAAATTACTATTTCTAAAAACACAAAATTTAAAAAAAAAATTCTACTTTCAATAAAAGTACCTTTTGCAAATATACCAACTCTATTCTATCAGTTAAATTTAATTCGACGAATAATTGTTTAAAAATCTCTGAAAATTTATGTATTAATTTTTAATAAAATGCATTTCCTCGTTGTTGGGTACGATTGTTACTCTCCTTAAGAATCATAAATTCTTCTAAAATAATTTTATATTTATTGGTAGGAGCTCACTGCAAAATGTGTGTAACAGAATCCTATAAGTATTTAACTGGGGTTAGATGATTTTGGTGCTACTCGAATTGGTGGACTGTACATATGAACAGCACCTAAATTTGATAACTAAAACTCAATTCTTCCTTTTCGCGCAGATTTATAAATTTTCTATCAGAGGAAAATGTTAAAAGGGATCTAGATCGTGAGATTAGGGGAAATAACAAGACCTTTAGAATCCCAATGTTATAAAAATTTACTTTTTTATTTGTGCTGACCGTTGTTTAGACTTTAATTTAGGTTCATATGCCAAGAAACTTCTTGTGTACTTCTTTTGTACATCATTTTACAATTTGAGATTAAAGTCTACACAATTTTAATATAATTAATTCACAATAATTATATTGACGGCTGTATTTATCTTAACGATGCTTATGAGTTCATGTTATGATACAATGCAGCCAACAAATGGAAAATTTGTACAAATTGCAAGTAAAAAAATAAAATTTGGAATGATGTTTTTGAATGTTTGTGTTCAAAATATTTTAGATTTAAACACTGTTAAAACGACATAAGCAATTTTCGTTTACGAAAAGTACCAAAAATGGTTCTCAATGTTGCACTTTATAAGTTCGAATTCTAAAAAAGTTCAAAGACACATTCGCACTTGATATTTTTCAATATTCAATAATTTAGGGTACCAAAATTAAATGTTTAAACCTTTTCACCAAACAAAATTTAAAATTTAAAAACCAGTATCAAGAACCTGTCCGTCCGCTCAATTGATGATTTGGTTAAGATCTACTTTGAAGTTTTTATTTATTTATTTATTTATTTAAAAAATTAGTCAATGGATATAATCCTTACAGACTAATAACAAGGTACAAAAATTATATTAAATTACACGAAATATAATAAAAACTTATAAGTTATGAATTAAGAAAAACAATAATTTTATGCTTTATAATATTAGAATTCAAAGAAAAATCAACAAGTTCAGACAAATAATTATATTGACGACATAATCTCGTGAAAGGATCAGCCATAGCATAATTAGATCTACAAAACTCAATAACAAGAAGATTATAATGGCGAGTACTGCGGCAAGGAATATTAAATTTAACAGAATTTAAAAGAAATTCAGAGCAAATGTTACCATTGATAAGGTTTATCATAAAAGAAACATTTAACATTGTACGACGATCTTTATGAGTTACGGAGTTCCAGTCTTAAATATTTTATCCCCTTTTGACCCTCTTAACATTTGAGGGCACTCCATATACTAAATTTCAAGTGTCCAGTTTTAGTCGTTTGGGTTCGCCGGGAATGAGTTAATCATTCACGTTACTCTTAGATATATTTATAGAAGATTAGTTCTGTGATTTCTTGTTCTTAAATGAATAAGTTTAATTCTTGCTCCTTCCCTGTCAAGGCAAAAATTCTCATTTTTATTAGTTCATGCTGAGACAAATCGAAACCGATTGAATTTCAGTTCTTCCACACAAATCTTTAATTCATGTATAACTTTTCAACAAGGTTAGCAAACATCATGCAATTTATAAATTTGTCTACCTGTTTGCCACAAATTTAACTAACGAACACTACTCAACTCAACTTCGTCTGAAAGGGAGTTCAACTAAAATTGAAACACGATTATTGAAACTAATACAAATGATTTGTAAAACAGATATTAAAAAAAATGATTGTCCAAAGTTTCTTTGAATAAATTCTCAGAAGTGAAAGGATCACATGCCGTTTAAATTGATTAAATTTTAGCACTTTTAACACGCAAAGCCTTTCTACGAACCGCTTTTATGAAAATGTTGCAACAATGTAACGCAACAATTGCCCACCAAATCCTTTTAGGATCTTTGTCTTTCTCTAGTAGTAAATGAAATTTTCCCAAATTCGTAACATTACGCTATGTTCTGAGACAATTATGACAAAGAAAACAATTCAGTTCAATGGAATCCCAGTAACTCAACAAATATATTTGACAATAGAAAAGCAGAAGAAAATTAGAGCAACGACAGCAGTTGTATTAGCGGTCATTTAAATGAGAGCAATAAAATTTTAGTTAAACCAAAAGTAACCGTGAATGTGTATTTGCAGTCTTTATTTTATAATTATTCTCTCACACACAGACATTCGCCTTTAACAGTTATAAAAGTGACCTTTATGTAGATGCAAGTTTTTTGCTTCAGAGAAGACTACTAAGACTTTTAGCTCAACTTGCTGAGCTCTGCAACCTTATTTAATCCTTAAGGTTATAAGACAGACGAGGCTGGTTCATTTGGTTGTTTGACTATAACAACATATTGTACAATAATCACAAACAAAGCGTGTAAAAAGGACTAAGTTCCAAGGCACGATCCAATTCTCAGCGGCATATTTCGCTGCTGATGCTGCTGCTGCTGCTTTCTATACTTAAAATGTCCTTTTCATTGCTATTGTTGTTACCGCTGTTGTTACAATGTTTACATTTTATGATGCAATTTAAATGAGAGCATTTACAAGGATTAAGCATGGACGATTGCTATCACAAATCCTCACTAACACACACACACATACACACTCGTATTACTTAACTGTTTCGAAAGCTAAAGATTTAGGGACTTCCTGGTAGGACGTTATTTTCTATTGTTGTGTAAGGTTGCGCATATTTGTATTTCCTATTTCTCCAGATTATTTCGCACTTTCATCAATATGTTTTTCTACTAATAATTTGCATTTTCATTTTATAATTTCCTCTTTTTAAATGGAAAAACTGAAAAATCAAAAAGGTTAACTGTAACGAAAATGACATTGAAGTTATAAAATGGTAAAGGTTGATAGAGTAGATTCTGATCCTGTGTGTAAGTGTAAATAGTCAATAGTCAACTCTGTATGTTTGATATTTTTTTATAAAACTGGAATTTATCATGAGAAAACAATAACCATTTTTAAAGAAAACCATCACAATTTAAATAATTTCGTAATTATTATTCTTAAGTTGTTCTCTTTTATCAACACCCAAGTGGTGGCAAATGTCAATTTTCCGTAGACATTTCTAAAGTAAACAGATGCAAATACACGTCAGCTATGAAAAAAACAGTAAGATAAAATAAATAAAATAAAAATTAAAAAAAAACGCTTTTTAGCCAAAAAAAAAAATGACAGTCAAAGATGACAACTTTGCACTACCTGGTATAAAATTTGTCTATTGTAAAATTTACTTTAAGAAAAAAAAATTAAAATTAATTATCACAATTTTTCCTATCATTTTTCGAATAATGAGAATTTTCAACAAATATTTTTTTTAAGATTTTCAGGTATTTTCAAAAATTACGAGGAGCAAATTGGTTGTTAGTGGTTTTTTTTCCAAAGTGATTACTATTTTGGCTAAAGTTCGTAACATTTTTAGTCAGAAAGAATTAGACATGAGACAATATTCGAAAGGAACAAGGGAAAATTTAACATCAATTAATTTCTACTTCCACGGCAGAACAGAAACAACGTTGTTTTTCGGGAGCCGCTACACTCCCATCATCAGTGATCATGTGTGTTTTCATGTATCCGCCACTGTTTAGATGACTCGGTTTAATGGTCGCCTTCAATTTCTGCACCAGTTGAAACTTGCAAGGCTTCAAAGGATGTGGTGATTTTGGATAAACCCAATGGTTGAGAACGTCGAGAAATTGACAAATTTGGATCTTCTTCAACACTGTGGCTCACGGCTGCGATATTTTCAGTTAAATGACCCGGTTGAACACGCGTTGGTGCTGGTACATTTCCTATCGAACCTGTCGACTCATATTTAACGACCAAATTCTTAATAGCGGTCTCAGAAGGACGATTATATTGGAAATATGACGAAATGTAACTTTAACAGAACCACCATTTTCATAGCGGATTTTAATTATTTTAATGCGATTTTCGAGCGAAATTGAATTCATTGTAACAATTGACAATGAATGCATCTACTACGAATACGTCAAAAAAGTAATTGCCAAAACTATTGTGTTGTTGGTGTTGCCACAATTGAAAAACAAAGTTCTTGTTGAAAACCCCTTCATTTGATTTTAAATTAACACATTTTTGATGGATTTGAGGTTCGAATGTAATCTGACTCCATTGCAGAATAATTTTATTATTATTTTTTATAATTAGAAAATATAAAAAAGCACATTTAAATACTACAACACACCTTATCAGCTCTCAAGGCTTCCACTTTGACACATTTTATTCTAAAGTTCAATATACTTTCAGGCCCTTCAAAAGAAAAATAAAATTTTTACAGTCGATTGAAGTGAAAACAACTGAAAATTTCGTTTATAGTATTTTTTATTTTATCATTCATACCCGCTGTGAAATGAAATGCCCCAAAAACTATTTTTATTAAATGAGTCTTAAGGTTTTTTTAATTTCATTTCTATTTCAAATTAAATTTGTGCGAATTTTTAAGGCAGTAATGAACAAAAGAAAATTTAGATGAAGCTGAATGGAACAACATGTTGTTTTCGGTGGCCACTATCCACCTTTAGCAACTGATGCAGTGTTTACTATTGAGACTCAAACATTGGCATAATTTCAGTCACCGGTCATACGTGAAAGAGTCCAAAGTTCTTGTTATGGCTGCAACATATAGACTGGTAGACGGACACAGTTTGATCGCCTAATGAGATACATACGTAAGAACTATATTTAATGAGCTGATTTTGCAACAATTTTATTTAATATAATATTTTTATTTACACATCGCCCTCTAGTCAAACCCAAAATTTAATACCTCCAAGCGAAAAAAGTGCATCCTCATAAACATTCCGTACAAAAAGAAAACTTCTGCAACTAACAAAAAATCGTTCCAATTTTCCTATCCAACCCAGAATCCTTCTACGAGCCAAAAGAAAGCACAAAAAAACACAAATTGATCACAATCTCTCACTTTTATGTAAAACATTTCTCTTTGTTTCACTGCCAATAAATATTTCTGTAATTTAAGAAACTTCTTGAAACGATTACAATGTCCTACTAACGCTTTGCTCCCTTTCGTCTACACCCCAACCACCAGCTTAAACATCACTACTCCCACTAATATACAATCAAAATTAAGGACACTTTATTTATATCTTTCATCTGTAGCTGCAGATGGGAAAAATGACTAAAAAGAAAAAAACATGTTGAAAAAAGTCAAGAGAAAGTTCAGTAGCAAATAATACGAAAAAAATGAATAAATAAAAAAATGTTGCAAAACTTAACTAAAGTATGTGTTTTATTGCCTCTCCCATTTTGCACATATAAAATTGTTACATATGATGGTTGGTTGTCCACTGTAGTTACCAAACATGTTGGGCTTTTTTATGGCCACAGGCGTTATTTATATGCAGGCTTCAGGTTTCCATTGCTACTGCTACTACTACTGCTACAAGCAAATGTACAGCTTTGGGAAAAAATTATACAGCAACTATTACAATATGGTCTTAAAATACATCAGACGCCATTTTTTTCGTAAGCAACTATGACAAATGATGTACGTACATATATAAAATGTACATATCTGCTATAAAACTTTATAGGTACATGTATTTATGTATGTTTGTGTAGCACAGAAAGTTGAATGCGACTTTACTGGGGCTCTAAATGTCAGAAATTTTTATAATAGTAACCGTCAACCGTTTCTGATGGTGATGATGATCTGATCATTGGTGAGATTTTTAATTTTTGTTATGTTTTTATAAAAACTTTAATACCACTGAGTCTTTAAATTATTCGTTGACTTCTAAATTATTTTTCATGGTAATGTGTGCTACTTGTTTTGAACTTTAAATAAATAAAAATAATATTGTTCTGATAAAGAAATTAAAGTGCTATAGAATAACAAAGCTTAGGATATATTCCATACCGGAGGTTATTTGTTTACGACCACTGTAGATCTCTTTCTGCTTAACATGTACAATTTCGAGGTCCATCTGATCTCCTTAATATTTATACCTCCTTTATTCGACCGAAAATGGAAGACAACTCTTTTGTATGGGCCGGTGCTTCAAAGTATATTTTTATGTTACTCGAGAGGGCGAAGAAGCTCATCAGTGACAGTAGTGTAGCCAACTCTATTGACTAACTGGAGCATCGACGTAATGTGAGATATAATTCACTGTTTTATCGTTACTACAATAGAATGTGCTCTAATGAAATCAGGGAACTTGTTCCCGAAACCCGCTCATTTTTACGAACAACACGTTTTTCGTTAAGAGCGCATCCATTTGTGGTTGATATGCCAGTGGATCGCACTACGCATTACAAAGCAATCTCGTTTTTTAGCCGAACAATTCGTATGTGGAATAAGCTCCTTTCGGAGGTCTTTCCTGTCACTTTCAATTTGGGAAGGTTTAAGTCGAACGTCCACAAACTCTACTCAATTTATCCTCCTTCCAATAACCAATTTTCCTGGTTCCGGTATTATGCACTGTATATGTAAGGGTCATCCGCTGACTGCTGGTCCAAGTTAAAAACAAAATCGAAGTCCTCTTCTACTGACACATCAAGTTTAAAATTAATCTGACCGGGAGCTTACAATTTATCTATTAATTTATGTTATCTGTTATCTATTGGTGATATTACAGGTGATATTATTAGCAAACAATTACAACAATACAAGAACAACAGGGAATTCGTATATTCATTCTGTTCAAAATATCTACGGAAAACAGATACAGAAATATATAAAGGTACCCTTTTTGACATTCAAAGTATAAAGCAGCAAAAACACGACAAAGAATTCAGTTGGCGCAATGCTGGCACCTGGTTAATACGCCTTGGTTGTGAATTAAACAATTTTATTTAAAAAAAATGTAGCCGGTCTTAGTTCAATTTACTACTTAATAATTTCTACATAATACACTTTTGAAATAAATCAAAAAAGTGATTGAAACCACATCAAGCACTTACAAAAATGCGGCCAAATTCGAACTAACAATTTTATTTTCGGAAAATATCAAACCTTTCTACAAAAGATTAATTAATTAAAAAGCATTTGTAAATACAGAAAAGAAGCTTAAATTCTCCTTCGTTTCAAATAGTAACAAATTAAAATTGGCTTAATGAAATAACGCCCATCGTTATAATTCACAAAGAAATTGTACCTAAAAAAATTAATAAAATTAATTTTAAACCCGAAATGAAATATGTCCCAACTTTAACACAATCAAATAACTCCCCAAGAAATAGTAGATAAAAAATGTAATGAAATTAATCCCAAAACTCATAATATAACCCAATTTCAACACAATCAAATAACTCCAACGAGAAAAGAAAAATAAGTTCCAAGAAATGAACTCCCATAAAACAAAATGTGTCCAATAGAAATTTAATTTGTAAAAAGTAACGAAAGATAATTTCATGAACTTAACATGATTTCGGGCATATGTCCACTACGACTGTTCTTGACGAAGCTCATTCTGGACGTCCAATTTTGAGACACTTTTATATATTTTTTTCTTTCAATCTTTTATTAATATTGGCCTCCAAGGCGGCAATTATTTCTAGTTTATCAGCATAAGCCAATTTGACTTCGCGTGGCCCCACAGAAAATTATTGAGATCTGTCGAATTGCATGACTTTGGTGGCTAATTGACAGGTCCATTTTTCGAAATCAATTTATTGAAAAATTTGGATTTCATTAAGTCAATCGTTGCGGTCGCCTTATGGCACGTAGCACAATTCTTTGAAAACCACATCTCGCCCGGATCAATATCATCCATATTTTTAAACCAAATATCATTCATCATGCTGCGGTAACAGCTGCAGCAGTTTCCTTGGCTAATAAGCCCGTTAAGCCAAAAATGAGCCTCAACGCTGAACACAATTTTACGATAAAATATCAGATCAGTTTCCAACGGCTCTGGGTCCCAATCGGCAAAAGAAGAACTCATATGATGGTGTTGTGCCCTTAATTCCAGCACCAGCTAGATCACAAACGAGTGTAGGACAAGATCTTTGGGCAAAATTTTATGCTTAGTAGATGGATAGAGGCCTTTGCAACCGATCGATAAATTTGGATCTTCTTCCACACTTTCTCTTACAGCGACGATATTCTCTTCAGTACGTATATTCTTTCGACGTGTTGATGTTATTGCATTATTTAGAGAGTAGGCGGTATGAAATCTATCTACAGTACAACGAATGGCTGGTCAGATTGACGATTATGTTCGTTATAAAAATCACGAAGCTGTCTATAAGTTGCGCGAATTAATGGCTGATTTTCACAGTAAAACAAAATAATTTGGTAGCGGTGTTCAAGGTTTAATCTATGCATGATACATCATTTTATAATGAAATGATTCCCACAATATACGAAATTTTTTTTCCCAAAAATACCAGAAACGATGGAAATCTTGCAAACTAGTTCAACATGTGGTCCGTAATATGCAACACATCATAAATATGACTCTACTAATAATTATAAGGCAAAAATAGCGTAGAAGCTTTATAGAATGTTGACGCTATGAAATGTGTTGGCACAAAACTACTCCAGCTTTTAATAAACTTAAAGACACATTTCATTAGAGTACATCTCGAGTTCAGCAGCCCTATCTTTATCTTTATGCAATTGTAAGTATATAAATTGGTTAGTAATTGACAACAAAATCAAGTAGTTTAACAAGTGAAAAGTATTAAATCTTCTTCAACAACTAACTAGCGACTCATTCCGAAGCCCACAAAGCCCACCTTTGAATGGCAAACTGCTTGTTGCCACCATACGGAGTATCTTGTAGAATTACTCAATTATTTTTTAGTTTATACATGAACATATCTGTAATACTACTACTACTACAACATTCATACACACATCCACATGAAGTATTTTAGTATATTTCTTGTTCCCTTTTTAGTTGGGCTGCTGTTCTGATTTCAATTTATGAACCCATAGTCTTTTGGGTAATGTCCTATGTCCTTTGGCCGGTCATATTTGTTATTCCTTTTTGTGTGGCATATAAAAACATGATGTTCAGTGTAAGAATTTTAAGACTGAGTTTCATGGTTATTTTATTTTACCTCTGATACGTGTAGATATTTTTTTATATATTTTTTATATATATATTTTTTTGTTGGAATGTTTCTTTGCGAAATGAATGGTTGGCTGGCGGGCTGGTTGGTGTGTTATCATGTTTAACTACGAGTTTTCGTTTGTGAATGTGTGTGTACTATTTGCTGCAGTTGCTGGTGATTTGTGGATGGGTGGAGGTAAAGAGATTTTGTTGAAATCGTTGTATTAAAATTTTTCCTATAATTGGTTCTAGGGGAAATTGCAGTTTTGAGTTTAACTTCCGTAACTTAATGAATTGTCAAATGGTTTTATTTTCGATGTTTTGTTTTATTTTGACCTCTTTTAAAAATTTATAAGAGTTTTTTTCTCTTTTTTAGCTCAAGTCTCTTCGTATGCTTCGATATGCTTGTGTGTGGTAGTGTGGAAATTTCCCTTTTCAATAATTACTAAAGTGGACTTAAAGAACTTAAAAAGTTTTTGCCAGTTCGTTGTACAAAGAAATGTGGGACTTAAGGTAGAAAAAAAATTGTTGCACAAAGAACTTAAAGAATTTTTAAGTGGACTTTTGTAAATTTGCTTACATTTGCAAGACCATTTCTCTTACAAAATTAGAAACAATGATAAAAGCTCAAAGATTATTTTTTCATAAAAAGAAGAGCACAAGTGAGAAAAATTCAATTTATTTAAAGTGTAACGGTTACACGCGTTTAATTCAAATGTAAAATTGATCTTGTTGTATGCTGACGATACCGAGATATACAATTAAAACAATTGCTTATGAACAAATGTCTACACGAAACTCTACGGGTATATTGACTTTTATCAATCTCCAACATTTGCCTGTGGTCTGAGACTGACCAACAACCGATTTTTTTCATTTTACATTTTAAGCGCATTAGCTCAATTACATTGTTTTTATGTACTTATTTAACATTTGTTTTGTTTAGTGGTATCACTAAGCGCTTTAAAAAAATATGCTTTAATAACCATTTTAAGAAAGGAAAACACAACCTGGACCTGGAATATCCCCGAAACGATTGTCTTTTCATTCTGTTGGAAAATATCTTCATAAAGAAAAACTGAGTTTTTAAAAGTTCTTATTTCATCATATTAATAATAAAATAATTTGGCCTCGAACAGGAACAAATTAATTTTCATTGCAAAATTAAAGATCGAACAAATTTGATTTATTTTTTAAATTTGTATAAGAGGTAAACAAACATTATTTAATTTAGTTAAAATTAGGTTATTAACTAATTAATTATAAAACGTATTGAATAATTTTATTTTGTGTAAAAAATACATATTTAATGTGATGTTCAGAAAATCCAAGCAACTGACTTGAGTAGAAAATATCAATTATTCGAGTGGTTTTCATACAAATTCTTCACTCAATTCAATTGCTTGGATTCTATGAATAGACCATAAGTTTTGAATTAAAAAATATTTAAAAAAAATTAAATAAAATTTTTATAAAACTGTGTGTGTATACAAAAGCGAAACATTTTATTTAGAGCCAGGGTGCTCACACTTGTTAATGCGGACCTTGCGAAAACCAACAGGTGATTTAGCAAAACGAAAATAAATGAAATTGAACGCACAGGACAACCACTGTAATGAACATCCATCACATACATAAAAACACCAAATAACAATTGAGACGTCCAAGTTAAATTTAAATTAAAAATTACGCAAAAGATCGAATATACTGGAAGAAACTTGTTTCGTCCCATTTTTAGTTTTACATTTTTTAGAGCTGAAAAGATGTTTTCCGAAATTACTAAGAAAAACCTTATAAATTATACAGTAGCACATTTTTCAACTTCAAAATCTTGAAGCAATTGAGACCCAAAAAATCTGAAAGCTTATGATGGTAGAAGATAAACTCTTGCCGGGTTTTGAATTATAAACTAAAAAACCTTAGCTTAATTCGTTTTTGATGTTTTCGACTGGGGTGGATTTTAGTACATACATATGGGCATAAGGAAGACGTTTATAGAGACGGTAACGAAAAATAAGGACAACGTATATCACTGCCTTAAGAAAAGTTTTTAAAGACTCAGTGATCAAAAAATTAAAGCCGGTGATGTACTTTTTAAATATTCTTTTCAAATTTTTATATATTTTTTAGCATTTTCTTTTGTTTAAAACTCAATAGACCAGATATTCGAAATTTGCTAAAAAGTGAAGATTTCAATATGGTTTTGCACAGAAATGACTTAATTGCTTGGGACGCATTTAAGTCAGTTATAGAAAGAGTCTTAGGAAAAAATCGAGACGACGAATGGAAAGTTTTAGTAAAAAATATACTCCAGTCATTCCAAACAATCGGTGTGACGACCATGACATTAAAACTTCACTTTTTTAAATAATCATTTGGCAGAGTTCGAAAAACAATTGCCAACAGAATCTGATGAGCAAGGTGAGCGCTGCCACCAAGTAATCATACCGGTGGAAAAGCGGTTCAAAGGGGAAAAAATAGATGCGATGCTTGGGGAAGTATGCTGCGCAAGCCGGAAACATGTTTTCAGATGATGAGACTAGCTCCGAAAGCGACGACTAAAGTTCAATATATATTTAAAAAGATTTGAAGTGTCCTTATTTTTTATTCCTGATGTTAAAAATCTTAAATATGTCTGAGTATATATTTTAAAATATTTGAAGTGTCCTTAAACTTTCCATCATCAACCATAAAAATCTATGACGAAATTTTGAGTTTTATGACAGTTTTGCTGTTTTGAGTAAGATGTTGTTGTTTTTTCGATTTTATTTCAAGGCAAAATTTTAAGATCTGATTAAGAGCTAAAAAATTTGCCCAAGAGTGACAAGCAATATTTCGAATACTTCACGATATATAGAGTAAAGAATCAGTTCATGTTTTTTGAAAATTGTGCTAAAATCCACCCCCAGTCGAAAATTTCAAAAATGTATTTCAAAAAAAAATCTTGTGTTATTTATGGGACCATTATTTATTTTTAGAAATAGCTTGATTTAAATCGATCAAATCAAGGTTAGTCTATTAATACAAAGACAAAATATTTAAACTGTATCATCAGCTGACAAGGAAATTTAGTTTCACTAATAACCCGTTCGCTCAACATCCTTCAGTCTCTTCGCATGCTGAACCAAAAACAAAACAAGGACTTTAATTGACTTTACAGTAAATGACTTTAATTTTTATTTTTTTTGCATAACAAGGCCTACAATTTTTTTAACATTAATAACAATTGTCACCCATGGAAAACCTGTTTGTCTAGCGGTCGGTTAACGCCCCACATCTATATATTATTAAGTCAAACCGAAAATGGTCATAAAAGACAAATGTTTTCAAATTCACGCCCAGTCCAGTTGTGTGACACAATTGTGAAACAAATGTGTTGTAGGCTGCTCTGTCACAGTTTTCATAATTCATTTAACAAACTAATAAACTTGCAACAGCTTCAACAAAAAAAATCAAAATAATAATAAAATCATTGTGAAAAATAAAAGGGTTGCAGATGAACAGGATGACAATGAGTGTGTGTAAAACACCAAAGGATTACAAAACTATTAAAACAAATTTTAACATTTTTTTACGGTCTTGCAATTGCATTGGAACGAAAACGACACAAAAAAAAACATGATTGTCATTAGCAAGTGATTTGTGCAATATTTTGATGCATGTTATAGCTGAATGTATTGTAAAATGAAACGAAACCATTAAGACACTTTCAAAATATTTCTATGCCAAATGTTTGATTGTAACATTATTACCACCGTAACCGTTGTAACAAAACCCCTTTTTTAATAATTTTCCTAAGCATCCTTATTGATGAAGTGAAAATCTGTAGTTTAATTTACAAATATCATCAACCCCTTTCTTGCCTGCTGTTGGAAATCACGTGTCCTTTTTCGTATTTCCTCTTCCGTTAGAATTTCATTCACTTAGTTCCCAGTCCATGCTTATTTAATACTTTCCATACATCTAAGACTTTTCCATTTGCATGGAATTTTTGTTTAATTAATTATGTAAACATATTTAGTTTTTTGTTTTTTTTTTATGACAATTTTAAACAAGTTTCGCTACCGTTCTCTGTTGCTCGAATGAATAAATGTGTTGTGTGATCTAAAGCGTAAAATGGTTATGGAAATTAATTTGCAACTCTTTTTTATGTCTTCTGCGGATAAATTGAGAGATTAGAATATAATATTATATGAGATTTGATTTTTATGTATGGAAATTATTTTAAATGTGCGTAACACACGTTTGTTATTTGTTCTTTTCATTTAGGTGGGTTCCATTTAATAGTTTTAAGCAAATATTTGCTGATAATAAAATATTGCTCAAAAAGATTTAAAACGATGATTGCAGCATTAAGACAGATTGATTGCAAGCAACAAACAATAATAATAATGATGCCCAATAAATAAAATAAAAATCCCATAAACTCCCAAACATATTTGAAACTCTTTCGTTAGAAATTTCGGGATAAATATTTGTTTTGCTTAATTATTTTTGTGAAAAACAAAGTTTAAAGGGCATAGGCTCAGAAAAATAAATTTGTTAAATCTTATTTCATTAGGAAACAGTTTAAGGGAATTTATAAGCTTCTTGGAACTGTTTTTCTCTTAAATTATATTTTCTCATTAATTTCTTTAAATACTTCTTGACTTACAAAAACAATTCTGAATGGTCAATCTTTGGAAGGGGCAAGTTTATTATATTTTATGATATTTGTTACGTCTGTAAACAGGGCCAACCAGTTCTTTTGCAAGCCATACTGCCTGGCCCACGATGAAGAACCAGCTACACGACAAAAACTTCTAGCAATTCTTATGAGTTCATCTTAAAACTAATAGTAACAAATCTCCAAAATAAAATCTCTAACATAAAATTATTTTCAACATTTTATTTAAATAATTTGTTTATAATCAAAAGAAAAAAAATCGCGAACAACAAAAAGTATTTTTCAAAAGCCAAAAACTAAACAATAATTATTGTGCAATATGTTGCATGATTTATAACTTTTATAACAACGCTGAACTCGCACACATAAAAAAAACCTTTTCACACCCTTTCCCAGAACATTAAACGGTTAAACACCGTAAACAATTTATAATAAATTTTATGATTTTGTTTTTTTTTCTTTTTTTTATAAATTTTGTCTATTGTATTATTAACACACCAGGTTGCAGACAACTGCTACCGGCTTCAGTGTGCTTCAGCAGCAACAATAGCTACACTTCACCTCACGCATTCACTCACCCCTTTTCGAAAATAGTTCAGCATGTTCGACAAATGATTAACTTTAATAAATTTCATAAAAAGGGGTTAATAAAGATTAAAGGAAAGAAATGTTATTAAATTATGGAAAGAAAAGAAAGAAAAAATAGATACAGCGGTGGCTCAGCTACAAATTGAGGAGTTTCATATTAATTTTTTTCCAGTGATGTATTTAACATTTTGGAAAATTACATACATATTTATATTGGGTAAACAAGAAGTTTATTCCGAAGCCTGGTGTAGATTAGTCAAAAAAGTTGATTCCACAAGCCCCCAAGAATACAAAGTTATTTATGTTTATGTTTATGTTTCTTTTATTTTGTTTTATTTTATTCTATTTTATTTTATTTTATTTTAATGTTTACTAATTTTCAGTTAAATTTAAAAAAAATGTTTAATACAAATAAATAATTAACAATACTTAAGAAGCATTTGTGCACCTAAAATTAAAGAAGGAAACTTAATTCACAAAATTTTTCTAGAATTTATGTAAAATATTTTAGAAATTAACAAAAAAAATGTCAACAATTTGTTCCACTTAAGAACTAAAGTTGGTGAAAATTTCTCGGTCATAATTCGCAATTCGGAACGTCGTGAAACAAATTTACGGACAGCAATTTTGAAACTGATGGAAAACTTTGAGCTGCTGGATCAAGAATCGAACTCGTGCACGTCGCTCAGGGAGAAGAACCATGGTTTGTTCTTTCTCTTCGATATTTGAAATTTAGTATTCCACAAACGACATTACACCGTATTTCAAAAATATCGCGTCTTTACTGATTGGGTCCTTGAAATGCATCAAACTAGAGTTGCGCCGTTCTGGAACGACCTAGTTCTATTGAACGATTCCGTGATTGGAATCATGCAGACCGATCCAAACGTTAATTGTTTAACGTTCCTCATTCCGCAATAGCGAACCGTCTTGCAAAAATCATTAATTTATTTTGATAAATGACAAAATCAGTATGAAATGTCAACACCAATTTTACATTATTTTTTTATGTATGATGCCTGACGGATGTGCGAGTAAATGATGAAACAGAACTGGGGCTGATGTTTGTTTTCCATACAATTTCACATAAAATTAAGTCAGAGAATGTGGTCGTGTAATAGGATCTATTTTATTTTTTCAGCGTTTTTTCTTATACTCTCAATTTTAGACACTCATTCTGTCAACAATGTTACTGTGTTTTCATGAAATCACATACATTTTTCATACGAAAAATGCAAACAAAAGAGAAAATGCAACTAATAAGAGAGTATTTGAAGTTACTGCCCTCGATTTTGTTATGGGCCTCCAAGCGGTTGTTCCTGAAGTTGCAGACTTGTTCTGTTTCATCTTTAAATCGTTGACTCATCAAGCAAGACTGTTTGTTACAATTATTTCATTCATATATTCTGTACACTTAAGTGGGATGGATACACACCATCGAGCATGAGTGACAGTTTCGCTCAAATTTCGGCTCGATCGACAGTGTGAACACAAGTTTCGTCAGTCAACAGTCAACCACAGGAGTTTTTGCGGTTGAGTGTCAGTCAGCGGCCATATTGGTTTTTGACTTGTGTACCAAAAAGTATCAGTCAAGAGATATTTTTGTACCATAAGCTACAAAACTGTGAAGCGGAAAATAATTTTAAGCAATTTATATATTTCTTTTATGAAATGCAAGCTGGGTATGTCCGAAAATTTAACCGCCCCAGTTAAAGGCTAAGGAGAAACATCCACTATTTCCCTTACCCAATAATTATGATGAACAAATTTAATTCGTGTAACATTGTTGCTGGACTATTACAAAAAAAAACAAAGAAAATTAAATAAAAGCATCACAATGTCCTCAACGGATTTAATAACAAGGTTGCATTGTCACTTTTAAAAAGCTTTCGTTGTGAAATTGTCAAACAAACGAATTGTCGAAAAAACCGGGGTGTTGATTAAGTAATAAAGTTACACGGGTGGTTGAATTTTCAATCCCAAATTTATTGATGAATTTTTATTAAAATAAAAAAGTAGAAATAAAGCAGAATTTCCTATTCGATGCTGCCAAGCAAAAGGGAATTGCTAAATTTGAAACACATTGATTTTTTTTTGCTCTATTTAAACAAAAAATTCCAATGAATATGAAAAAAGTTGTTAAAAAGGCTTAAAATGCTTTCAGTATAAATTTAGGTTTTATTAGAATATTTAATATTGAATTTTGTTGCTTTTGTTATTTAAACAGGCAAACAAACAAACAAACAAACAAACAAACAGACATTTAGTCATACTCGTTTACTGGCAGCACAATTAAAACAAATAAAAAATACAATAACAACAAGTATGTATTTGCATAACAGGAACCGGAAACAAATTGCATACATTGTCGCTGTTCTGGGAGCAGCAGCAACATGCAGGCAAAAATTAGAAAGAATGAAAAAAATATTGGAAAAAATCCATAAAAAAAACACAACAACACAAAGCTGGGGTTGTTAACGAGTATTTCTGTTTTTGTTGTCGAATATTGTAAAACATTTAATAGATTTATATTGTTAGATGTTGTTGTTGTTGTTGCTGGTATTTTTGTTGTTTATCTAACAATTGTAGATTTTTAAATCAGATTACTAAGTTTGATACACAGCGTTGTAGTTTTAATGGTGTTTAAGTGATTTCTGGATACTAATCAAAAGGATTTTTGTATAAATTTAAATATAATGAAAAACAACGGTCCACCTAAAGAGTGTTTCAAGGCGTCGCTCAGCATGAGTTTTCTATCCTGCAGAATCTGGACAGTGACAGTTTTTCCTCAAAGTAGAAAGAATCAATAATTATTAAGCTCCAAAAAACAATAAAAATAAATACAACTCGCGGGGAATTTCCAAACTATTTGTAGTCTCTAACCCCATCAGACAGGTATGCATCGATTCTGCAGGGGGATTTCGGCCCAAATATTTTCGCTTTTATTTCATCAATGTCAAATAGACCGGTATACATCGAGCGATCTGATTGTTAGTGATGTTTATTTCTCAAATTGTCCGCCGTTCGTTTTACCGGTACTTGAATTTTTGCGAAATTCTTGCGTCAGATCACTGTTGTAAGTTGTGTTTTCAATTACAAAAGTATTAATCGTGTTAACAAATAGTAAAGTGGGCATATTTTAATAAAAAACTAAAATTTTTAATATTTCAAACCAATATTAGTCTGGGGATCGCAGCTTCGATTCCTGCGCTGACCCTTGGTGTTACTGCAGCCTTTCCAAAATGGCTTCGTGGTTTGTGTTTGTTCTTAAAAAAGCAGAGTTTTAGCTAAAAATTTGAGCGAGATGCATCAATTGTGCATGCCCTGAAAATCCTTGAAGCGTATAAAAAAGATTAAACATAAACATTGATTATATTTTCGTACGATAGAGAGACCATATATTCCAAAAATTATGAAAAAATTACCAGGAGCTTAGCGTCAGGTCTGAAAGGGTTAAGATATTCAATAAGGTCGTTTTAGACAGAATAACGAAAACAAATAACGATTTCATGCTCTTCAACGAGAATACATATGGATTTCACTGGGCTCAACGGGAGTCCCCTAAGAAAGTAATTAATATTTTAAAAATCAGCTATAAAGAATCAACGTACAGGGTGCTACATGATGGTGGTCTCAGCGATTCTTTTGCAACGCACAGTGGAGTGAGACAAGGATGTGCGCTATCACCACCATTATATATCATCATACTGGATCTCGATAATGTATCGATTCATACCTGTGGGTATGAATTTGAAAATGCACAATAGACTACGATGCCTTGAGTATGCTGACGGTGTAGTTTTGTTTTACAATCGCTTCTATCATCTCTCACAAATGACTCAATGAAAGTAGGTATGAAAGCAAACATACACAATATGTGAGAGTGAGAAAGACGTTTTTATTTCGTGATTTAAATTTGTATTTTTTACGTCGTTTCAAAAAAGCAAAAAAAAAAAAATTATGAAGCAGCATGAATAGTTTAAAATGAAGCTTTAAGGCCTCTTTAAATGTAAATGTTTGTGTACTTATAATTTATACATATGAAAAATCGACACAGTGGTGGGAGTTTAATATGTCCAAAATATTTCAAATTGTGTGGCAAAAGTACGAAAACTATTTAAATAGTACCAAAACATTATTTTATACTTATTAAATTAAATTTTACAATTATTGTTTTTATTATTATTGTTGTTAGTAGTATTTAGGTTTGAAATTTATTTTAAAGAAAATTTTTATGAAAAAATGTCTTACAATACATTTCAAATACAAATATTTTTTATGAATACGGCACTTATTATCTGCAAATAATTTTATCTACCCTTTTTTTGGCATTATTGTTATCTAAAAATCATTTTTTGTATCGTTGTTTGTATGTATGTGTATACGTACATACATATGTATATATATACATATATCTTTTTAAGAAAAAACACAAACCGTGACGCCATTTTGGCTTGTCTGCAGAAACACCCAGGGTCAAGGCAGGAATCGATCCTGCGACCCCCAGACTAATAGTCTAGTACGCTATCTACTAGTCTAGGGAGGCTCCCAAACATATGTTGATGACTTCATATTTAAATACACATTCAGTTAATTTTCATTTAAATTTCAGTTGCATTTAAATACACTTTCAGTTTTTCAGTGTTAAATTATTGTTTGTATTTAATTGCGATAAAATATCGCATCATTACGAAATTCTCGCATTGTTTTGGAAAAACAGCTGTTAAACAAAATTAATGAAAAATTTTTAGTGTGGATTTTTTTCAGGCTGAAAATAAAATCGATGATAGGTTGCTGCAATATTTTAAAAGTGTAAAACAATTAGGAAAAAAGATATAATAGAATAATATTAATAAAAGAAGTCCAAATTTAACGCCAAAAGATGTTGATATTTCAATGGCGGCAAATTTATTTTTACTTTCTTGCGCGAAACCACAGCAACACAAGCAAAAACTTATGTTTGTGTATGTATGTGTGCACAACTTCAATAGAATTTAAATCAGCATGGTTGGTCATTTAAGTTTTATTTAAGTTTGTACTACAAAACTAAATTTCGTATTTAAATAGAACTTAAAGATAAATAACATTTAAATACGAAGTCACAAACTGGCAATAAGAAAAGTAAATTTATTCAATATACGCCATGAATGTATACAGATTTAACAACTAAAAAGGTTCGAATATCAAAAACGAATAAAATACCAAAAAAGTGCTACTGTGCCGCACTTATATTCAGGCTATATGCATCCCATCACTGTCCACAATTTTCACGTAACCTCGTAATGAAATTCAATTTTCTGCTGGTTGCTACGTTACAGCCAAGTGACATTTCGGTCAAGTAAGCATTTTCATTGCTTTTTCATGTAACAGATACGATCAGCTGACACGACTTCATTTACGATTCTACATTTACGGTCGGCTAAAGGGGACTTTAAAACAAATAAATGCCTCGGTAGGCAAGTGGGTAATGTGCTTTCACTGTGGAGGTTGCGGTTTCGATTCACGTCCAAAGGATATTTGTTACTATTCTAGTTAAAATTAAGATGTAATACAACTGAATAAAAATTTAATAAATAAACATAAAATAAATTTGACTGAAAAATAAGAAATAATTAAAAAAAAACAATTTTTTAAATTTCGTGGTAAAAAAACGACATTCCACAAATTTAAACTCATTTCATTATTTAGCGATTACTTGCGAAAGTTACAATTCGAAATATCTCTTTCCCAGCGCCAATATTTAAACTTCCGCTCGGTGCAGTTTATTTTCTATTTTATTTCCATAAAATTTCGCGTTGCACATCCGCCATTCTCTATAGTATTGCATTTACTTGCAATATGTATAAACCAATTATCTAAATTGTTTAGCATCGCAAGTATGCATGAGTGTGTGTGTTTGTGTATTGTTGTTTTTGTTGTTAATTTTTTCATTTTCGATTTTATTCATTTATTAAAATCTAAATCTTTTTCCAAATCCAAATCATAATCAAATCAATACTTAACACACATTCCATCGAATACATATAATCGTGTATCCATTCGAATCAGGGTGTTTCAATTATAGTAAACCATTTATAAAAAGTAGGAGACGGCGGTGGTGGTATTGGTGTCAAAGGATTAATCGGCTTATTTAGCGATTTGTTATAATTGTAAAAGGATTTTTATTTGTGTAAGTTTTGTATATTTTCCACATGATTTTAAGGTTTCTTTTTTTCTGCTAATTTTGCCATTTACAGAAATGTGTAGCAATTGATACTTTAATCCTTTTTTTGTTGTTAGAAAGCAATTAAAAGGGTTTTTGCTATGCTGCATATTCATAGTAACAATGATTTTAGTTTCCGAATGAATGAAAAGATGGAAACAGCATGAATAATATGAAGAATAGAGTACAATAACTATAATTGATATTGACTTCTATTAGTTGTTAAAAGAATTAATAGATTTGCTTTAAGTGTCAATAACAGATGAGTTTTGCTATTAAAGAAATAAAATTTTAAAGAATATTTAACAAAATTTTGGAAAAATGTATACCATTATTTAAACATGTTTATTATAATGAGGTAATACGATATCGCAAACCTGTACAACACCGCTAAGCCAAACATCATATACATATTTAGTACATTGTAAAACTTCTTTCCTTCTATAAAGACTCCTGTGAAAACTCAATAGAGCCCCTACAAGTTGACAATATACATACATATGTATAATTCCCACAAAATTTCTGCTTAATTAACATATTAAGACATAATTATTTACGCTTTAGCTCTTTACAAACACCAGTGCTACAGTCTAATTTTCTAACTCTTGTAAAGACAAGATAAGAATCAAATCAAAATTAAGTATTAGTTACGGCCAAATGCTTTACGTGTGCCAGGACATTCGATACGCTGCCCTTGAGATGCTAAATTGCACACTTTTGCACTTTTCGTGTAAACAACCAAACGACAAATATGCATTTTCATAATGAGACATTTTGCACTTTCAGTCAGTCACCTGCAGTGAAACGACCTCGTTTTAACGGCCTGCAAAAATAAAAATTATAAAAACTATGGCTTAATAGTTTTGCTGAAGCATCTCTTTAAGGGATCACCAACAGTGTTTTGGGCATATTTTTGAGGCGTAACTCAATCGAAAGAAATTTCCATTGAGCCGTTTTCCATTAAAGCGTTCAAAATTGCGCGTGCGTTGGTTACAAATGCCATCAAATATGGCATCTAGGAAAATGCTACTTTATATATAATTTCATTTGCTATATTTGCCGACAATACGAGTATTTCGTTGAATCTTTGTTAGAGTCACTGTGGCACAGCAAGATATTTGTTAGAGAATAGAAGTACGTTTGAAACAACCCGCTGTGGCGGTCATGCGCATCTCCAATTTCTTACTACTCATTTGCTTACGAATGTTTATCACTTTTGTTGTTGGCTGCAATTTGCTTTCTTTTTTTTTGTGGAAAAACGGCAGCTCACAAATTTCAAACTCCTGTAAGGCGAGTGTGGCTGTGTGTGTGTATAATTCCTGATCCTGTAAAGATCCTGTTGTGTTTTGTTTGCAAAAGCAATGAGTAGTAAATGAAATGCGTATGTGTGAGAAAGAGAGGCTGAGATATATGTAACACAAGAGCGTCGGAGACAGAATGATTGTATAGTTTGGAAACACGCGAATTTTCCTTGCACACTTTAGCATTTGTTACAACGAATAATGTTTGTGACCTGTTCGCGTTCTTTCTTGTATTTGTTGTTTGATTTTGCTCCTGTGGTTTTTATGATTCACCGGAAAATTCAATTTTCAAATATTTAAAATGTTCATCTGACTGTGTTTTGGGTGTTTGCTAGTTAAAGTTGTCGCGTGTTTTTAAAATCCGATACATTTCCTGTTAGTCATGGTAGTAAATGCTAAAGAATATTCTCATGGACATGAAAATATTTAATTGAAAATTATATATATTATTTAACACATTTCGGCTTAAGACTTCCATCCGATGCACAGTGTTCTATTCCTACATGGTGAAATATTATTTCGTAGACTGGTGTTACAAAAAATTAAATTAAGCAAAATAAATTTAAGATTTCAAATATCACGGTACAAGGACCGCTACCATAAATTCTTAAATTTCAGAACTAAGGTTTAGTTACAATTAAGTTCAGAATGCAAGCAAAAGTTTAATTTCCAGAATTGATTAGTTTATCTTTACCACAAATAGCATTTCAATGCCTGAAAGGATCTACCTTAGTCCCTTATGTCCTTTTTTAAGACATTCTTAATTAATTCTTGAAATATAATAAATAACACTGTACAACAAAAAAAAAATTACGTGGTCCGGCCTTTAAATTTTGACAGAGGAGACAGAAAAAAAGACACATGTATAAGTTTACATCTGAATTTCATTTGAGGATTTGTTGTTAAAGTTCCCCAGCTCTGGCTCGGCATAAGAATCTATGTGACCCTTACATTTTAGGTATACAATGTGTTCAGCAGTAGATCTCTTTTGTTGTGTCTCATTTCTGACTTTCTGGTTGAATTATCCGTTTTGTTGTATTTAGGAACTTTTAGTAAAATAATATTTTTGCAGAACACTTTAACTCCTTAAATCCCTGTTTTAATGGTGTTTTTGCTCTTTTTTAAAAGAAGAACAAAAGAGGCCCATACCTTGAGGAGTTAGAGGGTTAAAAAAAGTTGGAAATTAAACAATAAGTAATAATATAAAAATACAGTAGAACTTCCATAACTTGAATCGCCATTAACCCAAAAAAAAATCTTCGACTTACGGAAATTTCGAGTTACAGAATTTTTTGTCCGAATAGAACAAATGGTTTTTGTATTAAGTATTTTTATTTAAAATAGCCTCTAATGGAAAACTACATACTTAAGTATATAAACGTACAAGCATATGTACTTATATAATTAAAAAATTACAGTTAAGTAAAATATTCTGAAAGAAGTGACTGAAAATTTACTGTTTTTTTTTTGTTATTTTCAATAAAAATTAAACCCAATGTGCTTAAAGCTTGGTATTGCTTATCAGTTGTTGAGTTATTTAACTTTATAACTTAGTGTTCGAACTTTCTACATCATTTCTTGTTGACTTTTAAGAATTTTCTTCTACCGAACTTTCGACATCACTGTCTTCTAAAATCTCTTGCAAGTTGAGTTGTAGGTGAGGAAAATGCTGGTGTATAGTAAAAAAAATTTGTACTCGCATGTAGCAACTGAGGTTTAGCGCTCTCTGGCGTACGCAAGCCAAATTATATAAATATAAAAATGTTTGTTCAATGTCAGGCGGATTAATATTTATCAAAAAACATTTATTTCAGCACAATTCTTAAAAAGCATTTCCAAATTTTTTATAGGTGACAACAGGTGACTCTTCATCTTCTGTGAATAAACAGCACATACAGTACTTAATACATACTTATACTTCTACCATCATGCACCCAATGGCCCAGCGGCCTGTTTTAAGGCCAACTAGAAGAAAAGGAGACATTCTGGCAAAGCCCTTTAGGTCCTTCTTCCTATATTTTCGCAGTGAGTGCCAAGATGACTAAATCTCCTTTAGTACAAATATTAATTATCTCAATGGCTGAGGATTTTCATTTTATTGGAAATATATTTTAAAATCTTATATGTTTACGGACTCTTCCAGCTTTCCTTCTAGATATTTAAATTTTTTTTCACTCCCCCGAAAATAATATTAAAACCAAATACTTGGGGTGAAACCGCCAACATTACCGCCACCAACAAAAAAAAACCATACCAAAAAAACCTTTAAAAATAAGCTTAACTACCAACAACATCAACAACAACACATTGTTACGTTTCAAAGATTTCTTGGCCACATGCTTATTGCGTCACATTTTCATTAGTTTGTCTGAGCGAACATTTGCTAAACTTCTCAGGATGACATTAAAGGCTGCCGCGGGTATGTCTGTAAAGGGCGTGCACGAAAGAAATTTGTTAAGTTTTAAAATAAATAAAATATATTACTCCTTTATTGCAACTCGTTGTTCAGAAAATGAGTTTAGAGTTTAAATTTACTCACACATCAGTGTAGTCCGATCAAATTAGACATCCAAGGTTACATTAATTCACACTTGGCTTAAAATTGGTAGGATTTTTCGAAACACTATTAGCAATGAAATGTGAAAAGTCCTCATTGATCCGACATCTGGAAATAAATTTATTCGGGATCAAAACGGTAAGTTATATCATAAAATTAGCCCAGACAAAAATTGTAGATCAGATAATTATCTATTAAAAATGTCTACATACTTTTTTTCCTAAGAGCCACCGTTTGTGAGATATAACGTTTCAAAATGTTAGCGGTAGGAAAAAGACAAGTTAACTGCACTTGTTTTTTATTTCGAGTATTTTTAACGAAACATGCATATCGAAACTTATCTACAAACGTAATTTTGTCATATAAAATGTCAGAATATTGTTTTGTTTGTGCTAAACTTTTAACTGAAGGTGAAATTGTTACTGTTGAACGTGGTATGAAGACATTAATCAATGCAAGTAATGAAAGACTTTTGCAAACATTTCTCAATTCGTTCAAAGTTAACTGACAGTCAAAAATTCCTATTATAAACTTAGTTAACCAAAATTCATAGAAGAGGATCTAAGCTTTCAGAAAATAGAGCTCTTACTCACTGTGCTGTAGGGCGTGACAATCAACCGGGTAATAAAATCTTTTGATTTTAAACCCTTTTAGGGCTCGTAACTTGTTTTCCGATTTTATTGAATTGTTGAGAATCTACTCGTAATTAGAATTTGTAGGAAAAAACATTTTTGGATTTTTTTTGTTGTTATAATTGTAATTGTGCAATAGCGACAATTCGTTCGACATCGCGCGCCTGGTTGTACATTTTAACATTTTTATTTTGATAATTAAAAAATATTTGGCGGAAATTTTGAAATTTCTTTTGTTTTTGACCTTAAATTGTTGTAAAAATCCTAATTATTTTTTTTTTCAATAAATTACAAATTATTAATTTTTTACAGTTTTCTACAAATTTGACAGAGACAGGAAAATTTTTTTATAGACGTTATCTAAAACGGACTGTCTCAAAATATATTTTACTCGAAAAATTTTATCACGATTAGTGTATGCACACTACATCCTGCATTGAAAGAAAATAATAAATTTCCAAACAAACTTCCAATTTTATCAGTTAAGAGATAAAGTTACGCCCAACTTTTTAATTTTTTTTTACAAATTACAATTACTAACATATTCCGTTACATTTTTGCGTAATTATTTCGAATTATGTTAATTGATACAGAAACAAATTATAGTAGCAGGACAAATATTACTGTTTCGATGGTCACCAGACCATCATCATCAGCTTTAATGTGTCCGTTTGTTTGCTGACACTTTTTAGCAGGATTTCTTTCGCAATAATAATAATGTTTAAATTTATTAGCTGCATTTTTTTTTTTAAAGAGAAGTAACACTCAGGCAATTAGTATGCCTACCAACCCGTAGGTGTGTTACCTTCTTTGGGAAAGGGATAGTGAGAGAGGACAGATGGTGAAAGAGAGAGAAAGCTTAATTTTTGCAACTCTGATATTGCGCGCTGTGTTAGTTTTTAGATCAGTGTTGCAGCGCCTTTGATGTCAAGTAGGCGCATTAAATGTGTTTTTAAGCTTTTGTAGCCATTTTATTCATTATTTTACTTCGCCGGCGATTTTGCTACAATACCGACGAGCATTGTCCATGTTCAGTCATATAACTCAAGCCAGATCACCTTGACATCCAAATAAACAAATAAATTCATATTCGAAAGCAAACTCTCTCCTGCTCACTCAAACCCGTGGGCAGGACGGAACTACATTTTACAAAAATAGTAAAATTTTTCAAAAAATCTTATTAAATTGCATTAAAGTTACGAGGGTGCATCAATAAGTCTGTGACTTTTTTAATGAAAGATAGTTTTTATTGCAAAACAAAAATTTATTTTTCAACATAATCTCCTTTTAACTCAATACACTTAGTCCAATGTTTCTCCAGTTTTTGTATCCCTTCCAAAAAATAGAGTTTTTCGAGGTCCTTAAAATAGGCATTTGTTTGGTCAATACTTTGATCGTTGGAGCTAAATCTCTTTCCACCGAGCCATTTCTTTAGGCTTGGAAATAGGAAGAAGTCACTAGGGGCTGAATCGGGAGAATATGGCGAATGGCGTAATTCGTAGCCCAATTCATAGGGTTTACCATTGAGACTGCACACGTGTGCACCCGTGCATTATCTTGATGAAAAAGAACTTTTTTCTTAGCCATATGGGGTCGTTTTTTTTAAATCCTCATTAAATCGGTTTAATGAATAGGCATAATACTCGCCGTTTATTGTTTTTCCCTTTTGAAATTAATCGATGTGGATTATCCCGCGTGCATCCCAGAAAAAACTGTTGCAATCACTCTATTGGCCGACAAACTCACCTTGGCCTTCTTCGGAGAAGGTTCACCCGGAGAAACCCATTGTTTAGACTGCTACTTCGTCTCCGAAGTACAGTAATGGATCCACAGTTACAAAACGCCGCAAAAACTCATTCGGATTGCGCTTAAAGAAATTGATGAGCCTCGTATAATAAAACTATACTTTTAATATACTACTTTTATTTTTATCAAGAGCGTACGGTTTCTTTCAAATTTAAAAACCATTATGATTAAATTGTTTTATTAATATTTAAATAAAAAGAATACATAAAGTTTTTATTGGTAGTGGGTTGAGTTAATGTAAATAAAAGCTTTTCACCAGCACCCTCTTAGTAATTTTTTTTTTTAAGAATCCTTTAAATTTAAAAAAGATATTCTGAAATATGCACAGAGAATGTGAAATCACTGAAAATTGAATACGAGAAGTGAACAAATGAATTGAACTATGAAAATTGTAAAAATTGTGATGTAGCAACTAGCAGCTCCGGGAAATATGTCTTATAAAGTACTTTGCTCTCTAAATAGTCGATAATGCATCTGCCCTTTTTTGTTAAATTCAATTCGTGTGCAACCTGTATAGATTTTCAAACACACACGATTTCTTTCCGCAAATACTTGCGAGCCACACAAGAGGACATGGAGTGCAATTTATATTAGATGTTAATAGAAATACAAGAATTAGAAAACAATATTTATGACGCACCCCTTCGGTGTACAAAAAGTGTTATTTGCATACCGCAGAACACCATCAAAAAAGGACCTTTTTTCCTGTCCAAAAAAAATAAAAAACAACCACCTTGTGATACACAACATCAAAATTTTATTTGATTTTAAGATTCAAGCACAACACACACACACACACATCTTACATTTATAAAATATCAAAAGCATGAAATAAAATAGAAACCTGTCACTTGTATTAACCAAAAATGTCACTCGTAAAATATTCGAATAATTTTTGTTAACATTAGTGAATCTTGATAAAAATTTTTGTTGAGAAACATTTATCACCAAGGTACACTTACAAATAGCAAATAACATTTGTACAATTGATTTCCTTTTGAAAATTTTACTTTCAACTTGTTCTTTTCTTTCTGTCTGTCTGCATTATTCTTAACAGGGGTCATGCAATCAGTATCTTTTAGTGTTTCTATTAAATTAGAAACTTATGTTTCTTGCCAGATTAATATTACATACATTGAAATCATCCACAAAAATGAATTGTCTTCAGTGCAAACGCAGCTGAGTTGTAGTCCTTTTTTTCAAGTGGCTGCATCCTTTATTCTTTACAAAATTTAAATCGCAACTAAAATCGTCAATATTTGTTGTGTTTATGTTGAACTGATTTAACGCATCACTGGCTTAAATAAAACTTTCAAATGAACAGTTAAATACACGCTAATAGGGGTTCACATTTCATTTAAAAATCCCATACAATACACACAAAAACAATTGTTACACATCCTGGCCAAGGACTATGCCATCACTACTCATGCAATACTTTATTGTAAACGTACTGTTGTTGTCCAAAGCATTTGTGTCAGTGTGGATTGATTGTGACATTAAGTAGGATTTATTTTTTTTATTTTATTTTCGTTTACTTTATCATTTAGGGTTTGTTATTTTTTGTCACTTTTACGCGTGTTTTAAGGTTTTTGTATTTTATAACCCTTGCAAAGCATCACTGTTCCTTCGTTTATTTTATATGCGGCATGCAAATTTTCTTAAGCTTAAAAGTGTTACAATTTTTAATTAGAACAAACCCATATGGGTTTTTACAGTTTGTAAATTTCCTTACGTTTGCTGTTTTGGGATTTTTCTTTTTGTTGTTCAATGTGCGAAAATCTTGTTTGTTTTAAGGCTTAAAATCAATATTTTATGTATTTATATTTTTGGGGTAGAAATAAAAAAGCAAATAGTATTTAGTTTTTGATTTATCAAATGCAAATACGCGGATTTTAAGATTTTAGATTGAGAATTTTGCTACATGAAATACTTATTTTCGCATGCAAAAGGAAAATATGGCTGAGGCAACCATAAGGACAACATAATATGATTGAATTATATGGCAAAAATCATGGCAAAATTTTATTATAAAAGCAATGCCATTATATGAATCATTTTGTTGTCACAAAAGAGACCAGGGATGACACTAGACGTCATATTATAGTAGTTGTTGTAATTTGATCTCTGTCACACAATCATCTGATATTACATGAAACATGAAATTGATATCCTTTTTTCATTTGTAGTCTGATGAGGAAAAATCAGATTTACTCTGAAACATAATATCATTGTTTCATCTCTGGTCTATCCTTTGCGGTTGCTTAAGTAAATAATAATATTTGGTCACATAACAATAATATTATATTTAAGTATGAACATAATATGGTAGTGATTACTTGCAAAATGTTTCAATATTTTAAATAAATATAAAACAAATATGGTAAATATCATCAAATTCTCATGGGGCCAGTGTAGTAAACAATGCTCGACTACCGGTAGATCTGAAATAATTGCATACATTATTTTTTTATTAACTAAGGGACAATCATAGCATATACGAATATATAAATTACATGGGATTCAAGTGGCGTCTATATGAGTACATAATTATTTGCATGATTCTTAGTTTAATTTCATAGTAAATTTAAAAAATTACGTTGTATATTAGTATTCCAAAATACAAACAACAACTTCTTTATCATGATCATAGGTAAGTTTAACAATAAAAAGAAACAATTACTTGTTTATGATAACCATACAGTGTTTGGCACAACCATAACATTAATGTCTAATCAGATATTTTCTTAGCGATTTGCAAGATAAGTTAGTCTTGGAAAGAATATTTTTCAAATTTCATTGATTTTAAATTTAATAATAACAAATCAAAAAAAAAAAATAATAAATTAAGGTAAGAATTTAATTCGATTTTTATCGATTAATTTTTAGTAAAATAGTTTGAATTTAGTTCAGTTTATACGAATAATTCTCATTTCCATAATCGTACTTGAATAATTTTTATTTTAATTTTATTCGAATAAAAATTAATCGAGTAACAGTTTTTTTTTATTTTCTTATCTTAAATTATATTTGAATAATTTACTTGATAATAATAAATAGAAAGTGAGATGCATATAGCAACTAGCAATACCACTAAAAAAATCAATTTCAATGTGTTTTTAATAATACTAGTGCATGCAGCGGCCGACTCAATCGACCGCATTCTAGAAATTAATATTACACATTTACATAAATACATACGACAAAATTTAAAAACAAAATACATTCTAAAAAAACAATTTAAAACTATGTCTCATTTCTATACAAAAGCAAATTGGACAAATACACATGCACGATTTGTTTATTTTTGAATTTGAAGCTGATACATGCATGTGTAATAAGTGTGCATGTGTTAGTAGCAATTTCAAACGCTTATAGTTCCCTACATATTGAACCGATTTAAATAAAATTAATTTTGTGCACATCTATGTAAGAACCCGCATAAAAACATATAAATCTTTCCAAACTCGGTATAGTATTACGGCCGTAAAAGAGATCTAAGAAAACGTGTTTGCCTATTATTAATGTACATATAATTATTATTTTATTAATTATATAAAATATTTATTTTGGAAACGAGTGCGATTATGAATTTGCAAATAAATAAACTTTAGCCATTCTCAAATCCCGTCCTCGAACTCGAGTCAGATTAATAACCTTCAATAGTTTTAATTTTATGTAAGCAATTAATTCCTCAGCGAATAATTTTATTCGAATTATTTAACAAATAATCTTTTTATTGCTCCCCAAAAACGTGTTATTTTATTCAGTATGTCATTTAACACATTTAATGTAGCAAATTAGTGTTAGATAAGATAGTTTGCATAACTCAGTTTTCATTTATTTATTTAAATTTCGCAATGCTGTTCCAAAAAATAAATAAATTTAAACATAAATTGCTGGAAACAATTTTATATTCTATTCCTTTTCATAAAAATGGTTGTTAATAATTATCTATATATAAATAGGCAAAGATAAAGTTTAAGTTGGCCAATATAACCTAATTGTGTTGGGGCATTTATAATACCAAATAAATAAAAATAAAGTTTAAGATATCTTTATCTCCTTTGTTTGCCAACCGATTTTCTTCATTCTTTTACCAAATGGTAAACACTGTTGAGCTTTAGTGACCCGACTATATATTATTTAAATCGGTTCAGTGTTAAAGGAATAAAAGGCTCATGAAATTGAAACCACTACAAATGCTAAAAATACACACGTACACGCATTCACTTATTTAAGTATTGATTCAAGCAAAGCGATGACAGTGTTTAAGAGTACCTACATACATATGTATATAAGTAATAGGATTTTTTTATAATTGTGCGTGTTTGTATGCAATTTTATTTCGTTTTTTTTGTTTTTTCCATGGGGAAGGAAATAAGTAATTAGATAGTTTTTTCTCTTTAAAAGAATGCAACTAAAATAGGTATACGTTTTAACTGGCGGTCGAATTTCGATCACTAGGCGTCTCTAGTAAAATTAATTTTATGTAGTTGCCATTTGAGCAATTTGTATTACAATAATTTTGTTCGAATAATATCTTTATTCAAACTATTTTCACTTGAAATATTTATATTAAATTAGCCACGCCCGGTGTGCTTCGTTACACCCATACAAAGTAAAACTTATAAGTATAAATAATTGATTTGTATATCCTACTTCTGGAATTTCATTATTTTGGATATGGAAAGTTTAGCCTGAAAAGTTTTAATTATGCAGAATGAGTGAGAGAGAGAGAGAGAGAGAGAGAAATGCTCAATTTCCGCCTTTGTTTTTTTCCAAGACATTGCAAAGTAAACTTTGCGCGTGTAAAAGGCGAGACAATGGCTATTGTTTGATCTGGAATTTTTTGATATTATTTCAACAAATAATAATTCTGCAAAAGACCCGATTTCAATACAAAACTGCAAGCAACCCTTTTGGAGCAATTGGAGAAATTATGCAATAATAAATATTTCGGTCACGCAAATCGCCTGTCCGATTTGCAAAAAAAGTATTATGGGACCAAACTGCAAGCGAAACCTTACAAACGAAAAAAGAAACTTTGAAAACGGCTTTTGTTTGAAATCGGTCCACCCGTTTACGATTCTATAAAGGACATACAAACATACATTAATTTATATATACATATATAGATATTATTCAAATAGTTTTTATTTTAATATGTCATTGTATACGACTAAATCTTAAGCGAAAAACTTTATTAGGGCGAAATTGCTACAATATATGTACATACACACACTGGCGAACATAAATGCATGAATGATGATTAATAGTGCTGAGTACAAAAGGTTTAAAAAAATATTACACAACTACAAGCAATGTTTTTGAAATGTTCAATAAGATGCAAAAGTGTTGGAATATCTTTTAATTTATAATTTAAGTTTCCTTTAAAAACCTGAAGTATGCACTTTTTTAAATGTTTTTGCATGAATATATTCGGTAATAAAAGCGTAAAGCTGTAAACACATTCACGACAGCAAGCAACACGGCTACATTGCAGCTGATCCATTTATATTAAAATTTTTTGCTTTCTTAAAGTTACCTGTTTTCAAAAAGTACAATTCAATGAAGCAATCAAAGGAATCGCTCATATCGCGAAAATAGCTAAAAACTGCGAAAAGTTGGAAAACTTAGAAAAAGGTGTAAAAGTTAAATGAAGTAAAAACTTAAGGAATGTGATATACATTTACATTCCTTACATTTTTAGATAATTTGAGAAAATTTTGCATCGTTTTCAAAACTGTGCAACTTTTTGTGGAATTTCGAGTGTTTTGCAATGTGGATGACTTTTTCTATTTTTTTAATATTTTATCGACTTTTGAATGATATTAAATATTTAATTTTTTTTGGAGTTTTTCACATTCCTTGTATTTTAAGCTCGTTTTAGAAGATGTTACGGCTTTTTCTAAATGTTGGAAAATTTCGCGAATTTTCGCGATTATCGTGATACGACGAGTATGATTGACACAGTGTTTTTTGCTTTACTGAATTTTTAAGATTTCATAAAAAGAAGAACACAAAATATTGATCTTATATTCAGGAATTTCATTGGCCTTATTTTTATGCAAAAATTATTTTTACACAAAAAGTAATGTCAAAAAAACAGCATTTTCTGCATTTTATTTAATTTTACATTAAAAAATTACTTCTAAGCTTTAAATATTTTGTTATATTTTCAACACTGTTGTTGGTTGTTTTGTTGCCAACAAAAATAAAAATTAATTTATTTATTTTAATGTGATTATTTTCGAACAATTTTGTTGTTAATGGTTTCTTTAATCCAAAGTGATTATTATTTTTGGCTAAAGTTCGTAACATTTTTTAGTCAGAAAGAAAAATTAATTTAATTTGACCTGCAGTCTTGAAGTTGGTAGCATGCAGTCGTGAATATGTTTATAGCTAAAATTATTTGAAGGATTATTTAGAGATTTCGGTGTTTTATTGACCAACATTCAAACAGTTATGCTCGCTAGTGCTCATATATACAATATAAAAGTATTGAATTTCAAATGTCTGATGTAAGAGCCAAAAAAGTTTAATTTCTGTTTAAAAAACCATCCGACTTTTCATCTCTTTCTCTCGCACGAACGTCACGAAATCACTTCAGCCAGACACCATTAATGCAACCAAAAAATTGTGTGACAACCGTGTTGTGATAATTTTTCAATTAAATACAACCAACCCAATACTCATTTTCAAGACATTCGGTTGTTGCCAAGAAACAACAATAAATAAAATTACAAAAACGAAGCGAAATCTTAATTTCGTCGCGCTTTTTAATATGGAATCCATGAAAATAAGGTTGACGTTATTTGTAACGCAGAATATTATTTCGGCAAATAATGATTGTAACACTAATTTTTTGTCACTGGCTGAATGTGATGCAGCAGTTGTAGCCGAAAGAGTAAAAAGTTGTGTCACACAATTGTGCGTCATTATCGCAAAGGTCACAGCTGGTGGTTTTTGGTGATGCTGAAACAAAAAATTGAATTATTTGTATGGCGCAAGCAGGTGGATTGGTTGGGTGGGGTGGTTGGTAGAAAAGTGAAGGCATTAAAAATACTACACATTTCGAAGTAACATTAACTGTAAAGCTTTCTTTTTGCGTGTGTTCAAGTCTGTGTATTAACAAATGTGCTTGTATGTGTTATGAAACATTTTCATTTCGTTGTCGTGGTTTTTCATTTAAGCTTCCATTAATTTTGGATAAGAATAATTTTTTTCTTTTTTTCTTTTGCTTAATAACTGACTGCGGTTGCTCAACCCTATTTTCTTCTGCGTTTTTTTTTTTCTCTTTTTGGATACCAAGCAGCCATTACGGCTTCCATTGTGGAGAAATATCCCACTCCCTTTTATGTGTCATATATTTTCATTTACTTTCTGATTTGGTCGTAATGATGTTGGTGACTTGGTAACCAGAAGTGAGAAAGTGGTTACATTGTTTCTTAGTTACCCAATGATTGTAAAATTAAAACAAGGCGCAACAAATTTGAATTTAATTTTCTCTTATTAAATTTTATATTGTGTGTTACAGATTGTTTCGAAGGACCTAATTTGACGTGAAGTATCTCAAAAAGTTTGTATAAATCAAAATCATCAGTTGTGTGTTTTTTTCTTTCAAATAAAGCTTGTTATTGCCTTTGAACTACCAAATTCGAATTCGTTTGTTTTATAACTTCAATTTATTTATTTGTTATCCTGCTCACTCTGCTTCTGACTCATTGTTCTTATGACAGTTTTATAGTTTAACGACGATATACTTGGCACAAAAATTATGTGCCGTCAGATGTAACCCTTCACAATGAATTAAATTCTGTAAATAATATTTGAAAAATATTTCAAATATTTTTCTTATTATTCCGGCATAAACATACCAAACCAAAACACGTGCAAGGATTTAAACGTATTTGAAATCGCAATCATAAATTCCTCATTTAATGCATTCATCACTAAGAGAAAACATCTCCTCATTATACACCCACATGCTAAATAAACTGAATGGTAAAGAGGAGTTATTTTTTTAACAATTGTTAAAAAACATGAACACATCATTTAAATGGCAAATAATGCGCCTTGTCTACGTGCCCACTTATTGTTTGATGTGGATTTTAATTGAACTCAAGTTTTTGGTTTTCTGTGCATCAACAAACAAACAAAAAAGAAGAAAAAAAAACGAGAATAACATCGAAGTTGTTGTTAACCAAATACCGCAGTTGTATTTTGGTTAATTTCAAAATTTCAATATTAAAAACGAACAAAAGAGGTAAAGCAATAAAAAATATCATTGTCATGAAAAAAATGCTGAAATATGAAAAATGTTCCCTTCAAAGAACTTTAGAAAACGGAAAAAAATATCACTACCCTTAACGCTGCCTCTTCAAATATCATTTAAATAAAAGTTATGATAGTTAAAACGCATTTTGAGAATTATTTAGTAGACATTGTAATTGAAATCTTATACATATGTCCTTTAATTATGTCAGCAAACAGCAAATAGCTGATACATGCAGGGCACATTTTTCAGAAGGACATACAAGAGTAAAAGGATTTTTGTTGTGTTTAATAGCAAAGTTTGAAATTTTAATTCAAGTTCTTATTCAACTGTCACACATTCGTATCGTTTATAATCCATAATGACATTTCACCATACAATTGTATATGATTTTAAATCTTATGTTTAGCGTATTGTTAAGTAATTTTAATTTGATTAATGATCCTTTTGATTTGATATACAAACACAGTTTCAAAATAAAGCCAACACCTGCATGAATTTTTTCGCCTTGATATAAAATCAGAAAGGAGTAAATTAGAGTTATGTTGGAAAAAATGGAAACAATTAGTTACAAAACTCTATAGTCAGCATGATTTAGTATCAAGCTTAGAGAAATACTTTCTGGCAGCAGTAAAGTAATGCCAAAAAAATCTGCACTGCTTCCAGCCAGCAAGTGTTAATATTTTAAAGCTAATAAAAATTTAAAGATGTTCAAACAGAATACGTTATTTGTGACAGGCGGTATCGCTGAAATGGAAAGATTCGACAAAATGGAAAAAAATTCGCTAAAACGGGAAAAATCGCAAATAACGGAAATATAATTCTTAAAAAGAAAAAATCGCCAAACCAAATAAATCGACTAACAAAAAAAATTTTCGTCAAACTAAAATAACATATTAACTAAAAAATCGCCAAAACAAAAAAATCTCTAAGACAAAAAATCGCCCAAATAGAAAAAATCGTCAAAACACAAAAAATCGCCAAAAATAAGGAAAATCGAAAAAATTAAATTAACTTCCTTGTCAAAACAGAAAAAATTACCATAATAATAACAGAAAAAATCTAAATAGTTCCTGGATACATTCCAGAGAAGACCGTCCAAATTAATATCTAAGCAACCGGAATACTCCTTAACTTTGTAAGAATTGAATCTTAAATTTTGTTTATTTTATTTAAGATATTTTTAGAAATGTAAATCAGTTTAAAGAACACAATTTTCGCAACAATTTTTAGCCTTTTTTGTTAAACATCTTTTTCGTTAAAGCCAAAAAATATCCGTAGCGAAAGAAATACTTAACAAGATTTCCTGTGTATTTTTTTATATCCTTATTGATTTCACAGCGTTAAAAAAAGGGAAAAAATCTTATCAAAGAATATTTGTGTATTTTTTGTGTTAAACCAGAAAATGTAATTTCTTTGGTTTTCTATTTAAAGGAGAGAACAGAAGGACAAAAAGTAAAGACACATTTTTAAGTGAAATTGTTAAAATTGTACGAGAAGCTTAAGAACGCCAATGCTGGCGTTTATTTATTAACAACTACAAAGCCACACAAAAGTACAAACTAATACCAAACGGAAGGAAAGGAAACAAGATCAAAAGCGGAAAGAAATGCGTTTTATATTTTTTTCCTTTAAATTAAATTAGTTTCAGCAAAGAAAAAAAATTAACATTGAGGGCGACACCAGTTTTAGAAAAAAAATATTTTTTTTAAATGAAACAATTCACAATTTTCACTTTAAATTTCTATTCAAAATCATATAAAAACTACCGTTCATTTGAGAAACAAATATTCTTAAGTATTCTTTCGGGATATTTGAAATCTTAAAAATATTCTGTGACTATTGCATAAATGAGCAAGAAGATTAAATCAATACAATCCCACACAATGGCATTAAAAAGTCACAAAACAAGCAACATACTGCAAATGAAAAAAAAAGTTACTTTTACATGATGCTGAAATGAAAAATTATCAATGAAAAATTTCAGTTTCCATTTGAAAGCAAAAAAACAAAAACAAAAGGTGTGAAAAATATTAATGTCCTTTATAGGCGCATAGTATTTGCGCGTTGTGTGTAACCAGTGTAAATATATAATCCTTCAGGTAAATAATTTTAATCCTTTGTCATACATCGTCATTGTCATGTCATCTAGTTTTAATAATACAGTCTTTTGCAGCTACTGAACATTTTATTTTTTCTATTCAAATATTTTAATATATGAGAAAATTTTAGCAATTTTTTGCTAATAGGATCATGGAAGATTAGGTTACCCAAAAAAAAACAAAAAACAACATTTGACAATGTGGCATATATGTATTTATGTATAATGACAAGATCATTTTAGAGATATTATATTGTCCAATACGATCAACGTTCGTATGTGAAATAATACTCACATTTTGATCTAATATTTTTGTTTTAACAAATGTTCTTTAACAACATTTTTGCAAAGTTCTACTTGCTAAATATCTTGCCAACGCTTATTTGCTGCAATAATATGACTTCATGGCACATCTGCGTGATGATTATAACAATTTGTTCTCCAAAACAATATCATAGCGATCAAAAAAGTGACGAAAATGTTGAAAAATAAAGACAGAACCCTTGACTGCCATTTATCTCTCAAAGAGATGACAGAACAGTTCAACATTGCAATCACTTGGGTCCTAAGGCACTGGAATATTCAGTGTTTTGTTCCATCAGATCTGGAAATCGTGGCTATGCAATAGCTATGATGCGGCCTCTGACTTCAGCGAATCATAAAATACGAGACAAAAAGTTTAAACAAAACTGCCCAACAATTTTGACAGTTTCCTTTAAATTGAAGAAAAACTATATGCTGGTCGGCGAGGCGTATCTTTCTCTACCACACGGCATCAAAATCTCAATTTACTTAAGAAGTTGATTTAGCAGCTTTGCATATTAAGCCGACGAAAAGACAAAAGTCTATGCTGACGTTTCTCAACATCTTCATGTCATTTTTTGCCTTATTGATGACATTTTTTTAATATTGAATTCATAATTCTAATGACAGGACGAAAATGAATATTTCTATCAAGATGTTAGTACGAAAAGGTGCATATTTTTAGGAGCGTCAAATAAATTGTACCTTCACAAGCATTCTAGAAATAAAAAATAAATGAAATCTCAAGATCAAAAATAATCAGAATGGAAAATACCAAAATAAAATCACTTCAAACCGAACAAGTGACAGTCCTGTTAGAAAAACTTATAACAGAAACAAGGACATCCTTCTATGAGTCAAAAGACGCAGATTCGTAGCAGTCAAAGATGCTACTAAATTTACTAAAAATTCTATTTATAAATTATATAAACTGATTAACAATTTTACGGTTGTATTTTGTTGACACATTACAAAACCATTAGAGTAACAAACGCTCTTCAGATTCTTGGAAATGAAACCAATAAATTTATTTTTATTTGAAAAAAAATCACACACTTGATTAATACAATTACCAAGAAATTGCTACAAGTTACAAATAAATTAAAACAATTCTAACCAAAAAGTGTGACCTTTTTTCTGCCAAACAAATGAATGCTAACAATTTTATCATGTGGCTTTTACTCCACAAAATTTAAAGCAAACAGATCATAGAAGGAAACAAGGAAAGCAAGTAACTAACAATGCGAATTGATAAATCACCTGTATATTTCTACTAAATATTTGACCAAATCTGAGAAGTAGAAAAAACAACACAACTACAGCACACATACAAGAAGGACAATTGGTCACAATTTCACACATTTAGACAATAATGTCACACTTTATCAACGTCATACACATCAACCCGTACTCGATCTCTGAGACTCCAAACACATTTCATTACACTTTTCTTACAAAATTTCTAAAATTAAGAAATTCGAATTGAAAATAGACAAAAATAAACAAACAACACCGAATCAATGAAAGGATTTGTTCTCAAAGGAAATGTGAAATCATTAAATAATTAAACTGAAAATGTTTCTCGTACATTCATTCTTTATTAAAATACTCATCACAAAAAAAAAGAACAACTGTTCGAAACAAAAAGTCCAGAGAGAAATAAAACATGTGAAAAACTAAAAGCAAGAATGTTAAAAATTTTGTTGTATTTCAAATCTTTTGTAATTGTTTTCGAAACAAAATCAAACACTGAGATGAAACTGCTGCTGTTGTAAATCGAAAAAAGGGAAATTAAACAATATTAAAAAAATACATTTTGTTTTCATTTTATTCATTGCAAAACACATGATGTGTGTTTATTACACTTAGAGAAAGTATTTCACTTTCAAAACGCATGAAAATAAGCAATTAGTCGTTTTTTAAAGCATGAGCGACTGGACAGTGGACGGATTGTTAAAGGAAGGCTATTGGTTTAACCTCGATAGAATGTACGAAAGGAAAGACGATCATACTGCCCTCACTTTTCAATAATTATGATCAGTATACTCTGGAAAATTGTAATGAATAGATTGACGCTTGAGCAACGCTAACAAATTATTATTATTCAGATTCTCTTTGAAAATCATTCATCAAACTTATAGACGATTGTTCCTCGCATATTTAATAGAGATCCTTGCACCCACCTGGATTGAGAAAACAAACTGCATTATAGAACATTTTCTCTCACTGTAATTCACCCTTAAAATCCTTTTATATTTTGTATTGATTTCATATGGATCCTTCGTTGTTTGCATTTTTATTTATACAACAAATTTAATTGTTTAGTATTCTTTTTTTTGGGTATTTTTACTACCAAACAAGTGAAAATTGTGAGGATATTCGTAACCCCTGTTTGGTTAAATATCTTAATATGACCATTTAATGACTTAAAAAAGTAGAATCAGTAAAAAAAAACAAACAATTGCTTTGTTTTATATTTTTTTTACCAAAAAACCTTTATTGTTGTACCACATTTCCTATTGTTTAATTGATCAATTTGAAAGAAATATTATTATCTTTACGACTAAATATTACCTTGATGATCTAATTTATTTTTTTTCCTGAGGTTTTCGTTACCTGCAAACGATATATTTCGCTGACGTTAATTGTTTATGTAAGATTTTTTAATAATAGTTTTTGTTCTTTAATAATATTTGCTAAATGGTCAGTGATGGATGGATGAGTTTTTGTGATAAAATATTTTTGAGGTTTTTTATTTAATGATTTGTTTTAAATACAAATGGTTAGAAAAGTTAAACAAATAAAGCGGAAGTGGAGGTTGGTTAAACTGTAGTTGATAATACGCCCTTGAAATTTATTCGATTTAATATATATCAAAATTAAAATTAGTTTTCTCACAAATGTTTGGGTAAAGAAAATATAGATTCAGTGACATTTAGGCATCCCAAGAAAATTTATGCAGTGGAATGAGTATGAAGAATGATGAAATATGATCAATTAATATAAATAGTGTGATATTGGAAGAGAAAATAAGCAAATAAATACAAAGAAACTGTTCTAAAGTTTGGCAATTTTTTCTAATCATTGATAAAGCCGAGTTTTTAAGTTTCTTTAAGGTCAAAATATAATCTGGGAGATTTGAATTTATCGTCATTATTTGTATTGTAAAGTGTTGCCTATTAAAAAAAAACTACTTTGACAGCTTAAAGTTCAGCAACGAAAGAAACACGAAAAGTGTTTTCATTGTGGAATAATAATAAAAAATACGTTAATTTAAGTTTAATAGCCCCAAATGGCAGTTGCATGCAAGATTAATTCAGGAGGCAAGTTACGGCATTCGATATCGAACTAAATCCCATAAAAATTTTTTGAATTTTGAAATTTCGTTCGGTATCGAATGCCCCCTGAATATTGTTTTAACTTCGCCAACTGAGAAGGGAGCAAATCAAAGCAGCTTATGACAATATTGTTGAAAATCCTGTAACGTTTCATCACGGCGGAAATGGAAGTCAAAGTCTCTTGTTCGGTTGGTTGGTTATTTTACGTGGCTGCTCTCTTCACGAAGGCATTCAAGTAGAATCTAGATGATTCTTTTTTGAAAGGACCACTCCACTCGTCGGTGTCAACACACGTAGAGCCGTAACTAAGTACTCGGATACGGTGATTGGTACTAAATCCAACCCGTCGCATTGAGATATCTGATAAGTACATGACTGCCTAAAAACTTTTGTCGCGAAAAATGCAAAGCTTGACATTCGCAAGTAAAGTGGAAGATTGTTTCTTCAGAGCTTTCTTCTTGACACCTTTGACAGAACTCATTATCGGATGGGCCTATCCTACTAGCATGTGTGCCGACCTTCCAGTGCCCCGTCACGACTGCAACGAGCCTTGAGATGTCCTTGCAGTTTCTACATGTTACATTGCATTGAGCGGTTATCATTGTAGCAATGCCACATTTTCTTTGCAACCTTGCATGTGTCTATGCCGCGCCATCTGCATTCAGCCTTATAAAGATAATGCCTGAAGATGCAGTCAAAGTCTCTTCTGCGCACAATACTGCAGAGTCAAAATATATCAATAATTTCCAAACGGTTAATCCGAACAGGACTAAATCACAGAAGTATTGCGTTATAGAATTTAGAAATTAATTTCCCATTGTGCTGGAGCACTTTGGGCACTTGAATTGTGTTTAAATTTCTGAAACATTCGTGACACAGAATCAGAAACCATCAACAAAATCAGGGAAAACTGCAATGGCAGAATCAATTACTTGCGTGGCATTCATTTGAATGAAATCGTGCACCATAGACAATGTGAGTATTTGTTAATGTCTAATAAAATCATAATAATATACAAAAAGAATTCAAATTTAGTTTATTTACAAAGAATCCAAAAAGTTTTGTTTGTTGAGGGCTTTTAAAAACCTAACATTGGAATTCATTGAAAAAAGATATCGAGACCTGTCTCGAATAATAAACTTAATAATTAGTTCATTTACTATATTTTTAAAAAGATGCTTGTGTTTCGACCATCTACTATTAAAAATCCTATTGAATCTTCTACTCGCTTAAAGAACAGATTCATCTCAAGGCGAATTCATAACAGGTGTTCTCGACAGCTCAACTGATTATTTTTTACTCCTTGCATGACGTTGATTTTGACAAAGAAACCAGGAATTTTTCAGAGAAAGTTGAGGAGAGTCTACCTGTTATGAATTTGTCTTGGATTCATGTATTTATTTCTAAGCCGTATTCAAACCTGCTGTACCCATGTTCTGTAACTCCCGAGTCGAGATAATTTTCGATTGAAATGTGTGAAATGAAACCAAAATGCCATAAAATGATAATTATTATTAAATATTAAGGGATAAAGACGAAAGAAAGAAGTAGTTCTTTGTGCTTTATCTAACTGGTAAATGGGTACTTACCAGTTATAGGGGGGCTTATCTCCTTTAGCAATTAATCAAGTAAATTAAAGTATTTACAATGTGTATTTAGATTAAGAAAATGGTAAGTATAAATTCAAGATTTACTGCGATTCCGTCGTGAAGTGGTGCGCGAGTGCAAAGGTAAGTAAGTAAAATTGTTCTCCCGTAATTCAGATCTTGAGCTTAATAATTCGCTAACAATCCCGAAGTCAAACGGTTTGACCGGTTGACATCTGCATTACGGTGAGGGCAATTTTACACTCCATTTGAATAGTTACAGTGAGTTCACGGAATAGACAATTCAAGTTAGTTTAAGTAGGTATAATTCACAATTGGTATAAATACGGTAAGTAGGTAAATTCAAAATAAATAGTTATATAAAATGAAATGAAATACGATATAAAAAACAATACTTATTCTGTCCAAATTAGTTTGGACAAACGTACAAATATTTTTTATTTTTATACAGTAAAAATTTAGTTTTTATTTTTTTTGCAAATATTTTTTAAAGTGGCACCATGCATTATTTTTTTACAGCCGAGGGTTGCATTTTCGTCACCGTTGTTGAAAGTTTTTTAACGTTAGTAGAGTTGGCTCGCCATCAATGATATTTCACTTCAGCTTGGAGTTATATATAATTACATTTCTAACGTAACGATTTTAAGCATTTTCGACATGAGTTACAGAAACATTTTTTTCTTACTTTTCGATAAACGATGGAATATATTGTTTCACATCTTTTGGACGCGAGAAATTCTCGCCGAAGTTACAGAACATGGGTACTGTTTTATTTCAAATTTATATATGTACTTGCACCGATTATCAAAATAAAAATACAATTCTTTATGTAGGAAACCACAAAGAGAATGTTTCCAATTAAGCAAACTTTGGTTTCCGGTATCCGGTACGTACTCAGAAAACATTAGGCCCTCGAAACATTACCACAAATCATTAAAAGCTTAAAGTACCCCCTCACCATAAAAAAAAAAAAATTAAAAAGAAACAAAAAAACAGATGCAAAAATTATTAAGTTTTAATAAAAAGGCTGCAACAAAAAACAAAGCATAGGAACAGAAGAGGAACTAATAGCAACACAAACAAAAACACCCCCAGCACAGTAGGCCAGCAAAAACAGTGATTATGATGACGAGAAAAGAAATAACCGAAAGAAAAAAATAAATAAATGAGAAACAAATGTTGGCAGCATCTAAACAAAAACACCACCCTCCACGGCTAAAGCCTGCAGAACTCAGCTCATTCAGTGTGTTAAGGCGAAAAAATTTTGTTAACAAGGGTCAAATGCTGCAACATCCAAACGACTTGCCTCTATTGCTGTTGTACTTGAGTAATTGGAACACATTGATTAGCTGTAAATCAATGTATAAAATGTCTATTAATACTCTTGCGAATAACAGGCCTCATTTCAAAATATTGATGAATAAAACAGGAGAAGCACCAGCAATAGTTGCAGGCATTCAGTAACGAAAACGTTCTAGTGGCTGTTCCTCGTTTTTCTTTTTTCCCCTTTAATTGTTCCTGCCAAAGCCAAAGTCATTGACGGTCTTGTCTTCTTAATGTCATGTCAATGAGGAGTACAATAATGAAAAGTAGAAAAAAAATTGTAGAAAAAAACAAGTGGTGGTTTAATTGTTTTGGATGGGTTCGGTTGGGTGCTCTGTAATTTAAGTTGAATATTTCTTTCTGCTTTTGTTTGTTTTTATTTAAAAAAAACATTGCCAAGCTTTTGTTCGCCAGTCATCAGCCAGTTGTGCCGGAAGTGGCCATTTTTGCGTTTTAAATTAAATTTTTTCGCGAATTCCTTTATTTATTTTAATTTTGTTTTACTTTTGTACTTTTTCTATTTCACAACGTTACTAATCAGCGGAAATTTGTGTGTTTTATTTTTTTGCTGTTTTTTTGGTTGCAAGTTTATGGAGATTTATATTTTTTTTATCAGCAAAAGAACACAAAAAGTGGGCGCTAAAAGCAGAATTTCTGCATCTTTTTTTATAAGTTAAAAAGAAGCAATTGTTGTGTTGCTGTTGTAGTAATTTTAATATTAATAAGGCCAACAACCACCAACCTTTTATGAGCTGTACGATCTGAGGTTATGTTTTTCAACAGGATTTTTTGCCCCAGCTGCTGGTGAAAAGAATGCAGTTAAGTGGAAATTAGAAAATTAATTAAAATTATAAAAACCATTAGAGAGACTTAAAAATATGAGCAGGATGCAAACAAGTGTAGGAAAACTGATAATGGCTTAGGAAGGAAACAAAACAAGTTCTGTTTGAAGAGGGAATTTTCGCAAGCTAAATGGTAATAACCAGGGCAATCAAAAATATGCGCTACGAAAGTGTTTTATGTCCCATTGAAAATGCTCTAAAAATTTTTAAATATGAAAAATATGCTTCCTTATTTAAAAGTTAATAATATACAATTAAAATAAAAATTTAGTTAAGATAGTCGCCACTTCTACCCTGTTTTTTTTATTTTATGTAGCAATAGTTAATATTATTTTAAATTGTCAAGTAATTTGGGAGCCGTTGTGCATGTTGGAATAATAATGCTTCTGCAACGCATTTTTTCAAAAGGATTTGTATAAATAAAGACTTACTAATTTTACTTACAACCAGCACCACCTGAGCCAAGTGGAGGTATTTTATATAAATATGAACACTACATGGGTTTTGTGCCGCCTCCGGAATACTACGCTGAACTGTTCTGCCTGTGCAAGTGGGAATTGTATTGAATTTTTCCTTTGAATGTTGTCTCATTTTCGATTCTTTTTGGTTTAAAACCTAACGAACCTTACGTCCTTAAAAATATTAAAGTTCTTTAAGTTTTATATCAGCCACTTCAACTATACTGTCAAACAGTGTTGTACAAAAAATTCTATTCCAAAATATAATTTTGTTCTCATTCTGGTAGCAAAAATATTCCAATCTTCAAAGAAATTGATTTTAAAAACCAGTAGAAAATTTCTTGATTAATTAACCACATTTATTTTTAATGATAAAACTACGAGTGACTTGTTTCACAAGGAACTCACATTTTAATCGCTCGTTATTCTTTAGCAACCAGTTTGGTTTTCTCTAAGACAGTTTAATTACGTTTAACAAACACCTTTATTAGGCTAATTTAAACATGTAATAAAAAACCAAACATAAATATAGTTGTAAGAAAAACCATTAATCATTTAACTTATTGGAAAATAAGACAATAAAAAAAATCCTAGAGGGACTGGTAACCGAAACTACACAATGATATCGTTAAATGATCCCTTTCGTTAATAAAAATTCACAGACAAGAGAATTTATGAATGAAAATATCTTTTTAACCAAAAAATTATGGTTGTTAAACTCACAGACAAAATACAATCATTTTTTATAATCGAACAAGTGTTTTGTGTATTTTTTTTTATAACTTTTTGATTTCTTTTATTTGATTTTATAATTGTTTTGTGGATGATTTTACATTCTATAGAATTTTCACTTTTTATTGAGTTTTTCTTCTTTTTCCCTTTTGGGTGTTTGCTAACCAAAAAAAAAATATAGAAAAACAAACCAGACACTCTGACGTTGATCTTGGCTACCAGCGAACAACAAGCAACCCAACGAAATAGACAGCCAGCATCAATTGATATTGTGGCAAGTTACTTTAGTTTGTTATTGTTAGATGTTTTTTTTATAACGAAATACGAGTATAAATTTTGTTTTATTTTTTTACTTTTATTGTTATTTTTTATAACTTACTTTATTTGTTGTTTCCATTTGTTGGTTTATACAATCCAATGACAATTGATTTATGATGTTGGAATTTCATTGGAAATTAAAGAAATCCTCAAGCCATTTTGATTGTTGAAAATATCTGTCATTGTGGCTTTTTGTAAATCAAATACATGCATCTGAAGAAATCAAGTTATAATTTATATATTCCGCAGAGATACTAGCAGACTTTTAGATAACCTATTCAAGATATCTAAGATTATATTTTCATGGTGATCATTCCTAAATAAATGGGTTTTACTGAATTGCTTTAGTAAAATATGTGATGAGAGCTTGTTGCGGCCTTCGAAAACACCATGTTTGCTGTCTTATCCAGCTTGTGTTGTGAAAGTAAATGGCTTTTGCTTTACTTCTAAAGATTTATCAAAAGGTGAAGGCTCGGCTTCACAAAAATAAATTGCTATTTAAATGATTACACAGGGTCTTCACGTAGCAATTTCATTGCTGAGAAGAAGCAAAAACGTCAGCAGAGTTTTGATAGGTCGATTGCTGATTGCTTTTAGGTGGAGAACACGTAAAATTGCTTCGTCACAAATTCAAAATTTTCATACTGAGAGGTTGTATAAATATGCTATAATTTTATATACATAGAGATGGGAATTATTGATAAAATTTTATTATTTCAAATACTTCTTCGGGTTTCTAATCCATTAGATGTTTTTTTTTTATAAATATGCAGTTTTTAGTTTTTTAAATTCAAATTCGCAAATGCACTGAGTACAGAAAAGAGAGATGACAGCAGATTGATAGGCAATAATTGCTCAAGCAATTACTCGAGCAATCATTACACAATTGGTTGCCACTTATGGCAATCGCAAGTCCACACGTAGCAAATTTAATGAACGCAATCAAATTTGACGATTGCCGCAATGGATATTGCTACGTGAAACCCCAGTGTTACAGTTCGAAAGCAAAAATCTAGAATTGCTGTGAATTAAAAAAAGAAAATTATGGAAAATTTATTTTTAAATTACACTTGAAATGCAAATTGTTGTAATATTTTTTTTGTAAACGGTATATGTAAAATATAAGTACAGGGGTTTTCAACAAAAACTTTGTTTTCTAAAACATATTAAAACAAAACAATTCAGATGAAAATAATTCAGATTTTTATTTTTACAATTTTACTTGTTGACTTATCCTGACAAGTAAAAATTGTATTCGTGTGAATATATGATTTTTTCAGAAAAACCAGCGGGTTGTTCCTGAATGAATGAGCGAATCTACGGCGATGTGAATGGTCGGTCGGCATCAATTTCTGCACCAGTTGAACCTTCTTAATAGCGGTCTCAGAAGAACGATTATGTCGTCCGAAAATATCACGAATTTTACGAAATATAACTTTAACATAACCACCATTTTCATAATGGATTTTAATTATTTTAATGCGATTATCGAGCGAAATTGAATTCTTTGTAATATACAATTTAAATTTTTGGATAGTTTTATGCAAATAGGATTACATAAATATAAATATTTTTATAAAACTTTTCAATTTATATAATATTTTAATATTATAACTGATACACAAATGTATTGAAACAAAATAGCAATTATTTGTTGTGCAGGAAACAAGAAGCTCTTCAGCTTTTGCTATTTCATAGCATCCTATTTCTTTAAAAGAAAATTGCTAAAATTTCAATGGGCTCATTCAAAAGACGTAGCTGTTAGACTTAGAAACGGCTTGATGAATAATTGGATAATGAACAGCTGTTTAATGTAAACAATTGAAAAGAAATAAAAATGCTGCAAAAGAAATAATTTAAATTTGCTAAATTAATTAGTTTGGCTTACACTAAAAAGTATGGACAACACAGAATTCGCAGCGGAGTGTTTCTTGGCGGGAAATTTCCATTTTTATTATAAAATCTGCGCCACAAATTCAATATCCACAACATAAAAATGCACAACAAAACACTGCAATGATAAACTTGCGCCGATAATATTTATATTTCAACGTTAAGCCGGCACAGGTAAACCTACCACCACAATAAACCTACGTATATTTAATGAAATTATTATTTTAATTTCATTTCTTTATTTTCGTTACTTTATCGCAAAATTTAAGAAATTAATTTACAGCGGCCTTACATTAGAAAATAAAAGATCATAACTCTCTTGATAAGCTGTGGAGTCTAAACACAACATGTTGACTAAATGTAGCGAAAAAATCTTATGTTGAAAAAAATGGCAGCTAATACTCAACTGCCACATTTCATGGAAAACCTAAAATGCCTCTTTTTTCAAAGTAAATTTTCGAAAAGCAAACACATGTGGTGTTAAGCTGGACTCTCTCATTGTCCTTTTTTTATTGCTTTATTAATACTTTTTTCTTTTTAGTTTATACTTTCTTGTGAGTTTAAAAGAAAACTCTTTTATGGTTTTCTTAACAGCAGTTGTTTATTTTTTGAGGAGAATAAAAAATTGAACTTAAACTATAAAAATTCTCTAAATAGATGAAAAATATATTTCAAATAAACCATTAAATCTAAAAGATTGCTTAGATTTCGTTATTTCTTTTTTATTAATGGCCACAAAACCTCGCTTCAAGTAAATCTTAGAACACCCGCGTGTTTCAGAAGACATTTGTTTTATAAAGTCGTGGTCATAAGTAAATTAAGTCTTAATAAATTAGAAAGAATTTGAAAAAGGGATACCAGTTTTTATTGGTGGCCTTAATTGTTTAAAAATATTGTGGTTTCCGCTGAGGTTAATAAAATGATGCCTCAATGAAAAGAAACATTTTGTTAATTTTTTTTTTATTTTGGGATTTGAAATTTATTTTCAACATGATCTGCTTAAATTTTTATGGGTATTTAACATACAAAGATTATTAATTTTTGTTATAAAAATAAAGATTTTGAACAGTTAATTTACTCTTATAAGAACTGTCTTCCCAAATTATTTTACATAGTTTAACAATTCGGCATTTTCAATTCGGCATTGCAATTTGAAAAATTTTTCCCGAAATGCCATCTCTTGCTTTTCTATATGTTTAATTTTTAGAATTTAGCAATTCAGGGATGCTTTCAACTAGACTTGGCTTGAAAACTCGTACTTAAGTTCTGTTAAGACACAGACTTTTAACTCAATCCCGTTCAATTTATATGGGTTTTCATTAAATATTTGTGTCTTAGCCTGAACTATTAATGGACAACTTCGATTCAAGGTTTTTTCCGAGAATTTGCTAAAAACTTTATTTTTGTCCTTTACTGTATTTTAAAATTGGGCTACCGATCATCTCATCATGCTATCATCTCTTTTAGAGTTTCACTGGCCTTTTTGAATCATTTCTTAAATACTCTTGAAATTTGTTTGTGGTTCCTGCATTATGATTTTATGATTTTCTAGAATTTAGTTTTTTTTGTTATAATTTCTAAAAATTATTTTGTTTTAATTTCTGTTTCCAAGTATTTTGATTATTTTTGTATTGTGGTTGCAGGACAAAAAAGGGTGCCTTTTAATGTATTTTTCATTGTTTGTTTTTGTCCACGATGTCGTTTGTACTACATTTTCGTATCAATGAAATTCTTCTTTCAGTAGTTTATTTGTTAAGACATTTTATTTGAAATTAATTTGGGTGACTCCCAATTTTTTTTACTCCACAAAAAAATGGGATGCATCTACTGAATTTTGTGTGAAATATTTAATCTCATTAACTAAATATTAATTTCCTGAAATTTGTAAGAACAAGTGCAAATTACCAGACAGATTTTATTGCAGACTATCAAAGCGGCCCTATAATTTTTATGAAATATTGTGGAGAACATATTTCGGTTACAAGATGTTACTACAAACTACGGTTTTCAACTGGGAAATGCGACTTATAACTCCACGTGATGACAACCAAAAGAAGGCTTCTGGTTGACTCACAGCTGGACAAGAGTGCCGACTGAAGAATATGTGCATTAAATGACTGGAGATTACAGAATGGGGTTGGCAGTGATGTGGTGAGAAGCTTAATCCTCAGGTTTACTCCATATATGAGGTGAGACGGCTCACGACTCCGGCAGAAATGGAGGACTTTCGTAGTGCGACAGATCTTGCGACGACGACACCGAGTTGCTGCGGATCATGTAGAAATTAAAATGAACGCGGGATCGTGGAAGGAGAAATTTTGGGTTAACAGAAAATAAATTGACAACAACTTTTAGTTTAGGGCTTTAAAATCAATCTCTTAACTTCAGTCATGAATGTGTCTTTCGCCAAAGCCTACAAGTTACTGTGGATCACGTGTATACGTCATATGCTGCGGTGAAAGAGGAATTGACCTCACAGAAGGATTGTCACTGACAGGTTACGGAAATTTCAGAAACCGTCTGGCTAAAATCTAAATCTTGAACGATAATATTTGTACACAGAAAGAAAAACACCGTACTAAATTCAAGTATTTTCGACTTACTTTTAGTATGAGTCGTACTCAATATTTTGAGTACAAATAACAATAAAATGGACTTTAATCAAGCCGAAAACGGGAGTACTTTAGATAAGCAATCCTGAAGTTTCTTAAAATGAGTAGAAAATTCTTTAATCACGTGCAAAATCTTAAATCAACCAAAACATTCATAAATTAAATTGAGCATTTGAATCCGTTCGTATTTAAATCAATCTTTCTGTACTTAATTTTAGTAAATCTGGGATGACCGTACTTTTAACACCGTTTGGGATTAATTTTTCTTTTGAGTGTAGACTGTACCTGGTAGAAGACGAGAAAACATCTTCAATGGTTTGACTTACCCTAAAGCACTGACAAACGATCACTTATAAATCAGTGATGGTAGTAGAAGTTGATAACAACCAGAAATCAGTAAAGTCTCCCTGGTGATGGTACACGTGTCAGTGATTGGTGTACTGAGCAACCATTTAGCGTGCAAAGGAAAACGGACCCTTTACAGTTGTGATCTGCTTCGATATTGCCCCCTATAGATTTTTATGTGAGTAGCACTAGCGATTCAAGTTTCCATAAATACCACAAAAGATTTCACGAAGGAGGATGAAGATGTTTGTACTGCCACAATTAATGCCTTCCATTCCGCTGGTTGTTTGTTTACCTACAGTCGACAAAGTTTGATTTGGTCAAGTCAAACACAGACAGTTTGCGCTTTACCGTCTGCAATATATTTATGGTCCTTGTAGGTGGGCTTTCATTGCCACTTTTAGCGGCACTACAATCTAGTAGAGTTGTGTTCGAACTAATTCCGCTATCGTTTAAAACCAAAGTTGTTTCAATTTCATTTAATAGTTCATATTGACGGTTTGATTTCGACTTGTGTCCAACAGCTCATTTTAGCTAAAAAAAAAGCTGTCTCTGCACACACATCTTTAAGTTCTTCGGGGTCTACGAGTTGGGCGTTTTGCCCACAAACTATACAATTTTGTGCACAATCTCATTTGAATCTTTACTTTGAAAACAAACCATTTCGACTAAAGACTTCAAAACATAGTCGCGCACAACGTTTCTTGCTGAATGGTTACTGCGAAAATAATCACTAAATAAAATATACGTTGTGCAACATACCCATTAACAGTGCGACCAAGTTGTACAACTTGCCAAAAAATTTAAATTTTTTAACTTTTTAGACCCTATGCCACTTATAGGAGCCATAGGAACCACTATATTTATAAATACAAGCAAGGCACAACTTCTTACAACCCACCTACAACCATTACAATCTCGTCCACAAGGCTTGCATTCAAGATGTTAAACCGGTGCAACTGCCTTAAACTTAAAACTTGACATTAAATATTAAAGGTTGGTATTTTAAACAAGATAAATATATAGCAGAAAACAATATTAAATAAATGTATGTGCACAAACATCAGTGAAATGTCAAATAAACAAACTGACAAATTATCCAAAAAGTCAAGTGGATTTCTTCTCCCAAAGACAATGCTGGCAACTAACGAATCTGTGCAATTTTTTCTATTTTTCTTTTGTATCAAATTGTTGACTAAATATTTGTCAAATGGCAACAATAATCAACCATATTTACAGCAACAACAAACGACGACAACGCTGACGTCTAAAGGAAAAAAGAGGTAAATTTTATCATATTTTTTTTTTTGCAAACAAATATAAATAAAAGTTAACGAATTAAAACAGAATAAAAAAATTTTCGAAACACACAAGAATTTCGCCTATTTGCTTACAAATACAACTGCTCATATATATATTTAAATGTACTACTTATTTATATATTGGGTAAGGGAAAAAGTACGCATACATCGATGTTATTATTTTTTTAAGCGATGAACTTAAAATTTGACAAAACTGTTTGCTATGACAGCCCATTTAAAGTTATTGTTATTGTTATTGTTATTGATTTAAATATATTGTAGGATTATTGTAGCATGGAAATACAACATGATGTTTGCGAGTTGCTAAAATTTAACTGGCTCAATTTGAAAAAAATCATCGGGCATTATTACATGAGTAAAGAATCAAGCATGGTTTTGCTTACATGATTGTGTCAATCAACAAAATAGTGGCATATGATTTTATCCCTACAAGAAATGGATGACCGATACTCATACGTACGCAATTTTCATAGTAATAGATTTATAGGAATTTAACATTTGAACAAACACATGACTGTCATTGGTGGCAGAAATGTGCGTCAACGTTGACCAATTATAAGTGTGTTCGAGTGTCCAGAAGTTTTTACAAATTTTTACTGAACTTTACTACATTTTACTAAATTGCTTTCGTTTACTCAAGTTTCAGTAAATGAGAACACAAATTAAGAGCTTAAAGTAACAGTTCATGGCTGAGAATTTAAAAATTTTTACTGCAGAAATTTCTTGTAGTAAAATTGAGTAAAACAAAAAGGTAAACAAACAAAAGTAAAACGAAAAGTATACAATTTGCGAAAAAATTATTTAAAAAAAGAAAAACTGAAACAAAATAATAAAAAATAATAAAAACTGAAACAAAATAACAAAAAATAATACGTGAACATTTATTTTTAAACTATTCGTTCGTTAAACATGCATGTATTTGCCTTTTAATTCTTTGGAGTTGTGAAAATGCTAAGTAAATGGTCACTTATTACTGCACTTGCTTTTAAGGTAATCAATAGCAAAAACAAATAATTACATACTTTTGAATCAGACACAAATTAGGAAAATGAAATGAAATAAAAATAAACATGTGTATTTTGTTTATATGTACATATTTTCTTAAAATATTCGTGTTATAATAAATATTGCATCAAGAGTACCAACAAGAAAAAGATTTGAGTAGTCAAAAGTGTAAATATATTTCAACACTATATTTATTTGCAATCAGATGCTGCCTTAATCTTACTAATTTTTAAAATTTTTCCGTTCGCGTACTTTTTCTGGCAAAAGTTTTTTTTGAGAGTAAATTTATCAGTTTACTTAGTAATTCATCATTTACTGCATTTTACTCCTAAAGTTCTCGAACGCAGTTGATGTTGCATTTTTCACATATTTTGGGATTAAGTCAGTAAAAGCTTCAAATACTTAAAATTTTATTAAAAAAGTGTCGAAGCTAAAATTTTGTGACACATTTATTTCCAGCAAAAAAAATTACATATTTAATTAAATAGTGTTTTTTCATACCGCAGCACTTTAAATACCATTTGAATATGGCGAAATGCTGGAGGATAATGTAAGCAGTGATCCGCCGGACGAAAGTGAAGATGGCTCTAATCGCAAGGACATCAAAAGCAATACTGATTCAGATAACATTATGGCATTAGTTCCTACTGAAAACTTTAGAGAGAATTTTGGATCATCACATTAAATGGAATATGGGGCCGACAATTCCCTCTGACAATCAACATGCATACAGGAAGGATAAACCAACTGAGAAGGCGCTTCATTCAGTTGTGTTCACTGATTGAGAAGACCTTAAACTATAAAGACTTCGCTGTGAGAGTATTCCTGGACATCGCAGGCGCTTTCAATAATGTGTCCACAGAGGCAATTTTGCCTGGCCTCCATGGCACGAGGACGTATTCACATGCTAAGAACTGGATTGGCAACCTACTACAATGCAGAATTATATCTGCGGGGTAAGGAAACTCCAACATAACGAAAAGAGCAAATAGGGGAACTCCACCAAGGAGGAGTACTCCCGTCAATGCTTTGGACGCTTGTGTTCAATGAACTTCTCAACAGTCTTAAGGACGGAGCAGCAAGGGTAACTGCACACGCTGATGACGTAGCAGTGATCGTTACTAGTAAAGATCTGGGCGCTATTAGTTCTGTAATGGAAGCTACACTGGATTTAAACAAACAGTGGGCAACTTGAGTAAGACTGGGAGTTAATCCTGAGAAGACAGACCTAATATTTTTCACGAATAGATATAAAATCGATCCGTGGAGGAATCCCAAACTGGGAGGTACCATCCTAGAACTTAAAGACCACACTAAATACTTGGGAATAATATTGTATATTAAGCTGTCGTGGAAACTAAATGTGGAGGAAAGGAAAAAAAGGCGACAAATGTGCTCTATGCAGGGCAAAACTTGGGATCTAAATCCTGATCTCGCTCAATGGATTTACACGGCAATAGCGAGACCAATTTTACTCTAAGGGATACTAGTGTGGTGGACAGCCTCAGACAAGATATCATACCGGAATATGCTAGTCGGCACTCAAAGATTTGCTGAACTTATCATCAGAAGAAGATGTCATCCTGTATCTACAACCATTTCATTTGGTAGCAGAAGTTACTGCAAGGAAATCTGTGATCTGCTTAAAAGCGACGGGACAGTTTATAGATAGACCATATGGTCACGGCCGTATTATATGAGGTATAGATTGTAGCAGTGACTACATCATTCCGAAATCATCATTTAATAAGAAACCGTACATTACCTTAGAGGCGGACGGCTGGTTAGCAGGACTTCACTCTAACCAAAGGACTTTCAATTTCTATACTGACGGTTCAAAAATGGAAGACGGAGTTGCAGCTGCAGTATAATGCCAGGAGCTGCGTGTTCGGGAATCTTATAAGCTTCCCGATTACTGTAGCATCTTCCAGGCAGAAATATTTTCAGCCAAAATGGCTGCTAATCTGGCTTGTAATCCCAGAACTAGAAACTCACATATTAACTTCTTTCTAGATAGTCAGGTGGCAATCAAGGCAAAATTCGCTGAATATACGTCCTTACTCTTCGAATGTTCAAAGGTGCAAGGAATAAGTTCATAGATTATGGACCAACCGAAGAGTATATATCTACTCGGTTAGTGGAAACCAGGGCATAGAAGGCAACGAGGAGGCGGACGAATTAGCGAAACGGGGAGTTCAATTACCGTACAACAGGTTGATAGAGATTTCAATTCCAATTCACTATATTAGGAGAGATGTAGACTCTACTAAACAGAGGAAATCTGAGCGGTTTAGAGAAACACCGAAACATGCCAAGTATCCAAAGTTATGTGGAGATCCTATGATACAAAATCGTCCAAACTTCTTCTATCGCTATCGGGAAAAGACTGTAGGCTTCTAATAGGTTTCATAACGGGTCACAGTTCGGCGGCAGGACAGCTGACTAGTGACAACTGCAGATTCTGTGAGGTACCAGGGGAAAAACAGACGGTGGAGCACATACTCTGCTGCTGTTCGGCACTCATACACTCCAGAGCAAACTGTCTGGGTGATCATTACTACCAAAGTCTTGGGGAAATCTCGGGAATCGGACTAATGCTTTAAGGGGCAACAAGCCACAGTAGAAATGGAAGCAAAAAAAAACCTCAGTTAGAAAATCTTACACTTAAAACCCCAAAAATTTTGGCTGCAGATGAATTAAGTGCCGGGGGTTCTAGCTTTGAGGATTTAGCTGTAAAACGATTAATATACTAATTAAGCAATGGCTAAGTTATATGTATTCGTTCTTTCGTACAATTACATTTAAAACAAAAACAAAATTTTAGTAATTCGCGTTTTATTTGAACTAAAATGTCCGTCAAGTTTGACAAGCTAGCGGTGACTGATATGAACATCAAGACTGATTAGTCAAATGTGACTAATATTTGCATCAAAGCTGGCTGATAAGTAAAAAACATAAGAGTGAGCAGTTCAGACAGATGTTCTATGTACGATAAAACTTCGTAGTTAGTTGTTGATTCAAGATCACACGTACCCAAAAGATTCCATCATTTTTTTCATATCGACCTTAAGAAAATGATAGAAACTTTGTTTTACGTGATGATGGATATTTCTATCAGCAATTTCAGTCAAATTACCAGTAAAATGACCGTCACTGTTCTTGTAGGGATATCACTTGTTCTCTCAACTTCTTCAAATAACATGTTAAAACGGCGTGTAAATCACTCCTTTCACAACAAAATACTTGCACATACAAATAAAAGAGGAAACACAAATAAAACTCGAGACTTTTGCATACACCAACAGACACACACACACAAAAACAGACATCAAACCTCGAAAAATAAAATCCTTTCCTTCCTAAAAAAATATCAACTTCTCGCCATGCAAATCAAAATAAATAAAACGTACAGAACAATGCTAATTTTACAACAATCGCTCTGAAAATCATACAAACTTTATAACGAAAAAGAAAAATATTTCTATAAAAAATTAAAAAAATTATAAACTCACACCAACATTAAAAAAAAGAAACAGTTAAAAGGAAAACATTCTTGTAGTGTTTCTATAACCCGTTAGCAAACGAACAGCAAATAGAAAAAGGACACACGTATCTTGCGATTTTCACAAAACCTTATTTTTAGTTATTTCTTTGGTATTTTATGACAAAACGTGAGGGATTCTGTCATAAAAAAGTTGATGTTGTTGTAAAATAAAAAAGCAACAACAACAAAACATATACATACCAACAGAAAAAGAAAAGGAAGGTGTAAATTTGTTTGAAATTAAATAAAATCATTTGTAGTTGCAGTTTGGTTCATTCTTTCATTAACAAGTCCTTCTTAAAAATGTTTAAAGTAATCCAACACTTTGACTTTGGCTTCGCTTTGTCAACAGCAGCTCCATTACAAAAATGTTTGTTGAATTTCACTACAAAGCCACGGATAAACCGCTGAGTTAATGGAACAATAACATGGTTTGTCTGGCTGGCATAGAAATAAATTTTAGATTCAATAAAAAAATATGGTTAGTCTGCCTATTTGGCTGTAACACTGCTAATAATTCTTATTAAATAACCCTTTTCTTGTTACTGGCTTGCTAACATATTGTACTTTCATTTTCTACGAGTAGTTTACTTAAAATATCTCTCCTGCTTAACCTTTTCAAGTCTTTGCTGATTTTATTGTCCCTAAAATTGCGGCGTAATCCTCAATAAAGATACAAGTCCATGAAAATCTTTGAATTCGGCTGAATATATTTATTGCATAAAATTTTGCAAGCCTGCAACTACTTTCGGTTGCATAAATTGTTGTAATAAATTTAAAATCTAAATCTTAATTAATGTAGTGCAGGTAATATATGAAGTCCTTTTCACAATCCTCTCGTGCAGTCATTTTTAAAGTAGTGACTAAATAGAAAAGATTGCAAATTTTCTATTAAAGTTTTTGTTGTAAATATACTATGTGTGCTATTTTGAAGAGTAGAATTACTTGGTTGCCCTGAAGACCAACTCACTGATCTTAGATCTTAGAATCTAACCAACTTAAAACTATATTTTGTATTGATGCCAACAACATCATTTAATTGCTCTAAATATGTCATAAGTATTTGCTTTCTCTGCTGTTTAAAAATTTTATTCATTTTTGTTATCCTCTTTTGTATAAATTCCTCTCAAATTGAATTCTTTAAAATAATAAAAAAAAATATTTTCCAAATAGTCTTTCCCACCCTGCAATTTAAAATCAATTTTATAAATTTCATTTTCATAGATTTTAAAATTATTCCCAAAACAATTTAATAAAATCAAACACACACAGAGGCATAGAAACAATTGTGCACAATAGGACCAAAACACACTTGTCAAAACTTTGCACAGCCCACGAGTTTGAGTATAAAATTAAATGAAATTGAATTTTTTTTTATGTTGTGACATAAAATTTATAAATCAAAAATTTTTATTTTATAAAAATTAGTCTGGCAAAAAGAAATAGAAAATGACATACACATACAGTCACAAACGCATATGATAAAAAAAAGAATAAGATGAAAAATGTATGTCTGTATTTTATTAAATCCTTTTTTCAATGAAGGTTACACAAAACAATGCACCACAAAAGCATGGGTGCTAAAATGAAAGATGTAAGGCAAAAATAAAATATCACTAATAAAATAAATGAAACAAAAAGGATTTTTATGGCCATCACCATTGGCCACATCAAGAAGAAGGTTAAACGAAAGTTATAGGGAGGTTTTTAGCAAATAAAAAAAAATTAAATTACAGAAATAACCGTAACAAGTTGCCGCACAAGGCGAAATCAAAGCCACATATTGGCTAGAATAATGTTTTTGTTTGTTAGCGCTATTTAAAAGAGAAACAAGGGAGTAAATTAAAAAAAATTTATAGTGTTTTTTAAGCGAGGAACATTACATTGACAACACTGTTCTGTGTGACAGCCGATTTGTCAGTCGCCGGCAGTTTTAATATTGACTTGAATGAACTTACTTCAAATTTATTTTGAAAAATATTACTCAATTCAAAAAACCCACCGGCAGCGTTGTCAACTGGGTGCGTTTCGCACCATTTTCGGTGCTTTTGAAAATTTTTTGTGCGAGAAATTCCTTAGTTGGTGCGCGGTGCGCTTTTTTTTAATTTCGATGCTTTTTTAATTTTTAGTGGCATTAAAGCAAATTCAACACAACTTTTTGTTTCAGTGTGAGAAAAAAAACTGTGTACAATAAAATACACCTGTTTAAATTAGAAAAATTATTATAAATTTTTAATCTCTTTTTAAAAAGTTTTATAAAATTAATGTACAAAAATGTATCATCTTGTACAAATGAACACAAACATACATACTATGTATGTATAAATTTGTTTATATTGTAAAAGGCTGTGTATTAGGATGGCTCGATTTAGCAATCGATATTGTGTTATCGATTTTCTGATAGCGGTTAATATTTAATTAAATTACAAGATGTCTAAACAGAAAGTTTACATCTGTTTAGCTGACCGCCTGATTGATATGCCAATTGGTAGCCTGGTTCTTGGTTGCGGGCCGTGTGCTTTGCCTGGAAGAGTTTTACAAGAATGTTGATTCAGCGACTGTAGAAGATTCTGCAACATTCTAGGTTTTCATTACTTAAATTATTCCCCAAGTATGCCTCTCGTTCGAAAATGGGTAAGGCAAATTGAAGAGACTGGCTTAAAACTAGAAAAACCTAAAATTTGGGCGCCCAAGGTTATCACGAGCGGGAATAAACGTGAAAAGTGTAAGCCAGTATGTTCGCGATACACATCTTTCAATATGGAGGCGCGCAACTGCTTTAAAATTTATCTCAGTCCTTATCTAACTCCTTTAGCCTTCCTCCTGCGGGGTTATCTCAAATCTAAAGTTTATAACAATAATTCAACATCTCTGGCGCTGCTTTTGGAAGAGAATATTCGCTACAAAATTGCATTCATCACGGAGTTGACCTGTCGAGCCGATGCAAACTGAATATCAGAAATTTTGCTCTTCGAGTAAATGAATGCCGAGCACGCGAAGGATAATATTTGGATGATCTTATTTTATGAAATAAATTCCCATTTAGTGTTCTTTGATAGTTAATAATTATTTTATTTATAGATGTCTTATTTTCTATTTTATCGACTCGCAAAATATAAACTTCCCTTTGCGACACCTTGTATAATACACATTTCGTAGGACGTTGAGAACTGCGGACATAACTAGCAACTAATGTGGTATAAAGCTGTGACCTCTAAGATTTTTCAGATTAGAAATAAAATCAGCTTTCACTAGCTCTAGAAATAGACAACTACGCCAAAGTTGGGGCCCATTTTGTCTAAAAACATTGCAAGTAAAAAAATATACGATTTATTTAAAATTCCCCGAATCGCAAAAGACAATGCTGGATCTGCGTTTGCACAAATTATTTATTTATTAACAAAAGTCATTTCAAGTAAATCCAATTCTTTCATTGCAATCAATATCATGCTGATATGTTGTATTTAATTTTGGTGTTCTCTATGTATCAAAAAAAACACCCTGTAATACAGTAAAATACACACGGGAAACAATAAATTAACAATATTATTTTATTTCACATTTTTTATGTATTTTTCACGTGTCATTTCAATATTGTGTACCATCCTTCTAGAACTCATTTTTATATCTCCCACCACAAAAAAAGGGTTAAGAGTAGACAACAAAAAAACTTCCAAATGGGTTACTATCAAACTCCATGAACCATGAAAAAAGGGTGTTGCACAGGGTGTAAAGTTGCAAAAGCCCATAAAAAATTGACAATTTTATTTAAAAAACACACAAATAAAGCCTCAAAATGTTCCTAAAATAACATATAAAACAAAATGCTTCATATGTCAAGCACAAAATCCAACAAACAATCTCAAAATAAATAGAAGCAATAGCATCAACCGTTTCCTAACTATTCTGTTTTTTAGCCTTTTCTTCAAAATGGAAACATTAAAATTAGCAAATGACATAATTAGCAGGTAACAAGTAATTTTATACAGAAAATCCCTTATTTATCATTTAACTTAACCCTAAACGAAAGGCTTTGGAAAACTAAAAGAGTGCATAGTTTTATCTAAATCTTTGCCATTTTCCCAGGAATTTTATTGTGCAACCCTTAACCGAAAGCATTTCAAGCATTTTTGAAGAAAAATCAGACAAATTTCGCAATAAAAAATAATTTTTTTCTTGCATTTGCTAAAATCCATTATAACTTATCAAAGAATCTTTGACTTTTTTAATTACTGTCAAAATGTTAATAATAGCCTTTAGTTTGGTACGAAAGGGGATTTTTCACAAAAAAAAAATTAGTAGAAAAGTTTGCTGGATCTGCTTAAAAGTCAATGGTGCAGGTTCATCATCACTTTTAGTTCCAACTTAAGTTTGATCCATTTATAATGGCTGTAGGCTATTTAGTTTCGACTTATTTGTGTATTTGCAAACTAAAAAGTTATTTTTAACTGAAATCAAATTCAAACTTAGACCACTTATAAAAATATAATATAAAAAATTTATTAAAAAGAAAAATAAAATATTATGAAAATATTGAAGTAATAAAAAGTTCTTAAATTTACAAATTCAAAGTTAGTCATTTATGGTTGACGACGAGTTTTATGAGATTTGATGAGAGTACTGAAAAATTCATTATTGATAAAATTTTACAGATTTTCAAATCAGCAAAAAACAAACAAAACATGTGATTTTTACAATACGATAAGCGGTGCTTACCTCAAACACGTTTCAATTCAATTGTCAATTCAGTATTTCAGTTGAATTGATTCTTGGCCACACACTTCACAAACTGAATTGAATGATTTTCATTCAATTATAAAATTTATATGTTTCTTTTACAATAACTAATTTAAAAATTAAAAACTTCTATTGCAATGGCATAAAAAATAAAAAAATAATTGCAATAATTTTTATTGCAGAATGCATTGATAATCAAAAAAAAGAAAAGCGACGAATAATTTTTTTAATTTTTAAAGTGCTGGATTTTCTTCGAGCAATTGGAAAATTTCTCTCCAAGCATCAATGTTTGCCACCAATGTCATTTTGATATATTTTATTTAAAATTCAATGAAATTAAAGAAATACTTTTTCTTTGCAAAAGGAAACTGACAGCTGATCAAGAGACTCGAACACACACAGCACAATCGAATTGAAAGACTTACTAGCCATGTTTCTACGTCTGACGAGTCACCTTTCTGACTCACATCATGTGAGTCACATGCAAGACAGGTATTAAAAAAGTAACAAAATTGTAGTGTGCAGAAAAGAAAAAGTAAAAAGAACAAAACAGCTGATGCCAGAAGGTTTGTCAGACCAAAATAGATCACACAAATTTTACAGAAGCAATATTTAAAAGGTGCCACACAACATGAACGTATTTTATAGTGGGAAGTTTGACAAGTCAGATGTAAAAAACGCGTCGTCTAATGCTTTAGAAAATATTGAAAAACATTAACATTTATTTTATTTATTTTGTTTAAAACAATTAAGACCGCAAAAAAAATTTAACAGGAAATTTAACTTTATTTTATTATAGAAAATAGAATCTTTTATCTTCTTAACTTTTATCCATCACTTAAAAGAGTTATTGATATTTCTACATGCGATTTTCTTTTTTCCTCACGTCTAACAGCGCTATTTTTCTTTTATCGAAACTATTTAACAACTGCCTAGAAATCGACTATGAATGGAATTGAATTATAAGTTGGTAGCTAAATATAAGTTGCAGCTTAACTAGTTTCAGACTAAAAGTGTGACTATGAATATGAAACAAAACTTTTGTGGTTTCATTTTTATTGAAAATGGGAATCCAAAGGACTTGTAATTTCAAGATTGATGACTCTCTCACAAAATCGGGCTTGCGGCAAGAAAACTTGCTTAGTGTAAATTCAGTTTTATTTATAGAACATTTTAAATTCAAAAATATTAAATAATTTTGTAAACTTAGCTAAGATGCATTTATGACGTCACATTTAATCTAGAAGAAATAAAAGAAAGATGTTACTTAATAAAAATACTTGAAATTTAAAACAAGTTGCACAAGATAAAAACTAAAGCACTTTTCTTCTCTTTGACTTTTTATCAAAAAAAAAAAACTTTTCTTAAGACAAAAATTTTAACTTGTAAGTGATGATAAAATACCCCAATTCATAATGTTGTGCATTTGAGATTGCAAATTTATGCAATTGTAAATATTTACAATCAATTATGAAGGCTGTTTCCAAAAAAATGTTGCCAAACATGAAATTCCTCTCTTCATTTTTTAGTCCGCTCAACCTTCATTGAATTCTCTCGTTTATTGCAAAATGAAGTGTATATATAAACTGCAAGTTAATTTATACTCAACTAGCTAGTTCATATCATTGTATTTTGTTAGGCTTGAGTAAAAATATGCTACACCACTTTGCAAATGCTACGATGCAAGACCATTTGCACAACATTGTGAATTGGGCTAATAATTTCTCAGTGAGTTATCTAGCGGTATTCAGTGTTTGATGCGAATGGTCTTGCGGAAGTGCAAATGCAATCCAACAACAAAATATTAGAATTCGCATTTGCCACGTCATTGCAATTTAGCAACACTGAAAATGGTATAGTTTTTTTTTTTGCTATGTTCATTGCGTTGTCATCACTCACTTTTAAAGCTGTCAAAAGAACAGAATTTATTTACTAAAAAAATTAAAGCAATGGAATCGGCTGATGCAATAAAACAAACAAAAAGAGAAAAATCAAGTAAAAAGTCGACCACAAATGAAATATCTTAAATTTTAAATTATTTGGAAGACTGCACAGTGAATTAAAAATATTTTTATTTGTTGATGGTGAAAGTCATCCAATAATACAGGGGTCTAATCGTAGCTTTTCAAGTTTTCTTAGTTTGAGATTATGAAATTCGATGTCGAATAATGTGTTTATATTGTTCGATAGCGAATGCCAAAATCTCAAACTAAGAAAAATCAATCAAATCAGCTCTTTATCGAAAGCAACGATTAGACCCAGGTCTGTTCAATAATCCAGCTGATTTTTTGTAGCGTTGTGTTTTTTAAAGGCCGAAAATTGTGAACCTATGACTGCTTTTCCTCGGTCAAAGTTTACTTTGCAAAGTCTTGTGTTTGATGGTGATAAGGTGAAAGAACAAACGGGGTGAGTACACATTTTGCTGTACTCGCAAAGTTGCTTTCTTATTCTGTCGTCATTTACATATACTTGTATTTGGTTGCATGTGTCTGTTTGGTTTGCATATTCATCCAACAAAAGAATACAAAATTTTTTTCAAAGTAAACTTTGCGTGTGTAGACTTTGTAAAGACTTTGTCAAAGTAAACATTGCAATGTTGCTTAAAAGTAGCGCTCACTATCAATGACAAAATGAATGCACTTGCAAGGAGTTGCAATGCAAAACGCACTAACTAAACACTGAATGCCGCAACTATTTAAAAAAATCATATTGCAAATTTTCATTAAAAAGGGTAAGAAATGTTGCACTGTTTTCTAGAAAAGAAAACGTAATAAAACCAAACTTTTAATTACACACAAAAAATATAAAAAAACATAACATAAATTTTTTAAAGATGCTCATAGTACTACGCACGGGACAACTTTAGAAGTAACGCAATTTTCGCGTTACTTTGTGAAAATATTTTGATATTTCAGGAGACGCCAAAAGATTTGTCCTCACATAATTGACATGCATAGAAATCATATGCGGAGAAGCAGCTTCATTATTGTATTTTAAAAGAGATTTTGAAATAATTTTTTTATGTTCTTCACTCTCAAATCTTGTCTTTTTTAATCCAACTTTAATTTCATCTGCTGCTGACAATAAATGTCAATACTATAGAATGTTTTATGAAAAAATCCTTAATATTTTTTAAAGAAATATCTGCTGGAATAAAATATTTTATAGCGTTTTAAAGCAAAATGCCATCCATATCCGCAATATAAATCAAAATATAATACTATTACCAAATAAAACTGCGTGTTGCAATACAATTCTTTCATGCCACACACACACACACACACACAACACAAACACTTAACTGCTACTTAAACTAAACAAAGCTACTCGTACTTAAATGGTGGCAAAATAGATATCGTCATCAACATCATCATTATCAAAAGGAAAAAATAATATTAAAATGCGAGTATAAATAATATAAAAGAGCATTTAGAATTATGTTTTCCTTTCGTAATTGTTGTCACAGTCACTATAAATGACCATCATAATTCATTCCTATTAGCAGTTGAACAGTTGAACTCTTGGAAAGACGAAAGATTCGTATGAAATAAAACTTTTAAACAAAGAAACAATTGCAGGCAATAAAACCAAAGTGAATTTTATAGTTAAGAGTCAACGTCTTAAGGATTATATTAGTGTGTGTCTGTGTCTATAGCTGTGTCTGTGTGTGCGTGTCTATGTGTTTTGTTTTTTTTTTTGGCCAAGAAAATTGCCACATTGTGTTGGCTGCAACAAAATAAAAGAAACAATGCAACAATTGGTTTGGTTAGTCTGTTTGTAAACTCTTTGAACATTTTCCAACCAAGTAGCTGCCTGAAATTGGCACATCATCCACATCCTCATCCACATCCTAATCACTCTATACGGTGCAGATTTTCTTGTGTGGCCGTCTTTCTTTCTTTTTTGCCTTTTTTTAACTTTAACAATGACAATAATTGTCTCAACTTTACAACTGCCACAGCCGGGTAATGATGATGTCATTGCATACGAGTACATGGCTGCAAGAGTATTTTATAGATTTTTGGTGAATAGAATTTGTTTGAAATTGTTAGAAATGATAATGAAGAGGGCCATGTGTTCTTATGTGTAATTTCCTCTTCCTGTTTGGAATAGCTGTTGATATTAACTGAATAATTATAATTGCATGTCTTAAGTTTTTAGTTTATGGAAACTCTTATTTTTATTATTTTTTTATAATTATTTCACTTAATAAAATTTATGGAAAATGGTACATGTTTATAAGTTAAAGTGAATGTGTGTTTGTTTGTAATTTAAGAAACTAGACATCAGTGAATCGCTTACAGCCGATCGAAATGATCTAGGTGTAGTTTTCAGAGAACCAAGAGCCCACTAAATATCTGCAAAAAACATTATTTCAGTGAATTTTAAGAATTTCAATGCGTTGTTGAAGCGTACGTATATCGTTCCCTGCATGGTAGAGTAATACAGGTAGTGTCGAAGCGTTAACGGACTTTTTTTCTGTAAAAATTTGATTATATATTAGTAACACACACCCACACTACTCAAAAAGCACACTTGAACATTTGTTTCAAATGCAAATGAGAAAAGGAAAAGAAACAAAATGCTTTATTGAACAGAAAATGCAACCATTTTGCCATTTTTCTTTCGTGCTTTTTGACAGCTTTGAACCTAAGAGCATATTGTTGTAGCTTCGGCACTACCTGTATTATTCTACCATGGTTCCGTGTTTATTTATTAATGACGCAGCTTTTACTTGCCATCTGCCAAGTAGTTACAGGTTGCGTCAAGACAACTGTTAAAATGGCGGGCTATTAAAAATGAAACGTCATATTGGAAAACCCTGTATCTGTGTAACTTATATACTAAAGAATGAGTGATTAGTTTTAACAACGATCACAAAACGCAAGCACTCTTTTTAAGAGATACTATGTCGATAGTCAGAACAGGACAGTGGTACTTCTATTAGTGAGTTGAATGAAGCTATTGGCAAAATTTTATTGGAAAGCCGATATTGTTTTATTGCAAATATAAGCTGATAGAAAAATTTAAAAAGAATATTTATGTAATTTGACATCTATTAACATCAGGAACAGTGATGCCAGTTTAGCCTTTTCGAGGCTACATTTAGCCGTTTTTCTTGTCTTTTACCCTCGAAGTTTACGTTTCAGCCTCGTGGCTTTTTTTAGCCTTTTTTTATATGAAATTTAGCCTCTAAAAGGCTAAATTTGTATTTTTTACTGAACCCACAAAATCATTTGGAGACATTAAAAAAATAAAATGGAAGACAAAATTACATTGATTGAAATCCAATGGCAAAACCTTTGTTGACAACTGTGATCGCCTCTTCGAGAAATCACACGGTCAGGAAACTTTTCACGTAAAAGGTCGATGGTATCGTTACTAGTGTGGCACGTAGCGTCAGCTTGTTGAAAATAAACGCCGTCCATCAATATCTTTATTCAAAATACGGTTTAGTCTCGTTTGGTGGAATACCTTATTCCAAAGATCGATGAGAAATGTACCAAACTGAGATTTCCCCAACATTATGGGCTACAACAGCAGTTGAGCGACGACAACAAGTTAAATTTTCGCATCACTGACTTGACCCAACTGCTAAAATTTTTCCACCAGTTTTACAATTGCTGAACGAGAAGGTGCTTCAGGACGACGCAAAAATGTTTTAGTTTTGCAAACTGTGACCGCTGTTGTATTTTTGATCCAATACTAAATTTATTTTATATATCGACTTATATGAGCTTAAAAATATGTAGACTTCTATTCGTTTTCTATTTTTTTGTCTATGTACTTGAAGTGCATTATTTGTATAACTTTTAATATGTTTTATTTTATTAATAAAAAACGCTGAATTATTTTTAAGGTTTTATTTTTGGGCGATTTAGCTAATTCTGGCCTTTTTAAAAAGCCGATTAACCCTGACCAAGAAGTATCTCAAGTTCTTGCCAGCCTCTATATCAGTTTGTCATCGTCAATAAAAATTTTGACAATTCTGTCATCAATGACAAGGAAATGACAAGGAATAGCTCGATAAATACTGTGGGGACTCTGCAACATCGATTTTAATGGTAAAAAAGTGTTTTACTGACTTTCGTTGTGGTCGCACAAATACAAATGCCGTTGAACATTCTGGACGGCCAATTGAAGTCAGTACTCCTGAAAATGTCGAAAAAATCCACGATATGGTGTTGGCCGATCGAAGAGAAAAAGTGCGTGCGATTGTTGATGCCATTGCCATTTCATATGGCAGTGTGGCTTCGAGTTCAAGTGATCAGCTGTGTTTGAGAAAGTTTTCTGCAAGATGGGAGGCCCGTTTGCTCTCGTGAACGTGTGGCAACTTCAAAGAATTGTTTGGAGTTGTTTAACCGCAATCCGAATTGGTACCTCATCCGCCATATTCTCCGGATTTAACCCCTAGTGACTACTTCCTATTTCCAAACCTAAAGAAATGGCTCGGTGGAAAGAGATTTACCTCCAACGATGAAATTATTAACCAAACAAATGCCTATTTTAAGGACCTCGAAAAATCCTATTGAGTTAAAAGGAGATTACGTTGAAAAATAATTTCACGGACTTATGGATCCACCCTCGTCTAAACGTCGTTATATGTTAGAGATGTTACAGATAATTAATGTACCGTCAGATTTAGGAATTAATTTTAGAGCTGATACTGATAGTATGTAGTACATATTTATTGGCATTTAATGTGCAAGGCTAAAGGAGTAAATATTGAATAAAATAAAATAATGCAATATGTTTTAAAATTTTAAGAATTAGTTCATTTCCTCATTTAAAAAAAATTTCAAACTAATTTTACAATAGACAACCAATTTCTTAAACCAAAACGGAAAAAGGAATTGTTCATTTGTAATTCGCTAATTTTTTGTTATTTAAATTGTTTATAGATTTTTTTTCCTCCTGAAGAAGTTACCCAAAGAGTAACGAAATATTGAATAAAATAAATTTGTAAGTTTTTTATAAAAAAGTGACCCCAAGCTCCATTAGAAGAATAATAAAATTATTTATTTTTTTATATTTCAACTTTTTGATCATCAGACAATCAGAGCACCTATTTGTACTGATTTCGAGATCACTACACCAAAACAATTACTTTTCATCTAAATAATACTTTTATTCATAAAATTCTTTACAACACAAAAAAATTTTAAAACTGAAATGCTGTGATGCTGCTCAGTTAACTTAAAAAATTATCTGATCAAGACCAAACAGAACAAAATAGTTATCTCTTACGACTTTATTAGTTTTTCTTTTTTTGTCAAATGTATGACACCATGTTTATGTGGTTTATATGACAATTTATTCCCTTCATAATATTATATGTATATAAATATTACATTTTAATATGATGATAAGTTTGTCAAGTGCGAGTTCTTATTATGATTCATAATTTTTTTAACAAACAAATTGCTTAAGCCTTTTCCGCTTGTCTGCAGAAACGCCAGGAGTCAAACCTGCAACCCCTTAAATGAATAATCTACAACACTATCAACTAGTCTTCAGATGCACCCATTTTGCATTTCAATTAACTTAAACTATATAATATATAATTCAATCATAGATTATGATCATCTCAACTATGTTTTTTTTTGTTCTTGTAACCCAAATATTTTTTTATTTCCATAAACTCAACGATTTATCCTAATCTTTGCAATGTCACAAATGCCACTCTTTTATTATAGTCTTACAATTTATTTCAATTGATTTTAATAAAATTCAAATTTGCCAAATTTTATAATAAAATGCAAATAAAGTTCACAAACCCCCTTTTGATGGGATTTTTATATTTTTTTTGTCCGTTCGTCCCCAGTCCCTTTTTAAACCATAATGGCCGGCCACAAGGGTATATTTTGTGTTGAAAGCCACATTTACAGGAAACGTTAGTTAGTCAAAGTTTGTAAGTATAGATATGCTCATGATTGAACTATGAATGAGTGCTCTTTGCTACTGTTTCCGCCACTTCAAAAAAGTTTTTATTTCAAAGAGAAATTACGAAACAAACTAAAGTTTATTTAACATCTAATTTTATTTTGATTTTCTTTTAGACTTTATCGTTTTATACTTTATTTCTTCTTCTTCTTGCTATTGAAACATTTGATTTTTATCACAAATACATTTGAATTTTATTACGTATTTATGCTTGAATTTCTTTTTTACTGATTTCTTCATTTGCTTTCAAAGTTGGCATTAGAGCAGAATAAATGGGATACGAATATCACAACTTTGTGTAATAAAAATACTTTTTCCCTTCCAAGTAGCCATTGTGACCATTGGCCAAATTGTTTTGTGAAAAGGTACTTGGATGGCATTTTGTATTGTTTCTTTTATTTTCGGCCACTTTGGCGTCATTTTCTTGACAATAAAATAAACATTTCAAATGAAATGACATGCTAAATGACTGACCCACCAATGAATGACTCCATCCATTCAGCCATTAAAGCGTACGCACATTTTAACTTGTGATTGTTTCTTCTGACATTCAAACGAACTCATATGATTTTGTTAACGACTTTTTTTTTTGTTTGTTTCTTTTTTGTTTCTCTAAAAATGATTTTCGATACCATTTCATACTTATTTTTATTGCTGCGCATTTATTTTTATGTTTCCATCATAGAAATTATATATAAAAAAATATTTGTGTTGTATGAATTTTTTTTCTCATCGCTTTGGTCAATTGTTAGAAATAATTTTAATACAACAAAATTTAAAAGGGGTTCTTATATACGAGTACTAAATATTTTTTTTAAATATTGATACCCTCTTGGGATGTTGTACTAGTAATTGTAAATCTGAAGCGTGAGTATTGCAATTTCTTTAGCCGATTTTGTAAGATTTAATTTAATTAATATTTATTTATGTATAACAATAATGCTATATGATAACGCCGATTGTATTGATTTTACGTAGTAAAAAATATTAGTTAAAAAAGATTTAAAAATATTTGATTTAATCGATCATGCACGTTTTGTAAATTAGTACATTTCAATAAAGTTTTTTAAACATCAGAAACACGAAAACCAATTTAAAAATAATCAATAAATCATCTTTTCGCTTCTAGAAATCGGTCGATTCCGAAATTGCAACTTTTCATATATCTGTGGCCACAAGCAATAACAGCCTAAGTCGAAAAACATACTTTTGAGGTAACCCAATTTAAAAATTTTAAAAGGTTTTTGGAAAAAATACAATTATGGTTTAGGAAAAAAAATGTACATATAACTAAGCACATATTACAGTGCAATATTTTGATCAAAGTTGGTAATTGAACTTGAAGTAGTTAAATGAGTTAATAAAATAAAATGTAATTCTTTATTTTGCCAAATAAAAATCTTAATTCTGAAAGTTTAAAACAACTAATGTTTTTTTTTTATTTTATATTGATTAATTTATTTTTAAACGATTATTGAAAATTAAAAGTGGCTGAGGATTGGGTAATATGTGTATGTGTACTCTCTTATTTGAGACAATTTATTATTACAAAATCCAAATGTGCATTCAAATTTAACGGACATAAAAATACAGCGATGATTAAACACAGTTTAATCAACCGTGTGTGTGCAAATTTGGGAGCACTCGAATTCAAACGAACGGAATAAAACATTTAGGAAAGTTCCAGAAACATCAACGAGAATCTACAAGATTGTTCGAGAAATCTGTACGAAAAATCTTGATAGCAATTGTAAAAAAACTAATGCCCTCGATTGGATTAAGGCTAAAATTTACATAAAATTGGTTAGTTTTTTCGCCATCCACATTATAAATTTGCTACTGGCATCTACAAGCCGCACCCATAACATAGCTGAATAACAGGCTTACACAAACAAGCTTATTGTCATGGTGAGGATTTTTCTACTACGTTCGAGGACCTTAAATAGTCAACAGGTATAAAAGCCGGTACTGCAAGTCACAAACAAGTCAGTCTTGTCTAAGCTGCGGTATCGTGAACTTCGTGCATAAATCAGTTGCGGAAGAGCTTTTGAAGTACAAATTACTTTGTGTATTTTATTAAACAGTGGTAGGTATTAAAGGAAATAAAACATCATTAAGTTCAAAATCAATATCCGTTGTGCTTTTATTATTGACTAATTAAAAGAACTCAAACAAGTAAACGTTATCAAAAAGGTCGAAACGTAAGGGTATTTTTAAATAAAACAAAATATTGTGAAAATAATTAATTAAGTATATTTTGGGACTTATTAATAATGTTAAGAGAGTTCAAAGCGACTTAAGTCAATATGTTATTTTTTTTTTAATATCTAGAACAAAAATTAGGTTTGAGAAATGGGAGTTTGACGAAAAATAAAGCCATTTTTCTTGTTCCCGATGGTACATAAATCTCGGGTTTTCCTTAAGTTGAGTTCCTGGCATCTATTTATATTATGAAAAGCAATAATAGAAGTATTTCCCTATTAACGAAATTCTTTCCAAGTGTTATGTTATCGATTCGAATAATATTCAACAAATTGATAACGAATGGAAAAGATTGCTGCGTTTCAACTTTAAAAATATAATTTATTAAATGAAAAGGATATTGAAAAATTTTGGGAAATCGTTGTGATGGCTCTGAAGCTTTTCCTTGTATGAAAAAATTAGTTTACACAGTTTTGTCAACACAAGTAGCAACAGCTAACGTCCAAAGAAATTTTTCTCAAATCAATATCAATTAGAACAAACTAAGAAATATATTATATATACCAACATTGTGTAGTATTTTAAGGACCAAAGACTTTAGGAAAAAATCTGATCGTAATTGTACAAATTTTTAACAAATAAAAGAAATATATAGCAAATTTAATAAAGAAATGTATAATGTAACCATAAAAATGTATAAATTTAATTTAAATACGTTATTACTCTAATTATAGGCTTTTAACTTCCAATTTGGCCTTTTCCAAATCATATTCAGGTTTTTAAAATATAAATTTTGAAATTTCCAAAACGAATTCCGTATTTTACAAGTAAAACCCAGCATTTCTCAAACCGAGTTCGGCATTTTAAAAACCAAAATCAGCCCGTTTTATATCAAACTCATTTGAAAAAGACTGATTTTGATCTTTAAAATAAAAATCACTTTAAAAAAGTTTTCTAATGCAAAAGAAAAATAATTGTTTTGCTCAGCAATCTCAATAATGTTGTTAAATATTTTTACCAAATGCGGAGAGAGTTGATATTTACATTCAATAAATACTCTAGAAAATGATTTGGCATGACCTGGACTTTTATTTAAGGAAAGTGTGGAAATAATTTCCACAATTTCTACATAATTTGTATATTGAAATTTAAATACGTTATTGCAATATCTTAATGTTCTAGCCAGGCAGCAATTTATTTAATAAAAATCAGAATTAATTAGACTAACAAGAAGCTTGCTTTCTTTTTACTTCTTTTTATTTCTCAAACAAAAGTGGGAATTTTGATGGTCTTTTGGAAGGGCTGAAGAGCTAAGACAGTACATACCACACTCCTCAGAAGAGCAGGCACCTTGAAGGTCGTGATTTTTTGATATCACGGTTCGATTTACAGGACTATAATAAAGAAAAAATATTGTAAATTATACATAGCGCTATGTATTGCTCATGTTCGGTAGAGCGTAAACAAAATTTATGAACCATCAACCAGACAATTTACAGAGTAAAGTGTACTTTTTCTGCTCCTACACACTTTATTAGGATTCTTGAGTCACTCATAGTTATTATTGCAATAACCAAAACCTGGTTTGATGTCCATGGAACAAATTTCTTTACGAATTTAATAGAAATAATTTATAGAATATTCCTTCAAAGGGAATTTTAAATTCTCTTCAATTCAATTCCGAAAACAAAATTTTCGTTCGACCCCCACAGTGTAAGTGTGGTTGCCTGTCTATTGAGAAGCCAATAAAGCAAAAATTCTATAGCAATTAAATTTGTACATTATCACCCAGTGTTACGAAATCTTTAAGTGAGTCTTTTAGCAAGACCAACCAACCAACAGTTGTCATAGGAGTAGCAAAAAAAGAATTTATCTCAACTTGCAAGTTTTTTTTTCTTAAAAATGTATTTTGTTAGAATTTAAATGTCAGTTAAGTGATCGTACATTTAAATTGTTTAAAACACAACAGGACATTTATTTCAAGTCTCCTCTCTGATTTTGTTGTAAATTTTTTTTATGGATATCTTCTGTCTGCATGACATTTTCTAATGTTGAACTCGTTCAATTGTCCTTTTTGAGTTTTAAATTCTCTATTAATCTCTAATAAACGACAACAACTAAATTTTTGTTTTTAAATGTCGGTTTTTTTTCTTTTAATTTAAGGGTTTTTAGTTATTTTTTTTCTATTAGTTTTATTGGTTAACATTTTGTTTGGCTTATGTGGAAGATTTGGTTAAGATCACGCTTCAGTTTGTTTGTGCTATACAAAAACAAAAAACAAACTATTTTCAGGTGACAACATGAGGACATGTCTGGCTGGTAAAGAGTACAACAACAAAACTAAAAAGGATACACATTCTAAATGGAAATTATGTCTCAATTAAAATTCCCAGAAATTTTCGGCTTATTTGTCAGCTTCCAAAAGTGTCTGATGTTTTGATTTGTAATAATTTCCATTTAAGAAGTTACAAATAAATCTGTTCTTTTTTTTTTGTTGCTTTGTTATCAGCAGACAGAGATAGTTTTCAGGCGGTTATTGTGGTTTTTATACTTTAAGGTTTTTGTGTAACAATTCCATTCCTTTTTACTTCTCGGCAACAATACGAGAGTCTGTTGTGCTAATCTGTTAAATTTATGTTTTTGGGTTTGTTTCAAATAAATAACACTTCGGTAGAAAAAAGAAATTAAAAAATATTAAGTGGCCGAAATGGAGATGTAAATCTGTTTAATGTGTTGTTTTCCGAAAACGTTGTTTTCATCTTTCTCTTAGTGATTACAGTTGTTCATTTAGTTATGTTAGATTTCCATGGAATTTTATAAAAATTTACTACTTCAAACGAAGTTCAATTGAGCGACCACAATATATAAGTACCATGACCAATAATTAACTTGAACCAGTTTGCTAAGCAGGCAAATCATGTGTGTAGAAGGTGTAGAAGGTTCAAGGCAGCTCTTGTGGCGTTTTCTAATAAGAACCCGCAATAGCGACAGCGAGCTTAAAATGGCGCTGATATCGCCCGCAAGACTAATGGACGCGCTGCATGAACGACATGCATGTCCTTCTTGTAAAATCCTTTAATAAAGCAATTTGTATAAATTCTTTTCAACAAGTGTTTGTTTATAAAATTAATGTTATTAATTTTATTAAATTTACCACAATATGTAAATCCTTTTGCAAATTTAACTTTAGAGTTTATAAGCAATTGTTGGAGTAACTAACTATTTTTATTTTCTTCATAAGCTCCAAAAAATTTATTTACCTTCTATTTATGAGATTTAACAACATCCTTGTTGGTACGACCATAATAAAGCCTTCAGGGTATATCAGGCTTTGAAAAGGATTTCAAAATGCTGGCATTTTATTATGTTACTCTTGTAACATTATTCAGTACTGCTGCTACTCCCTCGTGCTACAAAATCTAAACTGTGCTATATTTTTTCATCACCAGCCTCAGCAGCAAAGCTTTTCTCCTGCTCTTGTGTATGTATGTGTGTGCGTGTGTTTTTTTTTCTCAGTTCTTTTCTGCTTTCTAGCTCTATGGAGCTTAACTGTATACTGTAGCATATTATTGAGAATTCTAGGTATCAAGTATGCTGTTTTTTATTTTTCTAAAATTTTTGTAAATTTTATTTTTATTTTAGTTTTAGTTTTATTTTTTGCACAATGCTTGGTTGTCCTCAGTGCTATTGCCATTGTGGCCTTGCTTATGTGGGATGCTTGATACAAACCCCAGATAGTATGCCAACATCGACAACAAACAAACGACAGTTACTTAGTTAGTCTGACTAAACCAACCGAGCTAAACCACCCAACCGTGCAATCATAGGATAAACTAAATCCTTCCAAGTGACTCTTCTTTTGCCGTACATGTAAACACATACACTATTCACAATATCCTGCATAAGCATGCATGTGTATGTTTACTTTTTTTTATTTTTTTGCTCAGGATAAGTATCAACAAAATACTAACAACACATAAAGTATGAAAGTTGTTTTTTCTCATATTATAGTAGATTTAATATTGTACATACTCGTACATACATTTGCAAGTGCTCGTTTGGATACATGGGACACAAGGACTTGTTTGCTAATTTTTTCCAGCTTAATTTTTTTATTTCATCTCCTTTTGTTGAGCAGCATGATATGCATGTATGCATATGGATGTTTTTAAAGACTCCATGTATGGTCAGTTGTGTTGTCGTTGAAAAGAATGCATACGAGTGAGTATAAGGTCAGCATTAGATATGAGAAAATTAAAAAAAAAATAAACAAACAATGAACTAAGTCAGCTAGCAAAAGTTTCACATACTGCAGCCGAATAGACAAAGATGAGTGGGTGTGGTCATCAAAGATATATAACAACGATTTTATACGGTCCGCTTTCGTGTGAAACAGTTGATGGCAAAACCTGAAACACTAATCACAATAATGAGACAGAGGACGGATGTAACTTCAAGCGATTATCGCTGTGTGGCAAACAGTGCCTATCATCGTCCTCGTCAGTTAATATTTTTAAACTCCCTGCGCTTCATGAGTGGTCATTTGTCATACACTCAAAAGAATAATCAATCCATCCGTATTTAAATCAATCCCAAGCGGTGTTAAAAGTACGGTAATCCCAGATTTACTAAAATCAAGTACAGAAAGATTGATTTAAGTACGGACTCAAGTAAATTCTCAATTTAATTAAAAAAATTTTTAGTTGATTTAAGATTTTTCACGTGACTAAAAAAATTTTGTACTCATTTTAAGAAACTCCAGGATTCTCTAAAGTAATCTCGTTTTCGACTTGATTAAAGTACATTTTATTGTTATTTGTAATCACAATTTTCATTACGATTCGTACTCAAAGTAACTAGAAAATACTTGAATTTAGTACAGCATTTTTTTCTGTGAACCTAAGAGCTTTAAGATTTTAGCTCTAGAAATCCCTTCGCTCTGTGAAATTCGAAAGTCGTGAAAAAAAATTACTCGCTGGACATCAACTGCAATGCAGTGCATACGGCCCCCAGAGAGGAGTATTTTTCCCAAAAAGCTGGCCAAAAAGGCAAAAATTAACTTAAAGAAATCTTAAAAACAAAGAACGCAGATCGACACATAAAAAAATTTTACATCATATTTTAAATTCTCAATACTGCGATTTGTAGCTCTGAGACTTTGCTGAAGTCAGGAAAGTGAAGAAAATTACATGCGTTTTTAATGTCTTTTTCGATTTCAAGATGTTTACATGAATTTTTTTTGTGGCTAAACGAATAAAGATATTACATTGATTTATTTTTCACTGAAAGATTTGTTCAAAATCTATTTTTGGTATTTAAAAATAAGATATTTGTAATATAAAAATTGAACAATCCGTTTCAAAATTTAAAAAAATTAAATTTATACACTTTTTTTGCCCAAAAAATGAAAAGGGTTTTAAAAGTGAAGGTAGCAAATGTACCAATTATGTTTTATACCACAATAAAATTAAGAATCTCTAGTCTTAAGGTAGGGTCACATTTGTCAAATATATGCCGAAAAAACGTGACCAACAGACATGCTAAATTTGCATGTTCTTTAATTATAATATTTTTTTTAATATGGGTTCACATTTATTAAAAATAATATAAAAATAGCATTTTGCGGCATCAGTAATGGTTACGTTTTTTTGGGCAAATGTTTGCCAAGTGTGACCGTACCCTTAGACCCAAAAAAGAGTTTGAGTAAGTTTGCGCCGTTATTTTGAAAGATGTTTTTAAATTTTCAAGTTTAATTTCTTTTTTTTGCTTATCAGGCACTTCTTCAAATTTTTTTTGACATCATAATCTTGAGTGTCTGTTGAATTATTGATTTTAAATGTTATTCACGTCCCTTTTAACACTTCACAATGTGATTTTAAATAAGAGTTCGCAAAATGCTTGTTATCGCTAATACTTAATAGGGGGGCTGTTGGAAAATATCCAAAGACCTGTTACTAGATTTTTTATATCAAATTACACCTAAATCTATCAAAAATCTCAATCTTTCAATTCAAAAAACATGTTTAATAATTTTGGCCGGCTTTTTGGCTCAAATACTCCTCTGTGCGGCCCCACTCACTCACTCACATTCGCCACTCACTGTAGCTTACATTTTCTGTGTGCAAGTTTTTTTTCTTTTTGTTTCACTTTTTTCATTGCATTATATTTTATATAAACGAATACAATATTACCACTGTTGTCTCTGCTGGCGTGAAACGTACTTTTATTTTAGCACTTTAATGTTTCTAGCTCCTCCGCTGGTTCCTCAACGTTGCCAACAGCCATCTCTATAATTTACAATTTTGACGAGTTAATTCATGCCATGTTGTAGTTCGAAAAACAACAGCAGATCTGAAGGGGGCAAAAAATGGGCACAAAAAATATCATAGTCGCATTCAACTGACTAACAAGATGTTTGTTCTTGGTTTAACAAAAAAAAAAAACAAGAGAGAAAGAGAGAGAGTGAAGCAGTGTTTTGAATAATGCTGCAAGTCCTGCTGCCTTCATTGCTGTTTATTAATCACATCTTGTCAGAGTGACAATACCAATTTTACATTTTATGGTGTTAGCCACTGGGTGACAGACATTAAATAATTAATATTCGTTTATTGTTGTAAGAAATTTAATTATGCATGTTCGTATAAAAGTTTAACATTTGCATAAAAATGGCTCAAAGAGAAAGAATGTGATGAGATTAGAAAGGGCGTGAGGGGTATGTGTATTATGTGCACGAGTATAAATTTCAGTGCTGGAATTTTAAAGGGTAATTTAAAAGTTTTTAGTACAAATGATTTAAGGCAATTACACCAGTGCACATTAGAGTGGCTCAATTTGGATGTATTAAAAAAAATTCACCAAGCGGTTGTCAAAATCGAAATCTTCGACGAATGCTAAGAAGGTTAGCCCAAGATACCATGGGTCTAAGACCGAGAATTTTATTTTAAATATGCTATAAGATTATTATTATAAGATTATTATTAACATGTGTGTTGATTATATATATATACGAAAAATTTTAAGATCATTGTTTTGTTTAAAAATAAACTATACATTTATAAAATTATTATATTTAAATAGAGGTTTAGATTATATTAAAAAATTGTATCAGCAAAAATTAACATAGTGACCTAAAATTATTTAAAAAGTGCATCATAAAAAAGCAACCAAGCTACTCTCTCTCTCTCTCTATGCAATCGAATTTTAGTGGTTTTGGTTTGCCAAAACCATTTGCCGCGATGTGTTAAAATATTTCTTTTTTCTGAGTGATCAGTCCGAAAATGGAAATGAAATGTTTTCATACACATCATTTACTCCACAATTAACGGATAAATTTATTGAAATTTAGAACAAATTAAATATTCCCTTAATGACAAAGAAAACTGTAATAAGTAAACTGAAAACTTTTCTTGACAAATATTCCAAAGAAACAAAAGGACACGTCTACATCTGAAAAATACAAAAATATCTTATTCTATATCGGAATATGCAAGTGCAATTTAAAAAGCAATCGCTATTTATGTGGTTTGTCGCATAATCACCGTAAGAAAGCTGACAATTTCAGAAGTCCTGACGGATATTGTTGACTTCGAACCACCAGATTCAAGATGTAACCGGCCTGAAACATCAAACATGGACGTTGATGATGATTTTATGTTCAAAACGCCAAATTTAGGAGGAGCAATTGCTCTTAAGCGTGGTCAGAATACGAAAAAGTTTGATACCCCTAATTATGCTATGTTGGATCATTTCGAATTTTTGCTTAATTGTAATTGCTTATAAGTTTTTATTTTTTATCTTTATTTAAGCATATTAAATAAAATACAAAATACGAATAAAAATTTCTTGTTAAAACCGGAAGCTCGATTTTGATTTTAGAACCATGGTTTTTTGGGGAAACCTTCTTAGAATTCGTAGCACATTACGACTTTTACATCAGCTTGGTGGTTCACAAATTTACCCACTCTAGTGTACATGCATATGTTTGATGATTTCTATAGTCCTATAATTATTATATATTTTTATTTGGCTGATTAATCACATTTTTGGTTAAATGATCAATTCGGCTTTTATTGAAGAGTTTAGCGTTTGTGGCAACAGGAAATGGATAAACATTTTTCAGAGTCTTCGAAAAGCCTTTCTAAAAAATCTTCTTTCACAGTATTTAAAGGTATTAACAGGAAAATCTTGATATACATAATATCTTCTTCAGGCCTAAGCCAAATCTTAAATTCTCCGACTATTTAAAGTTCGGCTGAGTCCGAATTCAATTCCGTAACTTTCTGCTTTTAATTTGAAACAGTTTTATATTTATTTATATTTTTTGTTACTACAATAAGACTGACACGCAGTTATCTAGAATTACTATTTTTTTTTGAACATAAAACAGATAAAATTGAAATTCATCACACCAAAGTATTTACTTCATCGTTTTCAAAACAAATACCGTCTACATTGGCTGCTGTGACAACCCCGAATAAGTTTATTAGGAAAAATACTAAAAGCTACGTATGCATTTAGTTCTACCTTAAGAAAAACGGCCTCGCAATTTGCAACAAGTGAGTTAACATTGCAAAATGTAAGCAAACAAAATCTGGAATTCTATGCAACCCATGCGCCAGACATGTAACATGCAACATTTTCGGGGTAAAGAATTTTCAATGATCGCATTGCGGAGATCATATATGGATTTGCTTCAGTTACCAGAAGCAATTTTTGTTAAAAAAATTTGCCAACCTGCGTAATATGCAACTTTAAGCAAAAATATCAAAAATGCTTTTCTTAGCAAAAATGTGAAAAATATGCAAATGCATATTATTCATGCGAAAAGTATGTAATACTTTCCCTGATAATAATATTAAATCCTATTTATATTACCATCTTCAGAAGCGCTTCTAGCAAATAAATCAGTAAATAAGTCAAATATACTGAGGAAGAAAAAATAATTGTGAAAAATTTCGTTCAATTTCTGGACTGTTTTAAAATGTTTATCAAGTTTCATGCATTAAATAATAATTCGCAATTGAATACACGTTGCTGTGTGATGCACAAGAACAACAATAAAAAATCTACAATCCGTACTACTAAAATCCCACTTGTGTTTAAATCAAGCATAACGATTATAGATTCACTCACTCAAAGAAATCACTGGATATCATAGATCAAAGCCATACCAACAATATGCAATAAGTGGAAAATCCTTATGCTTGCAAAGAGGTTAAAAGGATACTAAGAGGGGCCTCATGAAGAGCCTTATTACATAGATGCAGACTTCTTTATTTAAGAATACTTGCTGCTAAAAGAAGGCAGCATATTGGAAAGCAGGACTCCACTTTTTAGACCAACAGCTGAAATGAATATTGGATTGTTTTGGAGCTATTAAAATGGCTTTCAAAAGGGCCTGCTAGGCCAAGTCCTTTTGATTTTTACCTCTGGAACACTTGAAACATGCAAACGCTTTAATGCACACACTCATATGTATAACATTGTAGACACATACACTCTTTTTCCTAGGAAAATATTTTCCATTTTTTTATTTTTTTTTTGGAATTGCGTTGTTTTCTTTAGGATATGAAGTGATTTGATATTGACACTGGTAAACATGTAAAAATACCCAAATACAGAAAAAATGAGTATTGAACACCCGGTTAAAGGAGCTGGGTATTTTTTTGATATTTTATTTTTTTATTATACAAACAGGAGTACGAAGGAAGGTTTATGAAAGAAAAAAATTAAAAACAAAAACTTAACAAACTGCTAAAACAAAACAAAAAACTATGCGTAAAAGATTAGAGAAAAATGTATATTTTTTCTATGATGCTGATCCAGTTTCAATAAATATTACGATGCTAAGGAATAGTAAAAAACTAGAAGTACTCTACAACAAAGATGACCAAGGTAAAATAAATGATAGGGTCGACTTTTAAATACTCTTCCATAAAAATAAATGTGAAGTAAGAAATATTTTCTGGTAAATAGAAGAAAGTACAAGTTCTCGTGGTATAATGATTGTGGCTCTAAATATGCAATAGGCCTATTTAACAATCTGCTAAGCCAGCAATTATTAGTATGGTATGGAACAGCATGAAGGATTTAAGTACATCAATGATCGAGACTGTTCCAAAAAAAGTTTTGGTATAAAATATTAGTTTTTATCTCTGTTAAAAAGGATCGCCAGAAAAGAAGGCTTCTTATAGGTCTTCTAATTCCGACAACTATCTTTAAATTATTTTGCTTTTTTCCATTCTCTTTTTTGTACTGCAAGTTTCATACCAGAATCTTGTTTTAGATGACGATGGTAGTGGTGGTGATGGTGATGCTGTTGATGCCACCCGTTTAAAACCTTTATCGTTTCCTGTTTGTTGTTGGTAGAATACGTATCCGCACAAACTCGGCTTACCCCGTTGTGTTTGTGTATTCTTGGTTCTTTACATGGATTTGCGTGTTATATTGATTTCTAGCAATAGACTCGTACATGACGATGATGACGACGGTGATGTGCAAAAACTCCATAAAGAAAATCAAGGAAAAATTTAAATAAACACTAACTTGCATGTGTATGCGTATGCATTTGTGTGGATGCTTATTTTTGATGTTTTTTTTTCTGTGCATTGGGATTTCCGTGCCCTTTTGCATTTGTTGCCAAAGGAATTGTATGTTATTGCACTGCGTTTTAAGTTTTAAGCGTTACCGTTTTACGATATCGTTTGCAAATGTTGTTATGCTTTTATTGCGTTTGTTTCTGCTATTTTTTATTTTTTTAGCTCAGTTTTTTAAGAGCACAACTTTTTTCGATAACTCGGTTAGCGGTAGGTTTGGCAGGTACGTATCGTTTTCAAGGTGATTTGTTGCAGTAACAGAAAACGTGAAGAAAAGACATAGTTGAGAAAACTAGAGCTGTGTAGCTCATGAACGGACGGGTTAAATTAAACGAATCGCCCAACTGAACGAAGTGATCCGGTAATTTTACTGCAAACATTTGGTTCAATAGTTTAAAACTTGCATTCGTTCATTTAGGTGTCTTTTTTATGTTGTGTTCATTTGTTTCATTTGAGTTTTGATGTATTAATCAGAGTTATTTTGAAAAGTTTGCATAAATATATGTACATTTCTTTTGAGCATCAATCAACTCATGAGAAGTATAGTACATATTAAGCTAAATTAAAATGTCTAATATTCTCGTCAAAGAAATTGTTTCTAAAAGTTTTTTAATAAATTCTTCAATTTAGTTACATTATTCAAATATTTACAACCGATTTTCTATGCGTGTGAAGATAAATTTTAAAATTTATCACAACAGACACAAACCCCAGGGGTTAACAGAGCTCTGTTAACATAACAACATAACTCTGTTTAACATTAAAAAATGTCCTTTTGCATTAAAAATTGAAAAATTACCATATTTTTAAACATTATGAACGAGAAAAACTAAAATATCTTATATACAACAAGTGTTTCCTGAAATATATTTATAAAAACTACATATTTCGATATAAGTCACGTAAAAAAACGCATTTGAAAAAAAATTTGCACCAAAAGGAACTTTGTCCTTTTTTCACAAATGATAGGATATGGGAGAAAAATAATACTTTGGAAAGATTCGAAGTTGTGTCTAGATGAATGCCCAACAGTCAGAAGCCTTAACAGTGCGTTGTTTTCAGAACTCATAAAAGATTTTAGAAAAAATAGTAAAAAAGAACTTTGGTCCCTTTCTCACAAATTGTAGGAGATTGGCAAAAAATATTTTTCGGAGAGGATTTGTAGTAGTGATAAATCTTAAAATTTATCTTCACACCCATTTCAGCTGGTGTAAGAAATTCATCCCTGCGTATTGGCATATAGAGATAATAAAATGTCGATAATATTCAGTACGATACTGTAAGGATTACTGTAATTAATTAAAAAGCTTATAAAACTATTAAAAAAACAGAAATTTTTATTCTTTAAAACATTCATACAAATCCTAAAAGGAAAATTTTTTGTTCATAGTTTGTATATAAATCAATAAAGATAAGGAGCTGTAAAAGCACAATTATTTAATAGAACTTTGTTGGCCAAAAACACATCTCTAGTGCATTTTTTTTGTACAGATGTTTTTTGGACGCAATAGAAATCAATCAGCTGTTGGAATGTATTAGTTAGTTAGCATTTAGTAACAGCTTCACCCATAACTAAGTGAAAACTCTTCGTGCTAAAAGTAACTAAATAACTTAAATAAGTACTTAAAAAAGTTAACACTTAGTGGTTATTTCTGAATATGCGCCATTGTTGTCAAGCCAATTTCATTGCATTAATCATATTTTTGACTAAAGCCTTGTAATCTCTTCAAAATTTCACGCAAAATGTTGACATAATCCGTAATGTATTTGGCAACATTTTCTTGCCATCTGTGAAATAATAAGTGTGTTCGAGTACACAAAAGTTTTTACAAATTGCTACTGAATTTCACTGCATTTTACGGAATTGCGTTCGTTTACTCAATTTACAGTAAATCAGAACACAAATTGAGAGCGTAAAGTGACAGTTCTTGGCTGAGAATTTAATAATTTTTACTGCAGAAATTTTTTGTAGTAAAATGTAGTAAAAAAACATATGATTCAAAGGTAAGCAAACAAAAGTAAGAAAACAAAAAGTATACAATTTGTGAAAAAATTACTTAAAAAAAGGAATGTCTGAAATAAACTAATATAAAATAATAAGCAAACAATTATTTTTAAACTCTTCATTCTTTAAACATGATGTATATGACTTTAAAAACTGGTCACTTATTACTGCACTTGCTGTTAAGTTAGTCAATAGCAAAAAAAATAATTACATACTTTTGAATAGATTTAATCAGACACAAATTAGGAAAATCAAATGAAATAAAAATAAACATATGTAAACGATTATAGAAAATAATTTGTTTATATTTTCTTAAAATATTCGTGTTATAATAAATTTTGCATCAAGAGTACCAACAAGAAACAGAGTTGAGTAGTCCAAAGCGTAAATGCATTTCAGCACTACATTGATTTCCAAGCAGCTGTTTGCGTAATCTTACTAATTTTTGCAATTTTTCCGTTCGAGTATTTTTTGGGCAACAGTTTTTTTTTAGAGTAAATTTTTTAGTTTACTCAGTAATTACTCATTTAGTGCATTTTACTGTAAAAGTACTCGAACACAGCTAATGTGACTGTCATTTTTTTCGCGCGAAATATTGACAGCTGATAACATTTTTTCTGTAGCTTTTTCTGTGCTAAAAATTTCTTTAAAATAAAAATGTATAAAATCACAATAAATACAAAAGAAAAAATTACATTTACTGAAATGGAGAAGCATCTACTGATATCAGCAGCAAAAAAAAAAAGAAAACTTATTGGGATAGTTCCCAAAAGCTTTAAAGGCACCCGAAACACCATAAAAGAATCTTGGAGGGAAATCGCTGATGAAATAGGAAAACCTGGTAAGATTTTAAGTTTATATTTACTATATGCATTTTCCATAGATGAAGAATGTAGACAAAGCTGGAAGAACATTCTCGACCGCAAGCGCTTTTACAAGTAAAGTGTTCAAGAAGTCAGGAAATAGGTGTGAACTAGAATTAAGCATATATTTTTGTTTACAAAAGTCGATCAATGTTGCATACTTCTAACCAATAAAGATGACAATTTTTCCGAAAAAGTAATATGGGCATCCCTTGGTACTTGTCAAATTTTTCACGCGATATAATCAATGTTGCTGAAAATCTTTCACAACTTCGAACAGGCTACCAGGCTTAATTCTATAATAATGTTATATTATATTTAAACATATATACAATATGATAATATGTAATCATAATGTCCTTAAAAATTAGGATGAAATATAATCAACAATATCATAAAATTATTGAGAAGCCAGTGCAGCAAGCTTGGACATAAGTATAGGCTCGACAATTTGTAAGCCAAAAATACTTATAATACTTTTAATATTAACCAAATGATAATTACGACCCTCACTACTGTGCAAAGCATGTATATGTAGTAAATGACATTCATGTGTATATGTGTGATCTATCTATATATCTATCTTTAATGCGTTCAACGTAGCGTGATTAAAATATTTGTTGTACAACCTCTATATTCGCTACTCCAGTCCCAGGCTACGAATGAAGCCAATTACTCAGCTCAGTAAGTGATCATATACTTTCGTTGATGTCATAAAATAGTCTCCATGGAACTTAACCGTGCTAGATCGGAAGGCAGGGCACTCGCACAATACATGCTCAGAGGTTTCAACGCAGAAATCGCAGAACCTTCAGAGTTTGATCGCGGTGTTCTCAGTAGTAAAAAACTGATTGGTATCTTAGATCACAATGGCTGGTGACTCATACCGTGAGCGTTCTTAGGCCACTGCCAGTGACAAAATTGCTTGTGGTACCCTCTTAAATAGATAGTGCAATGAAACTCTTAAGTTATCTGATTCCATTCAGACTACTCCACTGCCAGAGAAATTCCGTTTCAACCAAGGAGATAATCTTACACTTCACGTAGCCATTTGCTATGCCGAAAGATGGCTCCGGTCCAATAAGTTACCATCTGGCCGCCTTGTTGGCTAAGTAAGCAGCGCCCTCGTTGCCATATTGGCTTTCGTGAACGGGTACCCGGCAGTGTCAGCTTGAAATGGAACCCAAATACCTCATCTGGCGCAGACCTCCTCTGGGGAGAATTTGAGGCCTTTAGCGCAGCATGACTGTCCGACACTAAAGAAAACTTAATACTCCTTGATGCATACTTATTTGCACGATAATTAGACATAATTTGATTATAAACAAACAATATTAATTTTAGTGGTTTTTAATCCGCACTGGCGGATACATGGAAACACACATGAACACTGATGATGGGAGTGTAGGGGCTCTCGAAAAACAACTTTGTCTCTATTCTGCCGTGTAAGTTGAAATTAATTGATGTGTTCAATTTTCCCTTGTTCCTTTGGAATATTGTCTTATGTCCGATTCTTTCTGACTAAATATTCTACGAACTTTAGCCAGAAAAATAATCACTTTGGATTAATATACTGTATATTTTGAACATTCTTTAAATTTTTCCTGAAGAAGAGCACCGAAGGTGCTCGAAATATCGAGAAAAAAATTTTATCAAAAAATAAATTGACTAAATTTATACAACAAATTTAATAAAACATAAAAAGAGTTTTATTTAAATAATTGGTATGACCTAGAGCCTGAAACAAAGAACAAATATTTACAAATTCTAAGGTCGAAGAAAATAATTAACATATAAATTATTTTTATATAATAATAAAAATTTCGTTATAGTCCAACCATAAACTTATTTATTATGACTGTAGTTATGTGTAAAATACAAAAAAAAATCAATATTTAATCATACGATGTTTGCCACAACAATAATATTATATTCCCAACCGCATCTATTAACATCTTTCCTTTACGTATGCTTTTTAAAGGCACTATAACACGGATAGCAAATACATGGACCCATTATGCTTACGACAACTATACTATAATGGGAACAAGTAAACTATTGTTCATTTTTAGTATTTTAATAACGAAAAACAAGTTGTAGTTTACATTAAATTCGTAGCATTCATAACAACAATAAGCGCAACTGAATTTAATTTTGTACTCTTTCACTTGCTTAAGAACTCCCTTAAGCCAGTACTTTATGCGATTTTGTATCCGTTTCTTTTGCATTCTTTAACGTTTTTTCCTCTACAACTTTGTCGAGCTGGTTCTTGCAGTATTCGTGATGTTTTTTTATTTGTGTGCCAACATCTAGTTGAACTCCACTCCACTTTTGCCCTTCTCCCTGCTACATGCAGCACCATTGATTTTTTTCTTTTTTTATTTAAGCCATATTTTTTTCTGCTTTTAATTTGCACCATATTTGTAACTGTCAATTGTTGATTGCCACCATTTCGTTTGTATGTACATTTTTTAAGCCCACTTTTTATTGCATTGCAGGCTGATTTGCATACGGCAACAAAAAGTTTAACAACATTCTAGAGTATCGTTTGGTAAATCTGTACACAAAGTGTTTATGGAGCATTAAGATGCCCGTACCTTTTCCCCGAAACAGCTTTTATTTCTTAGCATATACATTCTCTTTTCTATGAATTTATTTTTTCCATGAGAACATATTTTGTTTGGGAAACTTATTGGATTTTTTTCTTTGTTTTTTTTCTTTTTTTGCTAAGGATAAGCTTGTATTAGACGAATTGAGTTTTGTTTTCCTTTATATACGTACAAATATATATGTTTTCATTTTGCATGAACAGTAGATTTTCTTAAACATGATCATCTTAATTTTGCATTAAATACCGGAAGACATTGTGTCTGCCACAATAGATTCTTTGTGTTTAACATTAAGTGGCATACAAGAGAATCTTAAAAGTTGGTAAATAGCTCCATTGTATGCTAATTTATCTTGAGTAGATCAATTTGGCAAAGAACATTTGCTAAATAAACAATATGCATGAAAAAAGAATAAAGAGAAGTACCAGCTTATATTTCACAACAAACTACACATACGCAGCACACAATCCTTATCTGCGGCATAAATCCGTTGGTCTTAAGCGCCAGGCTTTAAGATTACAGCAAGTGCGGGCATACTTGCAACTTACACATGTCGGTGTCTTGAATGCAAATAACGAATTACACAATAGTTTTTTTAAACAAACCATTCCAAATGAAATATTTGCATATTTCTTTTAGCAAGGCTTAGAAACAACAAACACTTGTTTAAGCCAAAGGATAATCCAGCAGGTTAAGATTGCATGCCTTTGATTTTAGTTTCTTTATGCACCAGTTGGCCTTTTGTTGTCTAATAAACTCAAAAGAAAGTTCTTTTTGGCGGCTGTTTGTCTTTGGTGGTATTTAAGCAAAAGACGAGAAACGTGAAATCCTTCCACATTTTGGTTTTATTTAACAAAAATCCTTCGAATATATGAGTACATATATAAAGAAAGTTTTGTTTGTTCTTCGAAATATTTGTATAAAGAATTTACATTTTTTTGTTTTCTCCCACAACATTTGCTTTGTTTCCAATCATTTGAAATAGATTATTTGTTTAAACCTTAATATGTTTTATAGTTCTACAATAGTAATATGGCTTTTATTGTATGTTTCAAGTGGTTGGATATTATTCTACTAAATTGTTGAACAATGTCCTCAAAGCGCCAGCTTAAAGATTTTTAAAAAATAAATTTTAAAGCAAAGAAATTTACAGTATTCTGTTAGAGACCAAAGCGACAAGTATTGGTCTGCAGACCAATCACGACCAACGGAAAGATATCTGAATATTTTTCCAAGAGGGCAATTGTAAATTCCGGTTTTTCGGAGTTGCCTTAGGCTTTAACGAATTGGCGATTTCTTTCTTGTGCTTTTGGTAGACTTAAGACAATTTTCGGAGAATTTCCAAAAAAGTGTTGTTTTCGAATCTTCGGATTTTTTTGCAAAATTTTATCTTAGCGAGTTTTCGATTTCTTTGCAAAATTTATGGATTTTCAGTGGATTGAAATAAATTTCAGGGCATATTCGAATATGTGCTAGATTTAGAGTTCTCGGAGAATTTTAAATTTTTTCGGAGTAACAATCAAAAATAAACTCAAGTTTTTTAAATATTCTTAATGAGAAGTCTAGCTTTCTTTAACAAATATATGAATTTCTGACGGACTTATGCATTGTTATCGAATCGTTAGAGAATTCAAATATTTTCGGAATTTCGAATTTCATCTGAATTTGTATGTGTCAGAATTATGAAGTTGTGATTCTTTATATAATTAGATGGATTTCTGGCGGCCTTACGCGCAGTTTGAGGCATTTTCGACTAATTGTTATCGAAGCCGTAGAGAATTTTAATTTTTCGGAGTAACTTTTATCTGAATATTTATTTGTCAGAATTATGTAGTTGTAATTTTTGTTGATTTTTTCTAATAATTCTATGGATTTCTGACGGACTTAAGTGAATTTTTAGACATTTTCGACTAATTGCTATCGATGTGTTAGCAAATTTCCATTTTTTCGGAGTAACTTTCATCTGAATTTTTATTTGTTAGAAATAGCTGAGATTTTCCAAATATTTTAGAGTAGCTACGAATTCGTCTTGGATTTAAGGTACTTGTGGTGCATTTTCAAGAATGAATTATAAACCGAATGTTCGGAGAATTTTTGATTTTTTCGAAGTAAATACTGCTGTTTTCAAAGTTTAAATTTTTTTATTGATTTCATGGGTTCCTGGTAAACTTAAGCTTTCTTTTTGGTGAATTTATCGAATGTGTGTTGCTTTTGGACTTTTCGGAGTTTTGAGAGATTTTGGAGTTTTCCGAGTTTTCGACATAACAAATGTTTTAGTTTCTGCTTGATAAGTGTCTTTTGTAAATTTTTGCACTTGTGCTGTATTCCGAATTTTTAGGGCAATTTTAGATTTTATGTTTTATAACTTTTATTTTCCTTTCAGCCAAATAGCAACCATTTATCAGCTCTGTTCTAGTTGCGCCAAGCAGAGGCCAAACTGATTCGTGGTGGCAAATTTAGTTGTGGTCCTGTAAGCCACAATTTTGGTTTTCATTACTACACACAAAGTCAGCAGTTGCAATTTATTATTCTATGGTTTTTTAAGAAGAAAGTCAGAGCTGTTACTCCGAACTCAGGTCAGTTTATATTCTGAAATATTTTGCAATACCTACCATTAAAATTATAGTTTCGCATTACAAATGTTATCAAAACTCCACCGTCTTGCTTCTCGGAGATTATTAGAAAGCATCTTTAAGTAAGTTCCCTTGTTAATAAATATCACGTGTCCTTAATTTCATATGTCGTTAAATTTTTTTTGATATTTTTCTATTGTTTAAAATTATCTTTTATTTCATTTCATTTTGTTTTCACTTCTGCTATTTTGTTTTTCAATTAAGTACATCATCATAAGAATCAACACCAATTTAACATTCCAAAACATTTCTCAAATGACAATGCCAATGAGCCAGAATATTGTACATTCAACAAAGCACATACATACATAGTTACGTTAAATCTTTCCAAAAAAGTGTCAGAACACAAAAAAACACTAGACGTTGACAACAGCAATAACAACAGCAACAATGAAAGTAAGTAACACAAGAATCTACAACAACTAAAAATATCAATGTTTAAGCTTTAGAGCACTCATCAATGTCAAATGTCACGGAATAATAGCAGCACAAGGCGTCACAAATGAATTTACTCAAGCTGGAAAACAAGTGTTTAAATATTGTTTTTTTATATTTTTCTTTTGTTCAACTATTAAAATAATAAAATGTCCTTTAAACTTAACTGCCACTTAAGCAGCGTTGTGTTTCAGAGCACATTGTATTTGTAAAGTTTATGGACTCCAAAAAGGATACTTGAAGAAATATTGTTACAATAACACGAAAATTGAAATAAGAAAATTGGTGAAGTGATTTTAAACGAATTTTTGAGTACTCTTCTTATGTATGAACTAGAAAAATTTCAAATTAAACAAACTAGCCGATGACAAAAGAGCTTTGAAGGCCGTCAAGAAGATTCTTTATTTGTGATCTAGTAGCAGAATTATTTGTAATGACCTTACAATATCTGAAAGTAATATTTTTAGTCCGTTTTTATTTGATTTGTGCCGCTGGAGCATGGAAATCAGTGGGCGATGAACATGCGACTATTATTATACAGTTTGAGAATCTTCTCGAACTCGTTGATTACGGTTCTCCCTACCTTATGCCTGAAAAAAGACTCGCAGTGTCAATCTCAGATATTCTCCGTTTATTTAATGATCCCCGACACCAGGGGGAAGTACTTGAGGTATACCCTGTCGGTTTAGGAGTGCGAGGAGGCATTTACATTCTTCAATTTCAACAGAGGATGCGTTTTGAGCTAGTGCATCATTGTAGTATAACTCAAGCCGAAATATCGGCCAAAGAAAAGGCAGTTAACTGGTTAAGGTACAATAGGGCAGGATATTCGTATATGTAGCGACAGTAAGGCTGCACTAAAAGCTCTATCGGGTGTTTATACAGCATCTGAACTAGTAAAGGAATGCCGGACATCCTTAAACGAGATAGCGTTACATTCTAAACTGGAGATAATCTGGGTACCAGGTCAGCAGACGTACCTGACAACATAATTGCGGACAAACTAGCCAAGGAAGGCTCCGGATTGCAAGAACGGGACACGGACCGTTCAGTAGGAGGCCCACTAAAAAGCTGCAAAATCCTCATACAGCAGAAACTAATAAGGATAGCACAACCAAACAGAAAACAAATCCTTTCAAACAAAAAAATATGAATTTTGTAATTCGGTTCACAAATAATAGAAATATGCATGAACACCCAAAAGAAAACTAAACAAAATATGTACGATATTCAAATCAATGTAGAGCTTATTCGATTTCATTTCGAATTTCAAAAATTACGGTTGCCAAAAATAAAGATTGTCTCATATCCTCTGACAAATCAAATATACGCCCCAAAACCTTCTACGGCTTGTAAAATCTCTTTTGAACAAATTTACACCAGTGTAATTTTTAATTTTGAGAACTCAAGAATTTGATTTCTTTTTTTAAACAATTTTTTTTTTTAATCAAATGTAAATTGAGCAGGAAAATGAAAATAACTATCTAACAATATGGTGGCATGTTAAAGTTTTAAAATAAACGTTAAGAAAAAAAAGCATCCTAGAAAAATGCAAAACAACATGGCCACCATGATAAACGCAAATCAACAACCAGAACGCATTTGGTTACGCTACATTTGTTTTATGATGAAAATTAACAAAAAATGGTGATTTCTTTTTTTTTCGAATTCTTCTGTTATTACAAATTGTAATATTGTAAATAAAAAAACGAAACAAATTTGTGAAAACTTTATTGCATGTGGGGGGAGTCCACTACTTTGTGTTTGCGCCTTTCTCTCTTTTCATTTTTATATTATCTTATTCCGTTTCATTTATTTATTTTATTGCGGCCTCATTTGCGTTATCAACTCAATGGCCTGTGGACATATTTTTATAATTGTGCTCTTGTTTATTTTCCACATGCCATTGATTTTCATGTTTTCTTTAATAAAAAATCATTAAAAGTAGTAAAGCAGTAAGCGAAACTTTTCTGGAGGCAAATTAAATATACAAAAGACAAAAGTTATTCCTTTATGGAATTGCTGTAGATATAATTTATTTAAAGTTATTAATAAATAGAGCAAGAAGAAATCAATCTGGTTAAGACATTCACCAAATGATTCATCATTATCATCAAAAGAAGCCATCTAAAAAACTTCTAAATGCGGACAAAATATTTGTCTAAATTTGCACAATCTATAGGCTACAAAAAAGTTTGTTGTTATATGCCACAGTTGAAAAATAAACGAACTTAGCTTAAAACATTTATTGAATTTCGTAAATAATTGTCTAGCACTTATCTTTATTTTAAAATCAGCAAAAGATTTTGTAAACTCAAATAAATTTATTTACCGAATGCGGACCTGCAAAGAATTTTGGCAAAACCAGGCAACTCATTTTACTAAGAAACTGTTTATCATTGCTGGCTTTAGTGAAGATAAAGAACTCAAATTGAATCAAATAAGTGTTTTAACGTCAACTAATTCCCAACTACACAGGATTCTACACATATCAAAAGCAAAATCAAAATATTGAAATTAGTTTTTTATTTATTTAATAGATATTTTTTATTAATATTTACAAATGCATGTAATACAATTTTTGAGATCAAAATTATCTATATTTGGCTTAATTTATTAGTTGTGAGCCAGAGTGGCAATTTAAATCTGATGTTCATTAAATCAATTTATAAACAAATTTATTTTGGTTCTAACAAATTTTAAAATTGATTATACAAAGGAGAACGATTTATACTAATGGCCTTATTCACAAACGTTTAATAAAGTTAATGCGTGCATTAAAACCGGTTTTCCCATATAAAAATCCAACATTAAATCGACTATAACTTTATTAATCGTTTGTGAATAAGGCCATAAATACTTTCCGATTTAACGAACCTAATTGTTGTCAGGCCTGTTCGTTAAAGCGCATTATTTGTTATTAAAAATTAATAGCGGCGTCTATTTCATTCATAACTAGAAATATGTATAGTGTTTTTTATGTTTTTATGTTTTATTATTATAGTAATTTACAATTAATATTTCTTTAAAAATATGTACGAGGGCGGATTGATATTGAAGCTACCTAGTGCTAGATGGCAGCACAATCACAAAAACTTTTTTTGGAAATTGCAATCTCTCAAACGTCAGCTGTTAAAATTTCACCTAAATTCAACGATTAGTTTATTTGTTGTAGTCGTTTGAATTAAGCAACTTTTGTGTTTCTTGAAAAATGGAAAAAGTGAATTTCGTGCAGTGATTAAACACTATTATTTGAAAGGGGAAACGGCGAAAGAGACAAAAGAAAAGCTCGATAAACATTACGGTGAGTCTGCTCCGCCAGATTACATGGTAGAATATTGGATTGCTGAAGTTAAACGCGGCCGAACAAGCACTGCAACAATACCATCAACAGCAAGGCCAAAAGAGGTGGTTACTGAAGAAAATATCAAGAAAATACTCGATATCGTTATGAATGATCGCCGAGTCAAGTTACATGAGATTGTTGAAATGGTAAACATATCATACGAACGTGTGTTCAACATATTGCATGAACATTTGCATATGAAAAAGCTATCGGCAAGATGGGTGCCGCGTCCGCTCTCAATTGACCATAAACGTAAACGTGTGACGTGTGCAGTTTCAATGACAAAGCTTCATGAATTGGGCTACGAATTGGTACCTCATCCGCCATATTCTCCGGACTAAGACCCTAGTGACTTCTTGTTATTTCCAAACCTAAATAAATGGCTCGGTGGAAAGAGATTTAGCTCCAACGATGAAATTATTGACCAAACAAATGACTATTTTAAGGACCTCAAAAAATCCTATTTTTTTGAAGGGATACAAAAACAGAGGGAGACACGTTGGACTAAGTGTATTGAGCTAAAAGGAGACTATGTTGAGAAATAAATGGTTTTTGAAAAAAAAAAATATTTTTTCCTACTTAGGTAGCTTTAGCTTCAATATCAATCCGCCCTCGTACATGTAAGAATAGAAAAAATTCATAAAAACACCGTAATACAAAACTAATTTATTTAAAAAATTGGATAAATACGGTCTGCGGTAGAAATAAAAATTTCGGTGTTCGTTAAATACGATGTTCTTTAAGTCGAATGTTTGTTAAATCGGAAAAATACTGTAGTATATTTATTATGAGTACTTCGTTCATATCGAAAAAGATTTTACTAAAATATTTAAGCCGGAACTCATTAAAAATAGGACAAACTCCTAAGAAGTGAAACGTATTTTCGGATTCATCCAGATTACAAAGAGTACATACGCCAACAGTAGAACGTCTAAATGCTCTACTATTTAAATCAAGAATACTTCCATCTACTCTGATTATTAGACTTATAGCACAAGACGAAAATTCTGAAGTAAAAACAAGGATTTGTACAATAAGTTAATTGCGGATATATGTAAATCATGAAATTGAGATCTTCTTGCATTAGATATAAGAACTTCTCTATCCGTTGTTTCTAAAAGCTCACGCAGAAGCCTATTAGCATTTTCAGGAACATATTGAACTTGTTATCGTTTCAAATGTAATTCTACGAAAGAAATGTTTCTTTCGATATCGGCTAACAGGCATTAAATCTCCATTTATTCAATTCCTTTGGGGAAAAGGCGTTGAAGAATTTTGTTTCAAACAAAGTTAAGCTGTGAATGATGCAAAATCATCCAGGATCTAGTTAGGAATTAAACCTGTGACCTTCAGATTAATAATCTAGTATACTATTTACTAGCCAAAGGGGGCTCGAAATTCCAACATACACAGATGTTCCCAAATAAATATAAAGGTTATCACTATATTCGTTAAATTAACCTTTGCTATCCAATCGTTTATTCCGCATGTCCTTCTCTCTCGCCTTTTGTTTTTACTTAAGTCAAACTTTTCTGCTTTGGTACTTAAGCGTGTGACTGTACTTTATTTCTCCGTCATCTAGATGTATTTTTATTTTTATAAATTCAACTAATTATGCGACAAAGTATAGTAAACAAGATAACGCTCAAGCCAATTGCCATTTCTATATTCAAAGTAATTTAATTTAAGTATTATTTAAGTTCTTCTAGAGTTTTTGAAACCCCAGAAATCTAATAATTTCGGACAACTACTCAATGAGTTAACCAAAACTCTGGTGCTGAAGAGGACCAAGGCAATACTCTTGACATTTTATCTTATTTCTCATCCTGATCAGTTTAAACTTTAAAGTAGTTGCTATTGCAATAGATTGCTATAATTTGGATCGCTGTACCATTTCGGGATGCTTTCATTCCCAAGAACTCGCAAGGTTTTACGATCAAGTTGCATTTTCAAGTGCTGGTTCGTTTGAATAAAACTGCTTTATTATTGAGAATACAACAAGCGATAAATTTGAGCTGTTTATAGTCTCTGTACAATAAAATTTTATCGATTGCTGAAATATAAAAGAAAACCGGAAAAATTCTCTTAATGACAATGATTCAAATTCATTAAATAGACTCTTTTAGTGTATTATTAAAAATACATGACAACATTTGATGAAAAATATCTTTATAATTTTTTTTGCTCGGGTTTTGATCATAAAATAAAAATCGTAAAGTGTTATCGTTACACCTGCAAATCCCTTTAAAAATATTTCAACAATTTTATCTCTATCTTTTGGAAAAATAAAGAACACAAATAAAGGAATAAAACAAAATATTTAGTCTGTTACTATCATTTAGAAAAATCTACACAAACACCAACACCAGCACAAGGACTTTTTAGTATCCAGTTCAATATCATATTACATTTTTTCTCTATTTGTATTGGCAACTGGGTTTTATGTCACACAGATAATTGTGATGCAAGTGTAAAACATGCAATAGGATACAAACAACCACACACTTAAAAAAAACATGCAACAACAATATCAACAACAACAACACCAACATCAAGTATGAATATGAATAACATTTTGGACTTGCAGCAAGCATCACATTCATCAAACATTTATGCATGTGACCGTCCGTCCGTCTTTCAGTCCGTCCTTCACTCCATGTATCTCTATGAATATTTATACATCCGCTAGTTGACAAATCCATACAAATACTTTTACGAACTAAATATATTTGATGAAAATTCATGTAACATGTAGTGATTACCGGAAGCTGTACTGATTAGAAAATAGAGTAATTCTATTTTTTTTTTCTTTTTTGTTCTTTTTGGAGCTCAGATTGCATGTTGTTTAGCTGAATGGAAGAAAAATAAATAAAATTTTAAATGAAACTAAACAAATATTTCACATGTTTTGTGAAATACTTTTATGTATACGAATTTTCAAAGGGTGTTAAATTTTAGTTGTGCTAAAATGTTCCATTAAAAAAAGCAAGAGTTCAGTATATTCATTCTACATCATTTGATTTTATGAATATTTATTGGTTTGATGTACAGAAAGTGACCGTAATGTTGTTGAAGAAAATCCTTTTAAATTGTTTAATAAATAGGATTAGTTATTAGAATTTTTCCTTCTACATTAATATTAATTAAGCATTTTTAGGAAAATTAAAAAAATGACTAAATTTTTTTGAATTTCGGATTCACGTTCTCTGATTTCTAGAAAAGTTTGCACTCTAAATATTGAATATGCCAAGCAGAATGTTGTGTCAACAGATTTTTAGCTAACTGATAGGTGCGTTCGAGCACTTTTACAATAAAATGCAGTAAATGAGTAATTACGAATACTGAGTAAACCGATAAATTTACTCTCAAAAAAAGCTGTTGCCCGAAAAAGTACGCGAACGGAAAAATTTTAAAAATTAGTAAGATTAAGGCAGCAGCTGATTGCAAATAAATATAGTGTTAAAGTATATTTACACTTTTAACTACTCAAATCTTTTTCTTGTTGGTACTCTTGATGCAATATTTATTATAACACGAATATTTTAAGAAAATATAAACAAATTATTTTCTATAATCATTTACATATGTTTATTTTTATTTCATTTGATTTTCCTAATTTGTGTCTGATTAAATCTATTCAAAAGTATGTAATTATTTGTTTTTGCTATTGACTAACTTAACAGCAAGTGCAGTAATAAGTGACCATATACTTAGCATTTTCACAACTCCAAAGAATTAAAATAACGCAACGAAAATGGCTGTAAATTGTTTCTACAACATTTATTTTCTTTTAAAAGGCAAATAAATGTTTAACGAACGAATAATTTAAAAATAATTGTTCACTTATTATTTTTTGTTATTTGTTTCAGTTTTTCCTTTTTTAAAATTTTTTTTTCGCAAATTGTATACTTTTACCTTTTGAATCATATGTTTTTGGCTTTTACTAAATTTTACTACAAGAAATTTCTGCAGTAAAAATTATTAAATTCTCAGCCAAGAACTGTCACTTTATGCTCTCATTTTGTGTTCTCATTTACTGTATTTTGGGTAAACGAACGCAGTAAAATGCAGTAAAGTTCGATAAAAATTTGTAAAATCTTTTGGGTACGCGAACGCACTTAATATTGTACTTTTTTTTAATATTAATTATTTTTAATTTTGCATTTTTACAAAACTTCTAATGGTTCATTTATACCAGCAAAATTTCTCACATTGCCTTTTGTGTTTTTTTGTACAACTGAGAAATACTTTTAGTTACAAAAATTGGCTACTTTTTTTAAGCGCAAATAGTACTTTTTAAGCAACCATGGATTTTTATCCGCTGAGGTTGAAAGTTTGACGAATTTGTTTAAAACAAAAATTAGAAACCGGTTATCTTTAAATTCGGTAAATGCGTTAATGCATATTAAATACGGTTTAAAATTTGAAAATGCATGTCGTAGCAATTTTCAACTGCCTTTAAATGTTTGTAGCAAAATAAATTCGAACGAATCATACCAAAAATTATTTTAATTAATATGTTAATAAATTCTGCTATTTGATCTTAAGTCCTTTATTTATTTTGGAGCAGAATCTTTAAATTGTATATTTTTTTCCATTCATTGCTTAATATTTTTTTGGCATAAATAAAAATTTTAAATATTTTTTATGCTGCTTTTTACCTTTTTTTTTGTAATTTTTTGCACTTTTTACCCTTTTTGGAACAGCTTACGGTGCTTTTGTTCTTTGTCGAGATACCAACACTGTTTGCTAAGCTGTACGAGCTGAAGCTCCATCTTGACAAGGAAGATGTTTTGAAGCCATCTCGACTCGTTGATATTTGAATTCACCTTAATTTTTAAAATTTTTAAAGCCTTAACCAAAAAGGAAAGAAAAATCTAAAATCAATATAACAAAACCATCTAACTAAAAATATCTGCAAGTTTATTTTTGCAACATTCTCCATTTTGTTATGAGAAGGATTAAATAGCACAAAGTGGAACCACTTTAGCGGAAACATAGTAAATAAATGACACCAACATACTTGACTATGCAGCTGAAAAAACTAGAAAAACTAAACTTTAACCATCACTTCTAAGCCACTTGCTCGGCTAAACAATGTCATGCAATCAGTTTAATGTAAAACTACAAAAACAAAAAATATATACGAAAATAGAAATTGAAGAGAAATAAAAAAGTTTTAGAAAAAAGAGCTGTAACAATTAAAAAAGTAACTTTAACAAACTAAATAGGAGGGAGGTGCCAGAGGAGATGTGTCGCATGTAAAGTGATGTGTATACTAACAGTGCAACGACTACTAAAACTTAATGTTGAAAGTAATATGGAGGATGTGAAGGATGTGTAGGATGATGACGATGAGCTTTCGAGTATGAGGCCATGTTACAACAAACTACTATACATGTAAGAGGTAAAAGTGACTGACAGTGACAACAAGAACTAACATGAAGTGTAGAGACCAACTACTGAAACTTCAACGACAATGACAAAACAACACTTACAGCAAAAACAACAGGACAATAATGATTTTTTTTTGTTTTTTGCTTAAAACAAAAACACAACTACTCTCAGTATGAAACGAAACAAAAACACGTACAAATCGAAAAAAAAAACAACTAACGAAACCGTGAAAGTTTAGAAATACTTGACATATGAGTCGCATAACGAGAGTTGATTTTTTTCCCCCGTATACATCCTGCTTCGCCAGATTTGTGTTTAGTTTTGTAGAAAATTTACAAAAAACAGTTACAGAGTATGATTCCATATAACTCTCGTCGAACAATGTAATAAATTTCATCGATAAACTTGTGAAAACTAACAATAGTAACAGCGACAGCAGAAAAAACTCAAGTTGTTGCAGCATTTTAAACTATAATTGTTAACGCAAATTTATGTTTTGAATTAAAGAGAAAAATGTGATATTTTTTTATTTTGGCGAACAATTTATTTTCAGTATAATTCTTGCTTTTTTTTGTTCTTTTTTCTTTGTCGTAATAAACAAAAATCCTTTGGCCACATAGATTTGGTTTTTTGAAAGGAAATTAACTATAAATTTTGACAATTTGAAAAAAATATTCAAATAAATCAATTGATATTTGACATACGAATTTTATTAGATATTTAAATTTTTTTAAATAATTAATGGTTATAAGTACATTATTTTTATTAAGAAAGTACTATATATAGAACAATTTTTTTTTATTATTCATCATACTAGCAGAACGGATCAGTACTGATAACGAGGTCGCTACACCATCTCATCAGCGTTCTTTGTTCAATTTTACCACTTTTGACGGTGGATACTAGTGATCAGGAATATCAACTATTTAACCGTATTATTTAACAAATTAGAATACGAAAAGTACAAACTTATTCATTTCCACATGTCAAATCAATTTCGGTTAGTACGAAATCCCATCTATGATGAATAACTACTCTATATATTTCAGTCTCTCTTGCTTATTCAGCGCCATTGGCTGCTGATAATAAACGGTACTTAATCATGTTGTCTGGTTTCTGTCATTCGTATTCTAATTTGTTAAATAATACGGTTAAATAGTTGATATTCCTGATCACTAGTATCCACCGTCAAAAGTGGTAAAATTGAACAAAGAACGCAGATGAGATGGTGCAGCGACTTTGAAATCAGTACTGATCCGTTCTGCTAGTATGATGAATAATAAAAAAAAATTGTTCTATATATAGTACTCTCTTAATAAAAATAATGAATTTATCCAAAAAAATTTCTAATAAAAATTAACAAAAAAAATTAGAATAAATAAATGGGTTTGAACTTGAGCCAAAATTAATCGTTTCAATATATAAAATTTTTTATTAAATTTATATTAATCGAGATTGCCTCGATATCTTTTTTCAAAGATTTAAAAAACTTTTGTTTGTTGATGGTTTTTAGCTAGTACATGCATTTATATTTATATTTATAAAGGTTGTAAAGAAAATAAAATAGATTCATATCGAATATAATAATTTGTTTGTTGGGATTTTTAAATAAGTTTCAAAGTCTACTATTCTTATACTATTGTAATTTTTATAACTCTCATTGAATTTTTTAAAAGTTTTTGTAAAGTGATTTGAAACATATAAAAATTAGGTTTAAGGTCTACTGATGATTTTGATTTAGCACCAATGAAATGCATCTATATAGACTAGCTAAAAACCTTCAACAAGCAAAAGTTTTTTAAATATTTAAATTCATTTAGATCAATCATGAGAAAAAAGGATTTCTGTTGAACGTGTGATAAATTATAAAAAAACAAATACATACAAAGAAAGTCAACGCTAATTTCACTAACGAAATACGATAAGATTGCGTCCCTCAGTGCTGAACAGAATATTTAGCTTTTCCTTTGTTGCAATTTGGTCCTTAAAACTTGTCACATTGTTCTTGAATTATATTTGGAAAATCATTTTAAATATAATTTTCTCTCAAAATAAAAGCAGATAGAGTACATCTTAAAACCTTTAAAAGATAATTTTACAGCGACAGTCGCTCATTTTAAGCAATTATTGTTTTAAATTTACAAAATTGAAAAATCGAAAAATTTTTTCTTTCGCCCTTTTCTACATCATACTTAGTAGTGAAATACAATTTCTTTGAAAAATAAATTAATTTTATACGTGCTCGATTTTACAAAATATTTCTTTAAATTTATTAGATAAAAATACTACATACGCGCCAACATACACATTTCCATTTTTCCAGTAACAATTGTAACAAATTGACCGGAAGTAACCTTTAGTCTAGCATATGTTACATTAAAAATCACCAAAATTTTTGCCACCTTTTTTGTAACGTATTGCAGTTTGCTAGAGTTACCATAACTCCCCGTTTACACATGATTAAAGGATATCCTTTTTATACTTCTTACTTCTTGTGACCTCTTTTACCTCTACATGGCTTGCTCCTCTTGCCAGCCGTGTTGTACAAAAAAGCTTCAAACACACATACCAAAGTGAATTTATTTTTTATATATAAAATATTTACTTTAAAACTTATTGACTTGGTCAAATGTGATTTCTGGCCACTGAGGTTGATTATGGTTGACTACTTGGTCAATTTATATTTTTTTCATATATTCTTTTTTTTTCAAATGAACTTCCAGTGTTTTATTTTTTTTCTTGCAACCCATTCTTCTTTCGTGTAAATAAGCCACATTGTAGATATTTGTGTAGTGTTTTTTATTTTTTTGTGGGGTTAGAAGGTGCTCCATAAAGATGTATCCAATTGTATCTTATTATAGATTGTGCGTGAAAATGATAAGGTTACTGATAATATATTGAAACGATTAATTTAGCTCAAGTTCAAACCCGAGTTTACCCATTTATTTATTCTAATTTTTTTATTTTTTATTTTTATTAGAAATTTTTTTTTGGATAAATTCATTATTTTTATTAAGAGAGTACTATATATAGAACAATTTTTATTATTCATCATACTAGCAATAGTTGATATTCCTGATCACTAGTATCCACCGTCAAAAGTGGTAAAATTGAACAAAGAACGCTGATTAGATGGTGTAGCGACCTCGAAATCAGTACTGATCCGTTCTGCTAGTATGATGAATAATAAAAATTGTTCTATATATAGTACTCTCTTAATAAAAATAATGAATTTATCCAAAAAAAATTTCTAATAAAAATTAAAAATAAAAAAATAAAAAAATTAGAATAAATAAATGGGTAAACTCGGGTTTGAACTTGAGCCAAATTAATCGTTTCAATATATAAAATATTAATAAAAAAAAGTTTTACTAATTACTTATAAACATTAGTTACTGATAATATTTATTTTGCAATGAGATTAAACACTTTTAAATAAAGACCCTTCAGGAAATTTTTAGATACAAACAAATATTATTTATCAATATATTAAACCAAAATTTTTCCAATCAAAGCTTATCAAAACTTTGAAGCTCTTTATGTATTAATAACTGAATAACATTTATCTTCGATTAAGTATTTCATTATTGTAAGTTTGCCGTATCAGTTCGACGCGCATCTTAGTAGACCCTTTTCAATATGAAAATATTAGCCAACGTTAGCGAGACCATTTTCTTGCAGGACACTCGGCCATAAAAAAGACAAGCACAGATGTGTTTAAAGAATTCTTTAATGCCTTATTTATTTTCTTTTGCTATTTTATTGGTTTATTCGAAGAAGGGATGTGATTTAAACAAATCTATTCGTATTAATAAAACTCCCAATATGTCAATACACGTTAGAATGGGGTTTTATAACAAGGATATTATTTAATAAAATTTATTTTTGTATGCCGTTAAAATGAAACAGGATTTTCTCGACTATTTTTGTGAGTTCAGCACTATAATTTTGTTTTTGTTTTTTAAATGCTTAAATTACATATTTACTTGAGTATACAACAACTTTCAATGCAAATTTTCTACGGTTTTCAATTCTAATGAGCGTTAAAACGATGACATTATTACCAGCAAAAAAGAAAAAAAAGGACCGAAAAATTTCGTTAAAAATCTCTGTTAAATTTTGCGAAAAACTCAAATCTTTATCAGTTTGGCATGTGTTGCCAAGTGTGAAATTCTAATTTCAAGCAAAATTATTGAGCATTATTACATCGTTATTGTCCTTAAAACAAAAAACAACAGCATTTTCGGCAATCCCAATAAATAGTTTGCGCCAAAAAATTTAACATTTCACTGCGAGTATTTGGTTTATTTTAAAATGCGCCTACCAAATGACCAATTTTGCTGCAACTACTCGAATGTTAAAAATCAATTTGTTCCACCACTGGTTTATAAGGTCTACCACATTCATGCAGAAACACACAAGCATTTGTTGAATGACTGTAGGAGATTCTTTTTAACACAACTAATCGATCAATTATGTATGAGATATTTTTTTTTTTTTTTTTGAAAATAACAAATTTTAGACACAATTTAGCACGAATAAAGTGAAGACAACAAATTTAATGCCTTTTGGCTTATTGCTGACAAGCGTTAACATTTTGAGGGATTTATTGAAGAAAGTGTAACTAATTAAGCAGAAATATGAAAAAGAAGATGATTGTTAAATGTAAAACTAAATTAATCGATAGAAATTGTAAAACAAATATTTTTGATAAAAAAAAATTTTTTTTGTTAACTTCAAAAGTATTTCTCTATCAAGTACTTGTATTTTTACTTCAATGAAAATTAAACACCCACCCTTACTTGAGCTCTCACTCCAACAATGTTCGTATCCCATTTTCTGGTGATAATTGTGGTTTCATGTTACACACATGGTCATACATTAGTGCTGTCAAAAAATGTATACAACAACATGCATGTAGCAAAAGTAATTAGCGACAACTTTGGTAAAGCAAAACAAAAAGTTTTTTACATGACTGCTGCTGCCTGCACCACTTGAGCCAAAACGACAGCAAATAAAAGTTAAAAAATATAAATAATAAGGAGTCACGCTCAGCACTTAAAGTGTTTGTACGCCTGCAGTTAGTTAACACTCGTAGCAGCGCTCGTATTGTTAACAAGTATTTAATGAGTGTTGCGCTAATTTTGACACTTGTGTATAAACATAAATGCTTTTTTTTTGTTTTTCTGTTTTTAGTGTTAAGTATAAAACGACAAACATAAATATTATGTAAATTTTGTTTAATTATTTCAACAAATTCCCACGAATAGTGGCGCCACTGTTCAAGTGTTTTAGTGTGAAAAGTCCTTAATGAAAAAATTTTAACATAGGAAATGGAAATAAATTTTAATGAAGTGTTTTTCCAAACTAACAAGTTGAGAATAGATAATTGCTAATATGTAGTTATTATCGAGAATCAATGAATATACTACACATAATAATCAGTAAGATTTGGGAAGCTCATAAAGGAGGAATTCTTCCTAATTTTTTTTCGTAAAATCAAAACCAAAGAAAATAATTCAATGGTCTCTTAAAGCAGCAAAGATATTTCATAAGTCTCTGCAAGAAACACTAAGAATTTGAAAACGCCAAGTTGCGAAAGGAATTGCATTGACAAATGCTTACGAAAACTTGTTTTTTTATAAAATACATTAAATTACACTGTGCAACAGTATTTTTTCGCATTAAATAATTCGACCACAAACAAAATGTAGTGAAACTATACTAGAATTTTATATTTTAAATATTTTTTATACAGGGTGGGGCAAAAGTTCCGCTGCCATTTTGATTGCCTATAAATAACTTAGTTCAAAGAAAAGATAAGTAAGATTGGTTTTATGATTGGAAAATTATATCGGCTAAATGCTGACCGCGATTCGCTTTACAACTTTCGGCTCTTTTTAAAGAATTTTTCTTGACATCCTGCAATATTTTAGGCTGAATTTCTTAAATTTCGAATATTGTATTTAAGATGTCGAATAGTTTGGGGCTTATTCACATAAACTTTTGATTTTAAAAAACCCCACAAAAAAAGTCTGGTGCTGTTAAATCTGGAGATTTGTCTGCCCATGACGCAATTTCCGCTGATCGGCAGTAATGGAAAGATTATTTTCAATAAATATTGTCACTATTTCTGCTCATTCCATAATAAAAATTGGACGTCTACACAACACAATGGTTAAAGCTAAGCTGAGCTAAACGTCACATAACCAAGATGGCGCGCAATCAAAATGGAAGCCGAACTTTTGCTCCATCCGTTATTAATACACAACACATCGTTACCTAAGAAGCAAAACGCCTTAACCACCATTTACAAAATTTACATTAGAAGCTAAACAAACATGTTAAAATACAAAATACATTATGTCTTATACTGCAAAATTTCTCCAAAAACTCGCATGAATTTTCATTCGGGGAAGTGTGATCTTTTTTCGTGATGACATATTTAATGAAAAACAACGGAATTAATAAAATAAATCGATTTTGATTTTTTTTGTTTATTAGAACTTTTTGCCCTTCCAGAAATATTGATGCCAAGTGAAAACTAATGATTTTTTTTTTATTTTTTCCAGCGTTCTCCTGAACAAAAAATTTTACAAGAATGTCCTGAGACATTTCTGATTTCATGTAGATTAATAAATTATACAAACATTTTGATTTATTTGCTATATTTTGCACATTACTTCTAACATATCCGTACATACACTGAAAATAATTAATGCAAAATTTTGCGAAATAAAAACTCTCGTAGTTACTTTTTTCGTAGAATATACAAAACATTAGTACATATTTATTACGAAAAAAATTATAGTAACTATTTTTTTTGAATTAACGAAAGTAACGTGTAGTAGAGAAATAAAACCAGGGTAAGTTGAACGTTAATTCATGCCCTAGCAGATATTGAATTGTTAGAATCTAAACTAGATAGACTCTTACAGAACTTTAATCGCCGTTGCGCTTATTCGGATTTTATCCACATTAATGATCTTGCTTCATCCTAATTAGCTTTGAGCAGATTAAGTTTTATTAAAAAATAAAAATAAATTCAAATATGTTTAATTGCTTCCTCCCAACCTTGTATATATTCTAATTTAACCAAAAAATTTTCTAATAAAAAAAATTAAAAATAAAAAAAATTAGAATAAATAAATGGGTAAATTCGGGTTTGAACTTGAGCCAAAATTAATCGTTTCAATATATAAAAATATTAATAAAAGTTCGACTAATTACTTATAAACATTACTTATAAACATTAATTATTTACAAAAATGTTTATGTTGATAAAGATATACTCTTAAACTCATCATATGTAAATATTGTAAACTAAGATAAGAATGTAAATATTATTGTTGTAAATAAATTGAATTGAATTTTTATTTTCAATGTTGTGCTGTACGAAAAAAAAGAATTCTTTCGTGATCGTGGACCAAGCAGTATATCTCTTTACCTAAGTTGATTATTGGAGTATTAAGATGGTTTAAATAAAATGAAATACACAAAACATGATGTCATAAAAAAGCTGAAATTCAATACTAATTTTTAATTAATAAAAAACAAAAAAAAATTCTTTTAGAATTCTTAGCACAAAATGTTGTAATAGTCAGTACATCAAAAAAAACGGATTAGAAAGAACATCCTGTTACCAATACTTTTGAATACTTTGTTGCAAATTGTCATGCACAGGAACAAAACATTTCATTTCTGGTTAAATCTCGATATGATTTACATGTGCAATAATTAGTTTGATTAAATAAATGTCAAAGGTTTTGCTTACAACACAGCCAGGATATCATGTAACTGAAAGCAAAAATCACTAAAAGATCCGAATCCTGAGATAACATACAAATGATGAATACAAAATTCACACTGTTTTTATTAAATGAACGAATGGCAGAAAGGAGAAGGGAAAATGAAGTAGGAAGGAAGGACATTTTAATGCAACTTGCTTGATTGTTTTTTGTTTTCTTTTTTGTTTGTATATTTTCTAGATGTGTGCCGATAATGATATTAAATAGGAGCTGTTACTCTCTTTTATGCAGCAGTTGCAGTTAAAAACCATAACACCCTATTCTTGTATACAAGTTTGACATAAAATTAAAAACAATATATTTTTTTTGTTTATTCAACTTTGTGCAAATCAGATAACTCAAGTAATGCTAGACGTTTAAAAAAGCATTAAACTACACAATTTTAAATGCAACTCAAACATACTTAAATCCTTACAGTCTATGGGTGCAATTTGTCATTGGTGTGTTTTCTCTATTTAGGATTTGTGACAGGAAGTTAGATAATCTTGTAAAAAAAAAACAAATTACACCGAATGTTTTTTTCTTTTAAATGCATAAACATACATAGAATTTTTTTAAAGTTGTGACATACAACCGAAGAGAAAAATGTGCATGTAGAGGAAGCCCCATAAACCATATTTTTGTTCAAAGGTTTCCTTGACCCCTCTTGTCCGAAATCTAACGATTAGACATAAGACCTAACAAAAAACTATGTCTACAAGTGAAAGTGACAACTAGTATTATTTTTCATGTTGTAATCAATTGTAAAATTACAGGTCTGCAAATACAGAGAAAGGGGTAATTTATGTTGTTCTAAACGGTGTAAAAAGTCAAGTAAACATTGAAAATACATTGAACAAATGCTTTACGCCTGTTTATTTCATTTATTTTTTTCACAAAAAGGACTAATACACTTTATTTTGGGGAGAAATTTTGTGTTTGTTGTCATTTGTAGGTTGTTGAAATTGTCATTTGTTTAATGGTATCGTGTAACACACCTTCAATAATGTATGCGAAAATTATTGAAATGTTAAATTTTTATACAAATGAGTTGTTACGTAGGTGGCTGGATAAGTTAAGGAATAAATTGCTAAAGTTCGGGTTAAATGAGTTAAAGTGCTATATACTCGTGAATGAGAGTAATAAATTTCGAAATAAACGAAGAAAGTAAAAATTAATGCGGGATTTGCAATCATCACGACTAAAGCGTTAAATTAGTTGTGGAATATAAACATAAGGCATCCGAGAGATGGGCCAGTTCATCTGAAGCGGTCAGTTAAAAATCCATGATGATTCAATTTGTTGTTTTTTTTTTTTGAACCAGCTCTCAAGTGATAGGTATTGTGGTATTCAATTACTTTTGCACTAACTGTTCAATTAATTTATTTCGAATTTCAATTTGCGAAAATCGGTTGATTTGGATCGATTAGACGATCAAACAACAACTTATATCTTTTGTAGTATTTGAACATATTTTATGTTTGTTTAAATTATTCTATTGCAATTTTAAATGCAAATGAAACTATTACAAGTATTGAGAACTTGAAGAAATCAAAGCAGAACTCAAATGGCATAAAGGAAGATTTTTTATGTTTAGAGAAAACCAGAACAAGAATTGAGAAATTAAATATTCTGTTGAAATCATTAATTTGTGTTTAAATACTTTTGAACGATAAAACAAAATCTAGTAGTATTTTGAATTTAATATTATGTTAATGCATACTTAAGGCCGAGGCACATAGAATCCATCGTACGTTATACTTGGCTTTTTTCAACTGACATTAAAGGAGCGGCGGAGGAGGAGCACACAATGACCACTTTGTTGACGGATATTAAATCATCTCGATTTCATTTGAATTTTCCTACGTTGAAAATAACAGGAGAGTCTTCTACAGGGATACACACATGCAAACAAATAAACTGCGAGAGTTATCTGTAAAATGCGTAGTAAGATTCACTGACACATCGACCAAAAATGCATAGATGAGCTCTTAATGAAAGTCTTGTACGCAAAAAATTTTTTTATTATCTGGAGTAATTATCCGGATTCTCCCCGAACACATTCCAGTGTAAAAACGATAAAATAGTGAAACCCACTCCACAATGCATCGATGCTCGAGTGAATTAACAAAGTTGTTTATCCTACTGTCAACGATGAGCTTCATATTAGATTTTCTATTGGATATAAATAAGTGGGATAAATAGTATCAAGATAAGATGGAGTGAAGTATCGTCTTGAACTATCGAGGATCTTAAATGCTTCCTTTAAAACTTGAGAAATGTGATCAGATCGAACAATCCAAATGAACATTGAAATCTTCAGCAGCAACCGTCTTACTATTCGCACCATTTTCAAAGATGTTTTGCAAGAAATCGGAAGGAGCCGTGTATAATATAATCTCTCCCGAACGTATGATTTTTCAAAGAAACTCGAAATTGAAATAGTGTATTGAGAGACTGGAAGGATACACAAGCAACTGAATATGCAGTAGATTAGTGCTGGCAAAGTATTGAGTAGTGGGTACCAAATATCCAGTATTTACTATAATTAGTAAATAATTTTTTTTGAGAACAATTAAATTATTTCTTAAGTTGTTGTTAACGTTAAATTAAAAGTTTTTTATTTAATAATAAAAGACATACAAAACCAATAATAGTTGAAGATCTATTTTAAATTTCTGAAGAAACTACTTCAATTTATAAATAAAAACTATGCGTTACAAATTTAAAAAATCCGTTAAAAGTATCGAGTACCCAAATGAAAAGTATTGAATATTATTGAGTAATAAAAAGTAGTAGAATTTGCGAGCACTACAGTAGATTAGCATTTTCAGAAAGCGGAATCTGCCACAAATTATAGTCTGTCATAAAGCGGAAAAACATAAGCATTTGCAATAGAAAATAAAGTCTCCATGTTTTCGGCAAGCAGCCACTGTGACCATTAGAGTAACAATACATCCTACTGATGATATGCCACAAGCACCAAGAAAATGCATGCATACAAATAAAACTTTTTAAAATTAAATTGCGAGAGTATGTCGAAGAATAAATTCAATAAATACTTAAAGTATGACTACGAAAAATAAAATTCAAAAAGTTTTCTTCTTTTAAAACACACCACGCAAACTTTAATTGCCAGTACTAAAATGTTTCTGTACAAAATTAAGGTAAAACTTCAGACAAAACGGAAAAAAAAGGTTTCTTCATTCAATTGAAAGGCTAATTGTTAATGCCAAAGTAAAAAGGACACTTTTCAACAATCGACTTTGGCTCTAATTGTAATTACTTATAATTAACAAAAACAAAAAGGTCATTAACTTAAGCAAAAAAAAATATATAATCAATATTATTTAAAACAACAATCAAATGTCAACATTTGCCAACACACACTCGCATGAACTGGAAAGGACTCGCTTTCAGTGACATTTAACCCTTATTATAAGGATTGTAACAAAAATATATATTTTTGTGCTCGTATTACTTAACAAGGTCTTAAAATATATTTGCCAAATAGATTTTTATTTTATTTTTAAAATTTTCACACATTTCAGCGCGTTTCTTTTTTTTATGATTTTAACACTCAATGCTAATGAATACATGCTGTGTCAATATAAAATGTTGACAAAACACAAATCAAAACGACAACGTTTCTATTTCTTTTTTTAATTTGCTGAAAATATAAAAAGGGCTTTGAGGACTTAATAATCACAGCAAGTTTACAAGTTATAAAATATGTAAACAGAATTATTGAAGTAAAAAATGTAACATACGATTGAATTTAATTTTAAAATTTTAAATTGTCCTGCCGAAGGACCACAGCATGCAACATTTTCGTTGACTATTGAATAAAAGTTTATTTTTTTATTTTGCCTGTTTTCAGTTGCTTGAAGAAATTTTATAATCATTTTATATTGAAATGTGTATAAATTAAAGTTTGTTAGGCAGAAAATAGTTGAGATGTAAACGAATTGAAGATGCCCTATTTATTCCAAAACTTTGGGTTCTGATTTTTTTTAAGAAGTCTATTGTGTTGGAAGTAGAGAAATATATCGTCATATGAAGTCCCGCTTCAGACTATGAAAGTTTTCTTTCTGAAATTTTCTCTAATTCTCTTTTGAACTTTCATTAATGTCTACACGTTGAAATATTTTGTAATGAAATTCAAGATTTTTGTATTTATCTTCACATTCTTTTTTTTGTAAACAAATTTTTGCTCTCACCACCATGAAAGAAAAGAAAATCAAAAATAAAGCTGCAGCCATTTTCAGTTTGAATTTACGAATAACAAAACACAAGAGAATTTCAATGTACATGAAAGATTGTACTCCTTTCCAATCTTCTCTCCCCGTAAACCAACAAACTAACACTTACAGAAAGAAAAATTTCATAGTCTTTCATATCTTACATTGAAAAAATTTTACAGTGCAAGCAAAAAACTCTCTAATATGAAAAGTTAACAAATATTTTGCAAAATATTTTCAAGTTTAAGCTTATTTGTTATTAAGGAATTACAGTAGTTTTGATTTAGCTGTCTTTTGTTGAAGATCACTTTTGACTTAACTGTATAAAATTAATAATTTCAGTCACTATTCTTCAAAATTCCTTACAAATTAAATTTTAACGTGCCTTTTTGTACCTGAACATTTAAGAAGTAAAAGAAATAAAAATATTTGCTTAGTTTTTTGTTTGTAATTATCAAACAAACGTTCTATATTAAGGTACGGTCACATCTGACAAACATTTGCCGAAAAAAAAACGTAACCAACAGACAAGCTAAATTTGCATTTTCTTTAATTCCAATATTTTTTTAATATGGGTTCGTATTTATTTTAAATAATATAAAAATAGCATTTTGTGCCATAATTAACTTCATTTTGTGATATAAAAATCAAATTAAATCACACTAACCCTGAGCATAAGTAGTGGTTCCGTTTTTTTTTTTGGCCAATGTTTGTGAGATGTGACCGTACCTTTAGTCTATAAGGAAATTGTGAAATTTTAATTTTTAAAACCTTTTCAACTTCGTAAGTTCATATAAAAATGCACAAGAAATAAATGAGAATAGTACGAATACGACTATTGCACACTGTATGCAATTTTTTAGATAAACTTGCATTGTTTACTGTAAGAAATAATTTGAATTGGGCGATGTGCAAACTTTTAACTTTAAACTTTTATGTGGTTGTTGGTGTACTAAATAAAATTCAAACAAAAACATTAACTGAACACAAATTTTATTTCAAGCAAACACTTGTTTAAAAATTTGTTCGTAATAAATTGTTTGGTGTATGAAATGTACGGCTGAAAAAAAATAATTTCTCGTAGAATGCGTTGTGTAATTTGCCGGCCAATCGAACCCAAAAGGATACGCTGGTACTGAGGAGTGTAACGTATTCAAACAAAAAAAATATATACAGTAAAAATTCGATAATCCGGATAATTGATTGCAGACCGCAATCCGGAGTAGCGAATTATCCGGATTACTACACATGTATGTATTTATTAAAAATTATAATAATTCATAGCAAAATTAAACATAAAAACATAAATATTAATTTGTACAGTTCAGTTAAAATAGATAAAGTCTTGTGTGCTCTCTTCACTGAAGGCATCTTGCATCAATACTAAACTAAAAACGCATGTGCAACGTTCCGAAACATACTCATATCACTTGTATAAAAAATTTGTATAAAAAAATAAATAAAAACGGGTGTTATTCAATCCGGACTATAGAGTTGCAATCAATCCGGATTATAGAATACTGCAAAATTCTGTCCGGATTATCGAATATTCCGGATTAGGGGAGTCCGGATTATCGAATTTACACTGTATATAAATCCGGTATCGGATACAAGACTCGTAGTGGAGGTGGGCGACACGTTCACGTGGAAAACCGTTTATATTCCAATAGAAATCAGGACAATGGAAATAATATTTTTAAAGAATTGCATTAAGTCATTTCAATTCACTTTAACGTCTGAGCCTGCTCAGCTCACAAACGAAAAGCTTAAACAGGTTCATGTCACAACTTGAACTTAAAATACCTATTTTTTTCATCTCCATAAAGTTTTCTTGTACTATAGTTTGCAAAATAAAAGGAAACCAAAGCAGCCGCGTCATTGTGGGCTTGTGACTCTGGCCGCAATATTGGGCTACCAAAAGCAACCCCGAAATACTACAAATAAAACAACAACAATAACGACAACAACAACTGAAAAACAAAGGACACTTGATAACTTTTATATGAATTCGATACAACACAATACCTTGTGTCTGATGATGTGTGCTATGGAAATACTACAATGAGAAAGAAAAAAATTAAAATTAAAAAAGAGTGCTGAACGAGTGTTCGCAATAATTTTAATAGTTGCAAAACACAAAAGCGTAAAGAAAAAGAAAAAATATAAATTAATTCAAATAAAATTATGTTACGCATGTTTGGTTGATTGAATAAATGACACCATCATACCCTGCAGAGACATACAAACTCATTGACTCTTTTTTTTCTTTTTTTTACTTGTCTCGCACTATTTTTTACACACAAACGGCTGGTGTTTTGTAGCTGCAGTTTTGTAAATTGGAAGGCCTTGTACATATGTACTTATTTGCTATTTTATATCAACATACATATATTAAGCCGCGCTAACAGCCCTCAAAAACATTTGCTATGCATTCGTGTCAACACACATACAAAAGGTCCTGTTAACCTTTAAAGCTATAAAGGTAAAATAAGGATATTCTTTATTTTTAATACTCTCTTAATAGCAACAAATCCAACGGATGATCCGTTGACAACGTGAAATAGGAGTGCAAGTTATAAAGCATACGCACATGTACATACATATGTATTATTTTAATTAAAATGTCAAACTATGACAGCATACAAGTAACGAGTGACGAGTAAAAAGCAAAAGATTTTTTTAAGAATAAGTTATTTTACTTTTGCTACTAATATTTTCGTTTTGTATTTGTTTTCTTTGATTTTGCTCGTGCGTTTTTACAACCTTTAAATCCTATTTGTTTTCATTTCGAAACTTAGATAAACAATTATAACAACTAAACAGTTTCATAGTCAGTCTTTTATTTAAGATATCAAAACATCTATTGACATCATCTTAAGCATGTTTATTTACTCACGCGCTATAAATCCGTAACAGCTGTTTCTTTTTACGAGTTCTTTTGGAAAGATAATTTTTAAATCAACACCTTTGCACGGCATCTGTTGGTTATTTAATTCAGTTTGTTTATCTAACACGTGTTAATCAAAAGGACATTTAGGATAAAATATTATTAACTCTTAAGAAGTGAAATAGAAAAGAACCTTAACAAAAGGTTGTTTGACTTAAAATTTTGCTATCCCCACTTTCTCTGCTCCAATAAAACAATTACAACAGCAATTTTAGTTTTTTTTTAAAGAACAAACACAAACCGCGAAGCCATTTTGGCTTGTCTGCAGAAACACTCAAGGTCTAGGCAGGAATCGAACCTGAGACCCCTCGACTAATAGTATAGTACGCTATCTACTAGTCTACGGGGTCTGCCAAACTTAACATGATCATGGCCACTAGGAACTTGCAAAGTCTGCGTTTATATTAGTCATGTCTTATTGACATGACTGCTACTTCATAGGCGAGTGAGAGAGTGACGAACGGCAAAGAAATGAGTACTCAGATGCATGTACAGTACAACCTCCCTAGTCCGGACACTCGCTAATTCGGACTATCAAGTAATCCGAACATTTAAACAAAAATAAACATTTCGGACAGTTTAGAAATTGTTCCTTTATAGTCTGGAATACTGTTCTTTTTTCTCAGTGAAGTTTGCGTGGCGAAATGTTTTCAAAAGCTGTTTTATGGGCTGAACAAACCAAAGTGACAGATAAGGATATTTTATTTTTAAAAGAATTTAAAAATAGAACTGACAAAGTAGCAACGTGGTTGTCAACGAAATGCCACAAAAGAACCGCAAGACTATACCGTCAGAGCTGCTGAACGACTGATATCCTCTAATATAATTCTAATTTTCCACCCATTCTTCTTATGAAATTCAATAACACAATATCAGTATTCTGTACATGAGATTTTATATGTTTCTTTATGTTTTCTATTAATAAATTATATACAAATGAATTCTAATTTTTCTTTTCGGTAATAAAAATAAATTATAATATATAAATTATATGTACCCGTATGTACATTTATGTATTGAGTTTAAAATTTTATTTTAACTATAGTCCGGACGATTCACTAATCCGGACAGTAGCTGAAACTATATCGTCTGGATTATGGAGGTTGTACTGTACTGTCATAACGTTTTGTTTTCTCATGCGTAATTTTAAGCCTGAAGGTATTTGCAAGTAAATGTCGTCAAACTGACATGAATTGTGTGAACAACAATGAAAGTTCAAAAAAAGAAAAAGCAACAATCATGTCAACAAGACATAACGCGTCTAAACGCAGACTAAGGAAATTTTAGGAATATTGAAAATATTTCTTAACATCAGTGTGGCCTCCTTACAAACCCTGTAAAGCGCTTGCAATAGTCTGTCCTTTAATTTTTGGCCAATAAAATACGGTTACCTTTGCAAAACATACAAAAATTGTCGTTTGATATTTTTACCAGGATGAAAGAAGAATCATATCGGTAAAAGAAAACACTATTCATTACATAAAGTAACAAATTGAAGCAGATGCAAAATCTATTATAAGCACAATAAGGTTTTAAATCAACAGGACACTTTCAACAATAGATAACAATATTATTTCGACAAAACGCCAAACAACAAAAAAAAAAGGCAGAAAGGAGATGCAGAGGCAAAAATATTATAAATTAAAAACCAAATGAACATAAACGTAAATGTCCTGCTAAGTGTTGCAATTAGAGCAACATTTGTCGGTATTTATTGTAAAGTTAAATCGTACGCCATTTAAGATAAAACTAAAGTCTAGATGCTACAAAAACGGCACGAGGTGCCATGAAACTGTTATTAAACTGTACATTCACAAATGTAATATTGACTATTATTTTTGGTATAAAATCTGTTTTTCAATTCATTTAGAAAGTCGAAGCAATCGACAAATGTTTTAAAAACGTGATAACAAAGTAGCAGACGTGATGAAAGGTTGTTAAAGGAATATAAAGGTTGCAAACTGAACGGTATCTTAACAGCAAAATAGATAATTATGGTTCCAGCGGTTGCCCTTTGATTGGTATTGTAATAGAGAAATAAAATAAATTCTTTTCAAACTAAATGCATGCCGTAGAGTGTAAAATAACAAATTAAATACTTAAAACTCAAATGTGTGTACAGGTAAGTTTTATTTTAATTTTCATTATCAATACGATATATAAGGAGAAGCAGTTAGTAAGTTGTCAATCATAGATAGACTACTGCTCTCCAGGAGATATTTAGCTGTTTACATAAAAGCTGACTTTAAAAAACATAATGAAGATACAGAAAACAACTGTAACGTCAACCGAAAATCACTCTGAGATAAACAAAGCACTCAATAAAAAGGACGAAAGTAACCACAAAATGGTTCATTAGCTTTGTTGAATTATTAATTTTACTATTATTTCGCGTTACTCAAATCAAATAGCTATTGAAATATTGATCTTCTCACTCCTTAATGTGTGTCTCCAAGAAAAAACTTACAAAATTTCTTTAATCAGCGACTATCAATTTAGGAATTTTAGTCCACACTTTCAAGTACAGGATTGCGGAGATATTTAAGGTCCATATGTAGCCCATGTATACTCGTAATTGGCTGCATGTGCAACTCATGTGTAATTTAAAATTTTATATTTTGATGTGATGTCGACTGTTTTGAGTTTTTTGTTTGCTTTAAATTTATTGAGTTTTTGTTTGTGATTGACCTTTTTGTACAAAACAAAACTGTAATATTGTTAAGGAGAATGATATAGAATTGGTTTAAAGAAGATTATATATCTATAATAATTAAAAACTTCCCTAAATTCCCTGAAAAATAATCATTTATTAAATCACCTTGAAAGCTCAAATATTGAAAATATATTTATCATCAAAAAAATTTTGGAATTACACCACAAATGTCAACTATTTAATCCAAACTAATCAAAGCACTTTATTTTGGAAAAAGGAAAAAAAGAAAGCATGTGTGATTTCTAATTTCATGTGTAATTTTAGCATGCGGCATGTGTAATTTAACATTTCATTGGTGGCAACACTGTATGTATTGGATGCAATTTCGTTAGTTATGAGCCACAATTTGCATTTTATTGCGTGTCATTAAATGAAGATTTAGTGCACGAGTGTTTTTAGTCGAACGAAAAGAAATACAAACGAAAATTATTGTAAAATCCATGGACTTTTTATGAGACCCTTCTCAGAAACCGAATTCTGAAGCAGCTGATGGGAAACTTTTAACATGTGCTTTTGATACTGTCAGGTGCCCAAAAAAATTAATATACTAATGATTTCGGTAAACGACGTTTCTAGCCGCGTGCTCAAATGGTTTTACAAGGGGGTCTTATGACTTTCAAAATATGTGATTAAAAATTGTGCAGCGGGCTGCACGCCAGGACAAAAAGATCATGACTTTATTTGCGGGAGTTTCAAAATAAAAGCACAAGAACATATGTACGTTTTCAAAATAAAAGAATTCGATTTAAATACTGGTGCATTGCCGTTTTGTCTACTTTTAACCAAAATTGGTAATTTTTTTTAAATGTGTACATTAGGGTAACTTTTTTTTGGACAAAATTTCTTCATCCCAGCAGGCGATGGGCAATTTAGTATTGATAATAAAAATAATTTTTTTTGGCCATTTTTGCCAAAAAAGTTTTTGCACCAAATGCAATTTCTAAAGCTCATAATTTTTTTTTTAAATTTCCATACACATTAGATATGGTACATTTATTGTTTATATATGCTATATATATTTTAAATATATTAAATAAGTAACTGTGTAATAAAAACGTAAAGCTATTTTTTTTTTGGTTTAATGAAATAAATTTTAGGTTTAAAGTGCGAGTCAATTTACATAATGGAAAAATAACATCTGCAACTTTAATAGCTCGTTCCGCGCATATATTACTACGCTGCTGATTTGTAATTGTAGACGATTCACTCACCCAGTGTTTCAGAAAACACAAATGGGATTTTTTTTATTTTACTAGAGAGTTGTTTAAAACTGAAATATAATTTTCGTTGAAACAGTGATTAGAAAACCAAACATTGCACCATGCATCACATATAAAATCACAAATAGGTTGTAACATTTCTCAATATTTGGGTATAAGAAAGAAATGCTAGAATAGCGAGATCTTGATGTATTCAAGAAATTATTAGAAAATACTTAAAATTTTGTTATTAAATTAAATATTAAATTCAAAACTTCATCGCGTTTCGTGCGGAAACTTTTTTACCGATCGCGAAAAAGTAATACATCATTCCTTAATATTTTTTCATGGTCTATACGGCTATTCCACGAAGAATTTGATATTCGCAAAAATTGCAAAAACTTATAACTCTAGTGTACATGTTTATTTTAGAGTAGGGAAAAATGTAGGGAACTTCTTTTATGTGTAGGGAAAAAAGGGGAATTTTTCGAGACATTTAGAGATTTTGTTAAATTTCTGCTGGCATCACTGCATGCCATCTACATTAGACATAAATTAACTAAAGGTACGGTCATACTTGGCAAACATTTTAAATAAAAAAAATTATTTCAATAAAATAAAAACTAAATTTATTTACCTGTATCAAGCATGTTCTGTATTCCATTCAGATTATTTTAATTTCGAATAAAATACAGAAAAGTCCTGAATATGTAATAAAATTACATTTGAGCTCTTTGCTGTTACTTAATATGTGTGTATTAGAAAACTAAATTTTTGGTTCTTTGTTTTATTATTAATCAACTGTGAACAGTGATGGCAGCAGAAATTTAACAATATCCCTAAAAATTCCTTTTTTTCCCTACACACAAAAAAAAAGTTCCATACATCTTTCCCTATTCTAAAAATTCATTGATTTTAGGAAAAAAGAAAATTTTATTTAAGTTTTTAAAATTTTGTACATTTATATCGCCAGACAAAAAATTAAATAATGATAAAAAATAACATAAATTTGTAATTTTAACAACCTCCAATATCCGCCTTTGTGCCATCATAGTCCTCAAACGACTGTAATAATTACATTTCTTCAAAAATTATTTAATATTTATGGGAAGTCTTTGGATTAACTTAAGAGTT